>CM019755.1:6110070-6710070 GCA_009761765.1 Phenacoccus solenopsis | reverse complement strand
ACATTTTTTGTCCTCCTCTTCGAGTACTATCGCAATTTTATATTTTAGAGATAACATGGGCATGCATATTTTTTCGTTTTTTTTTTTTTTTTTTTTTTTTTGATGATAATATTTCAAAAATTTTATCCGAAATGAAGAGGGCATTAAAAATATAACAAAAAATTATTTTATCTGTGGAATTTAAAAATGTTCAAATTTTTGAAACTCTTCGGCTACCTACCCCGCCCCGCCACGTCCCCCATGGTATTTTTGTGCATTATATTTTTCGTAGCCCTTGATGATATGACCGCCAACTATAGGAAAAAAGGGAAGTTCGATCAGGTGCTTTTAATGCGCCATGATGTCAGATGCAAGTTTATGAAATAATTGTCTTCTTCCCCCTATCAACTCTGGACAGCTAAAATAAAGAAAACACTTTAAACCTTGTATAGTGATAAGTGATAACGATTTGTACTCCGCCAACGAGATAACAGCCACTACGCTCGAAAACGATGAGTCAAAATCAACATAGCCCTGTTGCTTTAAAATGGAAAAATTTGCTTAAGATAACGATTTGCTTTGAACTAGGTGTCGAAATGAAACGTGAATGAATTATAGTGCAGTTGCCTTATCGTTATTATTGACAATTCTGTTTGCTCGCTTGAACGTTGAACTTTGTTGATGATAGATCACGACTTCGTATGAAACTTGATAAATTCATGTACATATTGTCATTAGGTAACACTGATTTTTGAGCAACGTTTCATTCGTCATGCTTCTTTGCTTGCAATAGTGAAACTGATTGAAAATAATTTGAAATTTAATCGTCAAACTAATATTCACTTAGATTGGCGCAATATAAAATTGAAAATTATGGAAAAAGGAATTTGGGTATATGAGAATTTCGCGCTGGTAGATGGAAGGATCAGTTGATCACACTGTATATTTATAAATTTCGTTCTCCGCTCCCTTCTTCGCGTCAGCGTGTATGGATAAAAGATGTTCAAAATTGGGGGTAAGCTTATTAATGAAAATGTCCCAGAACTAGCTTTTTTGGACTTTTCATTCACTTCAGAATGTTCGTTCATGATCATATAAAAAAGCTGGTTAAGGAAGCCAACGTATCCAGAGTTGAGGTTTTGAAGTGAAAGAAAAAGAAACTTTTCGAGGAGGTTTGAATGATTTAAAAAAATAAAATAAAATAAAGGAAGACTAGAAACGAATAAATCTGAATTACATACATAAAAAACTCAGCTAAAAATATCAATAAATTGATAAGTAACTTTATCGACTCTACAGATACATATTTTTATTTCTTGGGAATTTACGTATTTGCTATTTTAACCTTGAGCGTTTCCAAAGTATCGCTTGTTCGTCTTTCAAATACATAGTATAATGAAGTCAGCTCGCGACCAATTCGTAATTTTTCAATTAGAATTTGAACATAATTAAATGAAGTAATAGATAAAATCCCAAGAAGTAGGAAGTAGCTACGTGGTATAATTATCGACGAAATCGTTAATTTTTTCTGTACCCGTGTTGTTTTCGTTTGCTTTGATAACGATACCGAGATTAGATGCGATTTTCGTGCAGCTATTTTTGAACATGGATTTTTTTCAAACGTTCAATCATTAGTGTAATTTTTCATTTTTTTAAGAGAGTTTTTATTGAAAAACCACTGCTATTCTAGCCTATCTGATATAAGAAAGGGAAGGGGTCTTTGAAGCTTTAGGTTTCACAGAGTAATTCGTATTTCTGTATGAAATTTGATAAATTCATGTAACCTATTTTGTAATTTATGATAAAAATATAAAGAAACATTTTGTCATTAGGTAACACTGATTTTTAATCTAAGTTTTATTAATCGCATAAAATGAAAATTATGGGTAAAAGAATATGGGAATTACGCGCTAATGGGTTCGAAGATTATTTGGTCACGTGATATATTTATGTATCCCTTGCTCTCTCTCAACGCAGAAGGGTATGGATGAAAACTGCTCAAAATTTGGAGAGAAAGTCTACATTGAAATGCCTAACGTTGCTCTGGTTAAGGATTTTTCATTCACCTCAAAATGTTGGCTCGCTCAAATTTTAAGAGTGGTGGAAATAAAGGTCTCAAAATATTGGTCTCGTTAACGTGTCCTAATTTGAGCTTACGGAGTGAATTTAGGAGTTGAAACCAAGGATTGCTTTCCGTAAAAGTTTGACTCATAAAATTTTTGAAATCTTCAATATCAATTATTCATCTATGATTCTGTGATGCTGAATAATTTGAACACATTGAAGGAATTTTCCCGAAATATAATACTTCACTGCCCAGCAGAGCCACTGTCGAAAGAATGTTCAGCTATGCAACGATTTTAAACAAAAATCGATTTAATTTAAATGACTCCAATTTTGAGAATTCGTTGTTACTTGACTGTAATAGAAAATGTTAAGAACTTGTACCCATTTCATTCAACATTGATTATTCTCATTCTTAGTAGTATTAAATTTAAAAAATCAAATTTGCTTTCCGCTAAGTTACTACAATGATTTTTTATTTCGTTTCAAATAATGTAAAATTTATATTTTTGTTTTTCTTCAGCTTTTTCCTTTTATTTTTCCAGGAATTTTGCTCTTGAAATTACAATATTCCAATCGCGAATCACAAACATAATTCATGATTCGAGATTCGAATCATTTTATCATTAATTCTGAACACGATTCGAATAGTTCAAACAAAAGTGATTCGTGATTCGAATCGATTATAAAATGATTCTGCCCATCCCTATACATATACGATGAATCTGCAAGGGATGATTTTTTCTTACTCCTCTTCCGCAACTACGGGTCCAATTTAATCGAAATTTTGGGCTTCCATCCGAATTAACGTGTAAAAGGTTTTTCACTGTAATCTGAACCTCTAACCCCCAGAATGGAGGGAAAGAGAAGGGTCAAAATGTTCATAGTTTGTTTGAACACGGGTCGGGCATGATCATCGCGAATTTTGATCTGTTCAATGATTCGAATCCATTTGAAACGACTGATCCGTGAACCGTGATCCGATTCATTGAATCGAATTGATCTGTGATCCGTGATCCGAATACATTTCTGCTATTATCCTAGTCGCAAATCAGCTAATCCTAAATTAAATATTTCAAATTCAGAAGCAAAAAACAACAACAACAACTAATAAAACAGAGTTTAATTTTAATTGTTTTCTTTTTTCGCGCACTTTTTGTGATTGTTAGTTGTGAAATACATGTAATAGTTGGTACGAAAAAATATGTAAAGAAATGTTTAATTGTGGTGTTCCGCTAGCAGTGGGCCCATTTGGTCGATCACAGTTTTCTATAAAAGAGCATTTTTATCCAAACACGTTAAAATTACCGATTTTTTTTACGAATTCCTGTTCCTTTCCCTGTCTTCTATTATGTGGTAGAGGTATACAGCCGTAAACATACTCTAGATGGTATAAAACGGAGTTAAAATATTTTATTAAAAGAGCCCATTAGTTGACGTTGAAAAACTTCAAGTTCAATTTTCTCGAAATTTTAAAATTTGGATTGTTAATATTTTCGAAATTCAAAATGACATCTCCGCAAATTCGGCATCTTTTGGCCTCGGATCAGTTTTATATGATTGCCCATAGCCTCTAATTTCGCCCCATGGGAATAACTCCATTTCGTTCATATGGGCCCTTTACTAATGGAACGCCACGTATGAACATTTAATGGAAGAAGACGAGATGGATGAGATCCGTGGTGTACCTAATTCTCCTACACCTACAACCAGTGTGACCGTAGAGGTAGAATCAACGAATATGAAATAAAAAGTTCGGTTATACATTTTGTTTCTATACCTACTTCATTACATTATTCGTTTATTTTTAAATTTTAAAATTACCCTACAAAATCATTGAAAAAAATGTTGATTCGTGAATCGTAAAAATAGTTCCGCAGAATAAAATACTCGTAAAATTTTCTCATTCATATTATATTATAAATAAAATTTTTAATTTAACTCTCTGAATGCACGCTCGAAAAATATTAAAAATTAGCTACAGCATTACTATTAGGTCTACAGATAACGGGGTATGGTAAAAATTTCCTTAAATCATAGCTACCACAACATGCTAGACAGTTTACAGGAGTGGTGGAATAAACAATCAGTGTTACCAACTACCGCAAAAATTTTTCATCGTCTTAAAAATTGGGTCATTTTTATAAATTCATCATAAAACACTAGGAGGCTTCGCCCCCTGGGCTGCTCCGCAGCCCCAACCCCCTGCTCACGCCCTCGCTTCGCTCCAGCTGTTTGCTGTCTCCTTCACTTATTTGGAGGGAGGGGGCCGTTTATCTAATCATTAATATTTGAATGAATAACCAAAGCATTGAGAGAAGAGGAGTAAGAAGAAAGTAAATTTTAAAAAAGCATTGCGCACCTGCTATCATGCTCAGGAAACATTAGATTGTTCTTTATGGGTATACCTAAGATGGTATAATTGATATCGAAAGTAAACACAACTAAGTCTCACTTCACTCATTAATCATAAACCAACAGCAACTTTAATTCTTTTAACGATTAATAAGAAAAAAATGTTTTGATTTAACAACAGGCATAGCTTCTACATTCTGATTATTTGAATTTCTACGTATAACTGGAAAACTATAAGAGCTTGAAGGGTATTGTAAGCGTATTGTAAGCGGTGTAAACGTTCTAAATTTTTACCTCTTTCGATTAAGATATCAACCAACCTCGTAGCTTTTTAATTTTTAAAGTAAATCCAAAAAACCAAAAAAATTGCCATAAAATTGCAATTTTTATGACCCCGAATTATCAAAAAATAATTTCAATGCTTGATGACATATCTAGAGGTGAAAAGACACTCATTAAAAAAATCATCAAAATCGACCCATTGGGAGGGTCTAGCGAACTGTCCCAAGGTTTTCTTCAAAATTCTTTTAATATATAAGATACTATCGAGTTCCATTTTTTACAAAACCTATTGAAATTTTTTTTTTTAATTTTAATTTTTACAAGAAAAAGTTAAAAAAGAAAAAACTTTTGGTCACACCCCCCTCCGCCAAACATGAGAGGAAAAATTCTGAATAGCGTATTGTGCTAAGAAGGTAGAGAGGATTCTTGCACGCGAGCGTTGGAGTACGTCGCGCCTACCGTATTGCCTATAACGCGCCTTAAATGTTCAAGGTGGTGAAATTCACCACGTGTGCGTTTTGAGGGTTAAATATTAAACTAGAATTAGATACTCTGTTATAATAAAAACACATTTAATTTAATTAATAAATATATTTATTAAAATTATTAAATTTGGTAGGTGATTCGTGATTCGGATCCTAAATTAATTTTGATCCGCGATTTGGATCGTTCTTTTTTTGTATTCTGCCCTGCCCTGGTGTGAACCTTGTTATGAATGTGAAACGCTCTTTGCTCTTTTTACATTAGTGAGAGGGTTCAGGCATACTTTAGATGTACAACATTTTTTCTCAAGCTAACAAAACCTAAATTCTCACTAAATCTAGACAAATACAAAATCAAATTCTAGTCTGTGCTATTCATGAATAGTCTTGGTCTAAGTGACGAGCTTTCAATTAGTGCGTTATCTTGGGAATTACTTCTTGGTACGAGAATGTGGAATCGGCAAAAAAAAGGAACTCTGCACTCCATTCGACTTCGAAGTTGTTTTAAATGATGTTAATCCGGCTTGAAAGGGGAACTCCTGATTTTGGCTCTATGAACTTCGTTGAAGGTGGCCTTAATATACATTTTTTGAAGTTTGAATAATGACTATGGCCCTCAGTGGATGTGACTAAAAACTCTGCTCCAGTAACGCGGTATGAATGTTTAGCTTTATTCGTTGTTATCTTGTCGAGGTCGAGTATAAGTCATTTACGAATTGACTACACGTTGAAAAAATTTTCATTCGTCATTTTTGGAAATGAATCAAAAGGGAATGAAAATTATCGACAATTTTCTTAACGATCGCCATGTTTGGTCGAGCGTCTCAGCTGTGGCCGGTAATTAGGTTGGCAAAGTGAACTATACCAGCAGATATTACAAAGTAGGAAAAATTTTTTCGTTCGTGAACTGTCGGTAAGTAGGAAGGTTTTTTTTTGCTTCGTAATGACGCACGCGACAAACGTGGTCCGCTTATAGCGTACTGGTTTAGGTATGCGGAGATAGAGATTTCCGCGAATACGAATGCAAATAACGTAGACTGACGGAAGCGGATAGGAAGAAATGGAAACGCGTTCGGTGCGGATAACGAGAACGAAATAAATTTACGAAGAAAAAAAAAAAAGGAAACCGGTGCTTTTAAAATTCCATACGAGTGGAAGAGGGCAGAAAAGGTGACGCGGAGATGGTTTATTTTTTTGACGTTGTGTGGCGAGCTGTGGACACGAATAATATCACGTACGCGCGTTTTCAAAGACAATAATTGGGACGATGGTATTGTTTACGTGATTATGCGTGGAATTCGTGGTAGTGTAATTGTTTTATTAAACGTACATATATCATTTCCGTTAGGAGAATAGTTCTAATTACATACGTAATGGAGAATTTAAACGGTCGGACCGTCGAGTGACGAATGATAAACGAAACTTCAAGGCGCCGGGATTTTTCCATCGAAAGCTTTGGAACGAAAGCTCGCGTGTGTTTGACGATAGGACAAGCGGGATGTGTGGGAATCAGAGTTTATCGTCGGCACGACGGTCCACTGTAGTGCGGAAAGAGCGCGAAGGAGACGTCCTTGACACTGGCGATGGTGTTTGTTTACTGGATATTTACTCGGTCGTTTTCGGTGATCCGTGGCGCGCGGTTCGGTCGAATGACGTGTTGTTTGCGGGTTTTTCGCGACCGGTAAATAGGCCGAAAATGAGGCGAGAGATGAGATTATTTTTAATCGGTCGGCCGGCGAATATTATTGGCGCGTTTGTGTGCGGCGCTTATGAAAGAAATGGATGTGAGGAGGGAATCTTCGGAACTATGAATCATCGATTTCTACCTGTTAAGTTTGGGAAAGCGTATCACCCGAGAATCTCGACTCGATAATTTTAGCTAAGTTGATATGGAGGGTAGGTAGAGCAGTTCAGGATTTCGAAAAACGGGTAAAATCATAAAAATTATTGGAAAAAAACGAACGAATAACGTGAAAAATAAATATACGAAATAATTCTAAAAAAGTCAAAATATGGTAACTCTATCTATCAGGTAATTAGAAAAATATATAAAACGTAAAAACTTGACCACCTACGTAGCGTGCGCACGACGAGCTGATATAACGGTCCGGTTAAGGGATGAGTCACCCCGAAGTGACGAAGCAAGTAAGTGGTACAGTTTTGGACAAGAAAATTATCTTAGTTAGTTCAACAGTGTACGTAACGAAATAAATAGATCGTTTTTGAATAAAGTGTTCACGAAAATTATTAATTTACTACATCAAATTGAACAAGTGGAAAATGTTTTCATCAGGAAACACCCTACAACCAAAAGAAGCCACAAAAATAACCCTATGGAGGTGTTAAGCTTGTGGGGAAAGTGCCAAAAGAGAACAAATATTAAATTTGGTATCCAAAACTAGGCCAAAACTAGGCTCATCCTTTGAACTCACGATACTAGGGATGGAAAATCAAGAATATTTCAGTTTTGGTTATAAGTTGACATTTGGTTAAAATTCACTTGTTCTTGGTTTTCGCTTGATTACAATTAGTGTAGTTTGAGTTTTTGTTTTCAGTACCGAGTAGTGAAGTTATGGGTCATAGGTTGATTTCTAGTTTCAGTTAGACTTTCTTAGCTGAATTTTTAATGAAAAGGATATCTATTACAGCCTACCTCTTTTGGGAAGGGAGTGGGGGGTGTGGTCTTCAAATTTTTCGTTTCAGCTCGTTCGTAGTAAACTGGCAAATTTCCAACCTTTTAGTGTGTATTCCCCCTCGCGTAGTGCCGGCGGGTATTTGTGAATGTGTCTCAAAATTTGGTGAGGGACTCTTCTTAAAAATCTAACAAAACTGTTTTTTTTTTTTTTTTTTGTTTTATCGAAGAAGCGAATCACTCAAATTTTGAAGGGGGCTGAAAAAGAGGCAAATGGCTCTAATTTTTCGTTTTTAATCTCATATGAAAGAGTGAGTCACGAGCAGTAACGTATCAAAATTTCAGCTTCTCAAGTGCATTTGGAAAGGAGTTGGAGAATAAAACTGCTTTTTGAGGAAGTTTTGAGTCATGAAGTTTCTTGAATTTTACCTCTCATCAAATCAACCTAGAAAGGTTAGACTTTGTGTGTAGAGTTAGTGTGTGACCAGAATATGACCTCTTGAATTTTAAGTCAAAATGGCGGATTATCAAAATTTGAGTGGAACTCGAGGAACCTCAAAGTAGTAAAAATGCAGTTAATATGAACTCATGATTATTGGGCACAAGAAGTATACTGTGGTAGCTGAGGGGGCTAATATATTTTGGTGGGGTGGGGGGGGGGGGTAAATAAACATTAACCTCCGCCATCCAAATTCTTAATGTATGTAAGTTGGTATCCTAACGAATTATAGCATTTTTTTTCAGATATTAAACACCTCCTCCCCCCTCGTTGAAATATACGTACATGGTGTACATTCAAAATCCTACGAAAATGGGTTAGATGACTGTAATATCAAGAGGTTCTATCCATAACTCCAAATTAATTCGTGCATTTTGAAAAACTGGAAACTAGAACTTAAACTCACAAGTCAAGTTAAATATTAGTTCTTTTTTCAAGTTCTTAATCATATTTCGTACTTATGTTCAGAAACAGGGGGCAGCACCAAAAAGCTGAAGGAAAATCTATGTAGTCTGTACTACCTAGTCTATCAGTGTGTAAAATGATTAAAGTTTTAAAAACTTAAAAATAAATAAATTATAAATTTTTAATGTATTGATAATTATTATTGAAAAAAAAAAAAAATTAATATAACTTTTATTTTTAAATTTATCTCTTGAAAATGCGCTACGGAGTACTATGCTAGCAGCTAAATTTTAAATTTGGTTAATTTATCAATGTATAGTGCAGTAAGAAATAATTCTAAATAGGTAAAAATGAGCATAAATTAATTTTTTTAAAAGAATGCTAATAAATGGGCTTTCCTTGTTTTTTACATTGCAAAGTGTTTTAGTCCGAAATTAGATTCAAATTTTCAACTGACGAACTAGAAGTGAAAATCTAAAAAATAGGAACTCGATAAAAAAATTTTGATGAACTCGAAACTCATACGAATTTCCGTCTAAGTTGCATCCGTGGTGATATCATTCCAATGAAGGGTCCTGAAATGTTATCTACGAAGGTTGATATCCGCTTGAATTGTAGCATTTTTCGCAAAATTAGTCCCCCCCTCCCTGTTTAAATCCTGGTACGATGTTTCAACATCGAAATCAATTGATAATTATTTAGACAATTGAAGTATCGTCTCAATAAAAAGTTTGCATAGTTTTGGGTGTCGAATTTGGTATGTACCCGAATTACAGCTTATTTCGAAAAATTGCCCCCTGCCCCTTTGTATTAAAACTACAGTACAAGGTGATAATTTCATAATAGATCGAAAATACATAACTTCGAATAAGTATCGCGAGTTTAAAGCATGAGCCAAGTTTTAGATGCCAGATTTGATATTTATTCACATTTGGCACTTCTGCCCCGAGGTTAATCCCTCCGTATGATGGTTTCCATGGCCTCATTCGTTTGTAGGGTGTTTCCAGATGAAAATATTTTATTCTCCTTCACTTGGCGCTGCATTCCTTTGTTTTTTTTTTTCGTAATTTTTACAATTACTACGATTTTAACCACTTTTCGAAATTCTAAATGCCTCGTTCATCCCACCCCTCATTCGTATTAATTCTGGTTACTGAAATGTTTGTGGTGAGGTTCACTAGGAATGTGATTCCATTAAACTTCGTCGGCTTAACATCGACAATTCACGGTTCACCAGCTTCCCTTGCGAGAACGATGAACGTCGAATGACCTCGACTTGGGTGCTGGAAAGGATGCGCGAGGGTGTCGAAAATGAAATTATTGTATAGATCTGCGAGGGAATTTTTTCAACTGTACGAAGGTGTCGACGAAAGCGATCACGGCTATGTAGGCTGCCGATGTTACGTAATGTCGCGTAAACGTTGGAAAGTAAATGGGAATTCGAATTAAGCAATATTTCAAGGTGTTTCCTGTACCACCTTACGAACGGTACGCGGTATGTGTTTCGGCGATTCATGTAGATTATCTCGAACGAATACTGGAGTGATGAATGAATGGAACCTTCTTTTAAGTGAGGTTGTAATATGAAAGTACGCCATTATGGCCTATCTGATTTAAGTTAAGAGTAGAGGGAAATCTTTGAACATTACGGTTCAGACCATTTGTAATTGATTGGCTTATGTCCGTCGTTCGGTTTGGTAGTAGTTGACCAACATTATTTATTCAAATACATCATATCCGGAGCAGAACTCAATGACGATGTAATTTCACTAGCTTTTTAAACATTAAACGGTGGGGTGGACTTGTTGGAGCTGTAGTTGATACATCTTAAGATGATTTTTTCCGAATCAGATCGTTCGAATTTGCATAACGTGTTTCTGTCGGTATTTATAAATTATTAACATTGGCGTATACTATAATATCAGATCTCTTTGGAAATACCAGGTGCCCAAAATTAACTGAGTATATGTTCATGGGGGTTTTTCCAACGTACTTGCCTCAGATTTTTTAAGATCTCTTTGGGACTATAATATGACCCATAGAGTCAAGGCGAAGGTTAAGTTTCAGTGATAGGACATGATTTTTAATCTTTTTTTTTTATTTTCTTATTTTGCATTAGGTGATGAATGCAAACATTACAAAGTGGGCTCGGTGGTTACCCCGCTCGGCACCGTGCACTTGGCTGTACATTATCGCACGAAAATGTCGATATCGCCGCAAACGTCCCAGATTGGTGCGACGATGATGGTGAAGAGCAATCATTTCGAAAATAACTGCATTTCGAATTCTGACCCGAAGCCGGATCCGAATAAGAACAGGTAACCGCAGGTATTCGTATTCGTAAGCCTTTCTGCCAACGTAGGGTTGCACGCTTGTAATACCGAAGGTTATCGAATTGCATGTGACGAGTACGTGTTGTTTACTCGTTAATTGATAGCTACTCGAGAGAATTCGGTTCGAGCCCTCGAAGTAGCTGAAATGTGAAAAATTAATAGCGAAACAAAGAAAATACGGTATCGTCGACCTAGTGGACGTAGGTTCGTAGATTTTGCTACAGTTGTGTTGAAGGGGAAAAAGGGACGACAAAAGGTTGGAACTTAATCTTCGTATTCATCGATATAGTTATTTGACCTCGCATATTTAGAGTGTTGAAGTGGAAAATCGTTGACCAAAATGTTGGGCGCGTAAGAAGAGTGAACGTGGTCGCTATCTTAAGTTGTTCATTAGTTATAGTCTATTTTCACTTATGAACTGCGTAATTTTTTTCAACTGCGTTACAATTTCGGTTTATACCACTAGAAAGCTTATCATTTTCTCCTTGAAAAATTTCATCATGAATTTTCTTTTTAATTGCCATTTTTGTGTCATTTATGATTAAATACATGAAATTTCGATGATAACAAAAATTATGAAAGGGGGATGTGTTGTACGGATTCCACCATTAAGTGATAATAATGGATTTATTATTCATTTATAAAAATTAATGAAATATTACAATAAGGTGTAAAAGGGTCAAGTTACCTTGGTCGTGGGCCTTATATGAGTAAATAGGTCCTGACATTTTAAATTTTTACTTTAGAGGAAGAAAATTATGAAAATAAGAAATGTCAGTTTGGGCGGAGCATCGAAAAAGTTGGCTTCAGCGGATTATAGTGGAACCTCTGAAAAAGTGAAAATGAGTAAAATTTAACATTGATTTGAATGGAAGCAATTTCATTTTTCTAATTTTACGAGAAAGTAAGGACATTCAGAGGAGAATTCATAATAACTTTTTTTTTAGACAATAAAATTTCCTTTCCAAAGATATTAATATTGTTATATTTTCATCTCCGATAACAATTGAATTTAATTGTTTATTGTAGTATTAATCATTTGAAGTCAAATTATAACTTGACACTTGTTCAGTAATCAGTCTGTTGGGGTTGTGTTCAAGTGAATTGTGCAATGAAGATTTTTTGTTCAGTATTCATTTATATTATTGTTATTATGTTATATACGGAGTAGGTAATGCGACATTGTGATAACTGAATTTTTCAAATTTTTGTTGTTAGTGGTGTTAAAAACATAATATTATCATTGAATAGGAAATTTTATCTTCTAAAAATTAAGCTATGATAAATTTTTCTTTAAACCCTACAGTTTTCTCATAAAATTAAAAAAAAAAAAAACGAAAACACGTCCATTTAAACCGATGTTAAATTTTAATCAATTTCACTTTTTCAAGTAAAACGACACTAGCACGCTACACCCGTGCCCGGTCCAAATACTTTCAAAAATCAAATAAAACTGACGTAGTGAGAAAACAGAAAAAAAAAAAGCATAGAAGAAAGTATTTAAAAATGAGTACAGAATTTAAAAAAAAAAAAATGTTTTTTGTCCTTATTTGCTTGTATCCCCCTTTCTATTCTCCTGCAGCCACCATTTTGTTATCAGTACAAACTACATTGTACATTTCACAATTTGGCATGAATCGCACGTTCCTATTATTCATGTTTCATGAGATATGAATTTTTGAATTTAGATCATTCTGACAATGATTGGGTGGTTTCAACTTGGTATATCTCAGCGCCTTCAAATTTTTTGAACTGGCAGACCACCATACATGTATGTAACTTGAGTTGCTTTATTTGTAGTTTGCTGGTAGTGTACCCGAAAAGGAACACCCTGTGTAAGACGATGAGAAATTCTGTTCAGATTTGAATAAGTATTTGGTAATTTTTTTTTGTTGTGAAGAGATGTGAGCAAAAAATGAGAAAAAAAAATTGTGAAAACTTTAACGTTCTAGCCTATACCAATTTATTTTTGAAAATATTGAAGGATACTCGATGCGAAAAATTATAAGTATCCAATGAGAGTCGAATTGGTTGATAAAAATTCGGTCCGTAGATAAGGAGAAAATATGAGTAGCTGATTTTCGATCACTTCTATAACTTGCTGATTTCAGTGCTCCGCAGAATCTGTAACCAACGTAGGTGAGAAAATTATAGTACATGCAAATTACTTAGAGGCCTGACCCATCTTAAGTTTAATCTCTTGAATATTTAAATATATAAAATGTAGACCGAAATAATGGGAATAAAGTGCATAATCGAATATTTTAATCATGATTTCTGATTTTCATCCACATTTTTTACGTGACTTCCTTCATTGCTTGGGTATTCGGGCAACACAAAAGTTACTCACTGTTTATTCGTAGTTGGCTGACTTGCGTGGAGCGTTTTTTCGTCTACTTTACTGGTTATAACCAATTCAGTAGGTATAGCGGATTATTTTAAATTCGATGTAAATTGGATCAATTAAAAAGGAAAACTTCATTTTTTCGCACGTTCGTAGAGGTTTCATTACGACGTGATGTGTTGGCAGAAGATTTATGGTTAGGTTAGCTGTACTAAAAATATGGTATTCGAATTGGACTATGTTCGCGCTGTTTCCAATATTCGTTGTTTGTGAAACGTGAGAAAGTGATATTGAAAGAAAAAAAATCCGAGAGCCGTTTATTATCTCTTATTGGAGAGGAAACAATTAAATGAAAACAACAACACAACAATCGAAACGGTCTTTGGACTTTCGTTATTGAGAGAAAATGAAAGCTTTAAGCCTATCCGTTATTAATATGTAACAATATGAGAAGTGATTGAACTCGAGTACCTGTTATCGTGCGGGAACGAAGGGACATGGAATACGAGTCAATGTAGGGAAATACTTGTGGAGTATCGTATCTTTCGTGTTGGTTTTGCTTCGCCTAATCTCTCTGCTGCTGCTCATCAATTTGAAAATTTTCGATAATATTCTCGTACTCGTAATTCCATAACCTTATTAATTATGTCTGCACTAACGCTTTTTGGTGTCGTTGCGAAGGCAAGATACGATTCTACCTTTTTCGCTAATTAATCGCTTGCACGTTGGGGTTATTGGAGGCATCACCGATGCTGTAAGCCTTTAAAGGTGATATAGTGGTATGTGATTTCAGCGAGCCGAACGACGACCTATTCAACCATACGGAGTTCGAAAAACGTATCATTCCATTCGGCGAAGATTCGAACAAACAGTTGAACGTGGACGATGTAATATCGGACATACCTTTCAAATTTCTGTTACCTAAACCGCCGTCGTCGTCACCGCCGATCAACGAGACCAAACCAGCGGTAATAGAAGAATCGAGCAAAGACGACTCGAACGCGAACGTAGTGACGTCTGCTGCGGTCACGAAATCGACGTCATCGAATACGGACGATTTTATCATGGTGGACGTAGTGGTAAGCCGACGATCTGTGGACGAGAGCTTTATTAGTAGGCGAAGGCGTCCGACGAAATTAGCAGATGGGAGGGGATTTTTAATCGTGGCTAAGGTTCCAAGGTTCGCGGTGATTATAGGCCCCGGAACGAGTATTTTTAGCCGGTGTCGGTCGACCGAGTAAGGCGCGGTGCGATGAGGTGTATTTTTATCGTACCCGTACCGCGAGTGGAAGAGGTGAAGATGCGATTTTCGGGCGAATTTCACCACGTCCTTGAGGCTAATTGATGATTTGTTTTGGACGAGATTACGTGCCGTTACGCTCGGGCGAAAATGAATTTTGTCAGTAGGTAACCGGGGCGGAGGAGACGAGTTTGGCTGAACGAGCACACTGGTGAGCCCATTACGATTCTAGCTGGACAAATAGGAAAATAATAGTCTGATTTACTTGCTAAAATGTAGTCAAGCACTTTCCGGTATTCCCCCATACATTGAAAAAAGTGGATCGTGGGGAAGGAAAAAGCAGTACCTTCAGTTGCTTGGCGTAATTTTGATGACATTTTCACCCTTGTAAAATCATTTTCGGGCAAGAACTAATTTTTTTCATAAACTACAAACCTCCTGCTATCAATTGCCATTTTTTTCTTTTTATCATATTTGCATTTACATAAAAAAAAAATTTAATTGTCAAATTTTGTAATTTTTCCCGTAGTTTTTCCAAGATGAGTCACCAGAATTAGTTAGAGTCGAAAAATCAACGACATCGGCTTATGAAGGTTGTGTTATGCTATATATTGATAGTAAATTCAAGTGCATTAGCTTGCAGGAACTTGAAGTTTCATAATCTGTTTAATGTTGAAAATTGATGCTTTTTCAACGAAAAATCACTTGGCTGACAAAAAGGCTAAATTCAAAGACTTCAATTCTATTATCAATGCAGAAGGCATTTTACACAAAATTTCAATTTTGAGGCGTCCTATAAATTTTACGGTTTGGGGCTTTTTGGGTGGCTGCATTGAAAAATTGATTTCAGATTTAAATTGATTTACCTCAAAACATGTGTATTGATAAGTATGATCAACTTGACCTTGCAAAGTCTAATTTCATTTAATTTCGTGTTTGGGGCTTCTTGAGCGGATGAATTAAAAAATTGATTTTAGGTTTAAATTGATTGACCTCAAAACATGTGTATTGATAAGTATGATCAACTTGATCTTGCGAAGTCCAATTTCATTTAATTTCGTGTTTGGGGCTTCTTGAGCGTATGAATTAAAACATTGATTTTAGGTTTAAATTGATTAACCTCAAAACATGTGTATTGATAAGTATGATCAACTTGACCTTGCGAAGTCAATTTCATTTAATTTCGTGTTTGGGGCTTCTTGAGCGGCTGAATTAAAAAATTGATTTTAGGTTTAAATTGGTTGACCTCAAAACATGTGTATTGATAAGTATGATCAGCTTGACCTTGCGAAGTCAATTTCATAAAATTTCGTGTTTTGGGCTTCTTGAGCGGCTGAATTCAAAAATTGATTGACTTCAAAAACATATGTATTGATAAATATGAACAATTTCATCCTACGAAGGCCAATTTCATAAAATTTAAGATTTGTGGCTTCTTGAGCGGCTGAATCAAAAAAATGATTTCAGCTTTATATGATTGACCTCAAAACATGTGTATTGATAAGTATGAACAATTTGACCCTGTGAAGGCCAATTTCATAAAATTAGGTTTCGGGGCTTCTTAAGCGGCTGAATTGAAAAGTTAATTTTAGGTTTAAATTGTTTGACCTCAAAACATGTGTATTGATAAGTATGAACAATTTGATCCTGTGAAGGCCAATTTCATAAAATTTAAGATTTGGGGCTTCTTAAGCGGCTGAATTAAAAAATTAATTTTAGGTTTAAATTGATTAACCTCAAAACATGTGTATTGATAAGTATGATCAACTTGATCTTGCGAAGTCCAATTTCATTAAATTTCGTGTTTGGGGCTTCTTGAGCGGCCGAATTAAAAAATTGATTTTATGTTTAAATTGATTGACTTCAAAACATGTGTATTGATAAGTATGATCAACTTAATCCTGCGAAGTCCAATTTCATAAAATTTAAGGTTTAGGACTTCTTGTGCGGCTGAATTAAAAAATTAATTTTAGGTTTAAATTGATTAACCTCAAAACATGTGTATTCATAAATATGAACAATGTGACCCTGTGAAAGCCAATTTCATAAAATTTAGGTTTTGGGGCTTCTTGAGCGGCTAAATTAAAAAATTGATTTCGAATTTAAATCAGTGACCTCAAAAACACATAATTCGATGTAAATGACCTACTTGTCCATTCGTAGTCCCAGTTTGAAAATTAATATTAATGAATAATGATCAACTTGACTGTGCGAAGCCCAGTTTTCCAAAATTTGGAATTTTTGTTTTTTAGAGGTATTGAATTTATAAACTGATTTCAATTTCGAATTCAGTATCCTCAAAACGATATATGTTGATACAAGTTGTGAATTTTGTCGAGCGTAGCCGAATTTTCCTAAATTTCGCATTTCTCAGCCTTCCTGAGAGACCTCATTGAAAAACTGATTTCGAATTCGAATACATCGACCCGAAAGACATGAAATACGCGTATTTGAAGATGAAACAATTGCGTACATTCGATTTCAGTCGAGCTAGAATCGCGATCGTCTCCACTCGTAGGGCACGTTCGGACGCCTAGGTAGACGGAGCTCTCGTTGGTGATTTATTAATGGTTGGTAATACGATTACAGAAAACGCCGCCGTTCGCCGAATTGACGGACAATATGGAGCTGAGTAACTTCTACCAAGAATTTTTAACGGCGCCGCCTTTACTAGGCTTCGGCGAAGATTCGAAAGTTAGAGACCTAGTAGGCGATCTGACGTCGCAGCTGGAGAGTTACGAGAGCACGTCGATAGAGTTCGATAAATTGGTAAATTCGCTGTGCGAACAAGACGACGAACAGCAGGAAGCGGAAGATGCGGAGTCGCCGTCGAACTCGCGTTCGCCTCATTTTTTCTTCTGAAATACGAACGGAGACTGAAAGGAGAATATTTTTACGAGCCCTCTCGCGGATCGATGGTTTTTCCAATAGGATAAGCTGATAAGGGTTATCCGTGTGGTAGTACGTTACGAAGCGAGAGAAGCTACGTCGATTAAGACTGATTTAGTATTTATAAATTTTACGTTGGTCGCGCCTATCAGCGTATGCTTAGAGCTTATTCTTCGCTTCGAGGTATTTGTAAGACCGTAAGAGGGTGAAAACGCGCTCGCAGTTGCTCACTACCTCCAGGTATCGATAGTGAGATTGGAGAGCGGTCTCCACGACTTGTAGAGATTTTTCTAGGGGCGATTTTTAATATCGGATTTTCGTATATTTTTAACGAAACTATCGTGTATAGGTCGAATGTTTTTTTATCGTTTTTTTTTAATAATTTAACATATATTTTTATTAATTTATTATTATCGTGTTACGTTCTATGCAAGAGAAAAAGACCAAAGTTAGATGTAAGAATTTTTTTTTTTGTTTTTTACTCTCGCCCGAGTAAAATGCGTTATGGCGCGAGTACTCAATATATTTGAGAAAAATTACGTGCCAACGAATGGCCGCTCGTGAAAGAGGTTTTCGGTAGATAACGAATACCATTAAACGGCGATTAATATTTTCATAAAAATAATTCTTTACGTCATGACATTTCATATCAATGAGAAAAATACGAGCGTAACGATAACCGGTCGAGTTCTGTGATACTAGTTTTCGTTTCTAGAAATTAAAAAAAAAAAATACGTTATGTATAATTGCGGAGGGGAGGGAAAATGGGAAATTACGAGTATATGATTGTTCGATAGGTTCGTTAGCGTAAAAAAAGAAATTGCTCAGCGTTAATAAACTAATTTATTAATTTATGTTGGATTCCGAAGCGAAGGAAAGAAAAGGTAACAGTTGAATTTATATAAACGTGTTCTTTGAGTGGATGCGAATAACGATAGTGGTATTCGTCAAATTGTTCCTATATTCATATAAATTATTGTAATCGAGTAATTTAATGATATGTAAATGTAAATAAATGGAACGCTGCTAGCAAAACGAGTTTGAGATTTTATTTCTTAATTTGAAAACGGTATATTGAAGACACAAATGTGTGGAAAATTTTGATAATTGAATGCCTCGTATATGTATATTCTTTCGAAGCATATTTCGTATTCCAACTCTGTATGGTACGTAATTTCACTTAGAAAACATGCTTGCCCACTGAGGTAGACACCAACCATGATTGAACCTAGTAAAAGGATCACTTTTGGTTATTTGAATTTTATATGAATTGATTTTTCTTTTGAGAGAAAGAAATATTGAAATGGTTTTAATTGAGAAACTTTTATTTTTTGTCATTTTTGAAATTTTTGAAATTTTTTGGTTGCAAAGCTTTTACCATTTTAATTTTTGATGTTGTACATAATATTATTTGTGCGTGTCTTCAAGTAAAACACAGACTGATGAAAATTTATAAATTACGTATTTCACCAATTTCCGATGCTGTTATTCCCTACTTTGATGATAATATGTTGTAATTAGATGCTGGTAACACTGTTTGTAGCGAAAAGTAACGATGTAAAAAAAAAAAATATTGAAAATAAAAGTTTATATCAACTTCGATTAAAAATTAACTTTCCCTTTATTCGTTGCTCTTTGTCATAAACAGTGTTACCGACAAGTGATGAAATTTTTTTTTTTTCGAAGTAAGGAATCTTATGGGCGAAGTATTACGATTTATGAACGAGAATAGTAAATTCGTAATGGTGATCAGTTTTCATACTTTTTGATTATGCGGAAGTGAAACCAAAATCATTTTGTCTAAGAAACGTTGCAAATGAAAGTGAGTGAAGAGCTCTCCACGAACGTGGTTCCAGGCGAATATCGTTCATCTTCGTGATTGGGCTGTGCGCTATGGTATTCGTCCAGCTCGTTGAGAGTTTCCAAGCTATTGTAAAAGATGCAGAACGCCAGGTAGGCGAAGACATCCGAAAATAGCATTGATATAAGATGGAAAAGCGTTTATGTAGCTGGTGAATTATTGTTCTGATGTATAGAAAGCTGTAAATATTCATCAAAAAACGATAGCATTCCATGAAGTGTGAAAAGTTGACCAAAGCTTTCTCATATTCTATCTACTTTTCGTGTTCTTAACCCGCCATAGGTAGTATGGAACCAGGATTGGAGACTAGTACCGACATATAGCTTAGCTCGCGAGTAGTTACTTGCACCTAGTCTCAGTCCCCTTATGTGTTCATCGTATGCAACTATTTGTACATGGAAGTATAACATATAATATTTTTTTTTATTTAAATGAAACTACAGATTTAAGTATCTATGATGATTGAAAAAAAAAATTGCAAAAAATATTGTGGTATACACTTTTTGCCTATCTTCATTTTTGAAGGAACTACAATGACTTGAAATTTTTCCAAAATTCCATTTTTTTAAAATTTGGTTAAAACCGTTCATTCAAGTAGGTACCTACTACCTAGGATGGTGGAAAAATTCATTAAAAATTGTAGTAAACACTTTTTGCTTATCTTCATTTTTGAAGGGGCTAACAATAATTTCAAATTTCCCCATGATTTTTTTTAATGCAACTGAAATCAAGGAAAAATTAAAATTTAAATATGTACATTTTGCTTATCTTCAGAATTGAAAGTGTTTCAGAAATTTCTATCACTACACGGATTCGGTACTAGTTTTATTTTCCATTTTTATATTTTAATTTTGCGTGAAAAAATTGTAATATGTAGGTTTTACAATGGCTTTGATCCTGTCTATTATTTCTCATTCAATCCTCAGCCCTTCTTCGAAATATCTAATCATGAGTAATAAAAAACCATGGGGAAATTTGAAATTATTGTAGCCCCTTCAAAAATGAAGATAGGCAAAAAGTGTTTACTATAATTTTTAATGCATTTTTTCTACCATCCTAGGTACCTACTTGAATGAACGATTTTAATCAAATTTTAAAAAATGGAATTTTGGAAAATTTTTAAATCATCGTAGTTCCTTCAAAAATGAAGATAGGCAAAAAGTGTATACCACAAATTTTTTTGCAATTTCTTTTTCAATCATCATAGATACTTAAATCAGTAGTTTCATTTAAATTTAAAAAAATATTATTTGTTATACTTCCATGTACAAATAGTTGCATACGATGAACACATAAGGGGACTGAGGTTAGGCGCAAGTAATTACTCGCGAGCTAAGTTATATGTTGGTACTAGTCTCCAATCCTGGTTCCATACTACCTATGGCGGGTTAAAACACCCAACTAATGCGATAATTTTAACTTTTTTTTTTTAAGGTCAGGAATATTAATTATCGTCTAATATCTAATTTTTATGAAATTAATTTTTAACGACGCTATTTGTATTAAATATTTTTTGAAGAAATCCAGAAATTTTCTGGATTGTAGGGTAGCGTGGGTAATTTCAATCCTACGCGCAATTTTTTCGAATTTGAATTTTACAGTAAAATTCTGAAGTTAGGCTAATATTTTTGTATATGTTGGTATCTTGATTTAATTTTTCATATAAAATCAAAAACTAGAACATAGAGTCATCTATTCCTTCTTCAGCTCTCCTCAAAATTTTAATGATTCTATTGTTTAAGGTGCATCATGAGCTTTATCTGATTAATGGTTCAATTTTTTTGGAACATTGACAGGAGCACATTGAATTTTTTCATGTATCTATATTAAGATGTACGTATTTTTAATTATATTTTCAACATTCTCTCAGAGAAACACGCTTGATGAGAAAATGGTTCATCTAGATGCATAAAAATTTGTATTTCTGTTTTTGTTGATTTTTGTGTAAATTCTCGAAGCACTAGTTTGGCGGGCTACAACCAGGAGCATCGATTCCATTAACTCACACGAAGTCTACGCGAATTTTTACAATTAAACACGGCATAAATGTATGACTCTAAGTTCAATGATAAATTAGGAAAAAACATACATTACTTCATTCGTTGAACACATTCTAATGGACTTGAAAGAAAAATCGCATTCGACTCCACGATTATAAAAACACTCTTGAAACTATACCGCTGTAAGTGGGAGTGTGGCATCATGTAGCTTTGTTGTAATACTCATGAGCCTTAAAAATAACTCAGACCGCGTGAACGCACAACGTAAACCTATTTTCTCATATTTATCAGTGTTGAATATTTTTGACCCTTTTTATGCAATCTGTTCGATAAGTTGGATGATGTAGCATTCTTATTATGAAAAACTTGATCTTTTTTATCTCGCCCTTGGGTGAATGTCAGTGTTTTCAGAAAAATGATGAAATTTTGAAGTTGAGAATTTTTGAATTTAGCATTACATTATAGATTACCTATTTAATATATTATTGTGATGTATTTTATTTTTTAGGTACACATATAATTAACCTATATGAAGGTCATTTTTGCTGACTTGAATGAACATCAATGAAATAAATGAACTGTTGTATCGCGACTGCGATGCAAGTAGTAAGTACTAAGTACCCACTTGATTCTGGTATTTTTAAATCGTATGTACGAAGTTTTGATGATTGGAGAACTCTGCCTAGAGATGAAGTGTCGAGTTGATGAACACATGTAAAGAATATGAAAATTCGATCGTAAAAATAGGTGGCTGAAAGCAGGTCAGGGATGGCAAGAGAGTTTGCTTGATGAAGCATGCTCAGCAAATGCGCGCATGCCTTACACCAATTTGCGCTTGCTCAAGAAAAAAAAAGTTATGAAATGAAATGCTATTACTTCTTTCAAAAATAAACTATTGTTCGTTTGTCGTTACTTCCTTGATCATTTTCTTCATTATCATAAATAAAATCAGAAAAATGCTGAGCTTTAAAAATATTTTCAGTTCAGAGAATGCTTCGAGTTCATTGAAGGCTGAAATCGGTCATTTATGGTAGCATTTTATTGAAACATGCGCGCAAATGCCTGAGCAGCGTGCACGATTTTATGCGCGCATTTTGCCATTCCTGGAACAGATACAGCTATCTTTGCCATAAATTGTACAGCTTGAATTGAGCAATCTCGTGTGATCTCTTCTATCCCTCTTCCCCGCCATTCAGCTTCAATAAACACTTATGTAACACAAATACATTGCAAAGCAGTCATCCAATCATTAAATAGCTATTATGTAATACAAAAAACACTCCAGTGCATGGGTTTAACTTGTTCAGAATTTAATTTTTATGACATTGCTCGCAGAGATTAGTATCAAATACTCTTTGTGTTTGAATGAAAGTTGCTTCAATTCGGTAAAAAATGTTTAATAAATAATTATAAAAGGAATCTTCCATAAATACTAACAAATTGTACAGGATTTTGCATGGAGCGATTGTTGAACTTCAAGCTTTAATAGTATTTGCGAAGGTTGCCTATATTGTGAATTGAAGGAACTATTATGAATTGTATTTTTCATATTACGATTTTTAAATGAGGAAATTTTTCCTGCAACTTGTTTCCAGCTTTATGAATGCAAAGTAGGTGTTTTCAAAAATCATAATTAAAAGGTCAATGAAAAGCGAATGTGATTTAGTATATTTTATTCATGAGAGGAAATTTGTTGTCATAAACAGAATTTAGCTCTACTTACATTTAATGTACACATGAATGATATCGAATCATTTGAGCTACTTACAAAACCTTTAAAAAGTGAAACTTGCTCAGCTAAAGACTGAAAACATGATATTGTATTCAGCTTATCGTAGGACCTCTAATTCACGATGTGGGCAATTTATAAAATATTTTTGTTTGTCCACGCGAATACAACATGTGGTTGAAATTCTGCAGACGTTTCATTTTGAGACTTTCTACATATAATTCACTGGAAGTTGAGTTGAGCAGATGAAAAAAATTGATTGTATGTTTCTACTCAACTTAGCTTCAAATACTCAATTAAAGTTTCTTGGAAATTCATTCTTTGTACGTCGGCGTCCATCGTCGATGTAATGAAAAATATCTAGTTTTCTTAATCATCTGATAAAATTTCCTTTACTTTCTATCGATTCAAAATCTATTAAGAAAGTGGAATCGACTTATCAGTACGTATTAATCATCAAGCTTTGAGAGAGATTCGAAGTGTTTGATTTCACTGCATAATTGAAAGTTAACCATTCGCCTTTGCCGCTAACGTGATGGATGCCATGGTATCACTGTTTGCAGGGTTGTTGCCCTTAACCCTTTTACCTATCTCCTTATTACATGTCTGCACACTTACCGTTTTATTGTGAGCTACATAAATGGCAATCAGTTTGAGAGTATTGATGTGGCGAAAGTAGTAATTCTCTCGAAATACTTTGGTGTGAAGGGTGTGATTGAGAGTGCCGATAGGCTCCGGTTGGTTGCCATATTGAATATAAAGCGCTCCAGCATTAGATCCTTGAGTCAATATGATATCTGGTCTTCTACCTTTACGTTGTAGATGCGAATTATGTACGTGAAAGGATTCAGTACGGGAGAATACGAATAACAAACACGACTGTATTAAGTTTTTGTTGAAGCGTAAGTGTATGGTGTCATTTTCAGAAGCTATATGAATAGTAAGAGGTAGAGCCTGAAGGAACTGATGTAAGATGTTTTGAACTGGCAGACAATCGGTTTTGCCGGTGAAGAGGTTATGGAATGACGATCCGATATCTCGAGCGTATTTGTCGAGGGTAAGGGGATTGAGTCCGATACGTCTTTCAGTGTAGTAGGCGATCATATATTTGGCAAATTTATCAGCGTATTCGTGATTAGGTAGGGTTAGCGTGAGAGAGATATTTGTGATGTGGGGTGGTTTGTATTGGTACTCGGAGAGCGTTAGGTACCCATTGACGAGCAAATAGTGGAGAGCAATGTCAGTGGAAACGGCGTCCGGACGAAGGTAATAGTCTTCGTAGTATTTGGCATTGGCGACCATGCTTCGCAGGCCTTTCAGATCTTTCGGTGTGAATTTGAGCGATGTAACGCTGATAGTGTAGTTGCTGCCTGACAGTAAGGCGCACCAGGCTTCCTCGAATTCGGGTATTTTGAGGAGTTCTTTCAGTATGGGCTCGCTGCTGGTGAGATTGCCGTCATGATGGACAAATTTCTTGGTCTTTAGGTAGCAGTTCATAGACCAAGGATTAATTACTTTGAAAAGAGTGGTTGTATTGATGTTGAAGCCGTTTAGCCAGGAATCAATAGTGGCCCAAGTTTCAGGCGTAATTTTGAAGTGTTTATTTATGAGGTCGATTTCGGTAGGTGTGTAGCCGTGATAGTGACTTAGAGGACCGTTGATGAAATCGTGATCGACAAGATTATTCAGGCCGAATTTGCTGACGTTTTTGGCTGCTGTCATGACCCCGGTCACAATGGATTTGGAAACCGCCTCGCTATCGCGTATTGAATACATGAGGAAGTTGAGGTAGTGTTCCATGATTTTTTCGCTATCACGAGACGTGGACTCGAGTAGCAAATGATTGACCAAATGGTCGTACTCGTCAATCAACAAGAAGACTTTTCTCTTGAAGTGTCTGCTCAATATATCGGATAGGAAGTCCAAACCATATATATCGTCGAGCGGGGCCCGACATTCTAAATATACGAGGAATTTCTCATGCTCTTCGACGGCAATAAATCTCTCCTCATCGGTGACGGTGGTACTGTTCATGGTGGCTTTTAATGCGGCCAACATATAACGGTGGTGTTCATACGCAGTTGATATCTTCCGCCTTATTTCCTCTTGGAATTTCTCGAGTGTTGTTATGGCGATATTATGGAATGAGAAATCGATGTATAAAACCGGGTATTTGCCTTGAAATTTATTAAATAAATCGTTGTATTTGGATATGAGCAAAGGCTTGTGGAGTTTTGTGCCATCTTTTAGTACGCCATTTCTGAATAATTTATAATTAGGGGCTTCCGTTTTTGGAGTAATTTTACGACCTTTTTGATCAACTTCTACTTCGAGGAAGTGCTCGAGCATGTGTAAATTCGTTGTTTTACCCCATCTGGGTGGACAAGTGATGAGGATGGCTTTGTGGGGCGATTTCAGTATTTCGTTGATAAGCAGAGTTTTATCGGCGAAAATGTGGCTGTTGGAGACGAGCGTTATGAAATCGGTGGCAGCGACGTCGATCGGTGAAGTAATTGGAATTTTAGGGTTCACGGCGAGATCGGTGATTTCTTCAAAAGCAGTAGATTTGCTGATATGACAGATGCACCAAAACAAGAGAAATATGGACATTTCAACAAATTTTTGTGTCTGCCAAAATTTTCAAATTTATTTACTATATGTTTGAACAGAAAGGATAATACATCTTGAAAAATGAAACTTACCATTGATTCCTTTGATGGCTCGTACTCTCTCGATGATGAAGACAAAGGTATGAAAATTAAGCAAACCTCTTGTATTATTACGATTTCATCAGCTTTCCCGAAAATTCGAACAACTGGTGGCCCTACGGTGTATACCCAAATAGACGGTCGTTCACTTTATATTACCTACCTTATCGTAATTAGAGAAATGGTGAAATTCGTTCTTTTATCATAGAAAAGAAAAGTGTACACAGCTACGCACCATCACGAAGGTCGAATTTTCCTAGTGTATAGGTTTAGACTTACTGGAAAAATCAATAACTGGTATATCTCCACATTCAATGAAATCTTGGAAATGTTATAGCGTAATATGTTGAGGTGACTCTCTTATTTCATTCTTTCAATCATCTCCATCCCATATCAAAGCTGAACGGTTACAAGCAGCGCGCGCATCGATGTAGTGGGAAGTCATTTCTCCCACCTAATTGCTCGACGCGTCTATAAAATGTGTTGTATGGTGTGTCTTGCCACACAATCGTATTGTACGCAGCACGGTACAGTAACTGTGTATTCACTCGAGTTACTGGTAAGTTTAGCTATTGAGTTTGATGTTGCTGCATAGTTGATGGAAATTCTCCCATTAATTCTAGTTAATGATGCTTAAGAACTTTCGATGTCGCGCTGGTAATGGTCAACTATATAAATTCGTTAATTTCTTCTCGCCAGTGTGGCCTTCAGTTGTATTTCTCTTGGAGACAATTATGCATTGAACATTGAGCTGCAAAATTTTGCGGCAGCTATTAATGTTGTCCAGACCAAATATAGCGTTCCTATGGTGTATCTTTCGGGAAGGGAGGAGAGGCAAAATTATGTATTTAAAAATTCATTTATTTATTATTTTTTTAGTTTTGATCACTGCAGTTAGTCGATGGTTGCGTATCAGTTAGTCAGAAGGTTCTTGTATGTTATCATATTTCTTCATTTTCGATTTTCTTCTATTTAGTGATTGGCGACTATATTTAGCGAAAGTTGGTGATTTCAATAAAGCATTTCAAAAATACTGAAATAGTATATTTCACAACTATAGAGTCAAGAATCAATTTCTCTCCAAGTAGTGAACGAAATTTTTCCTAAAGACGGGAGAAAACCGCTCTTTTGAGTACCCATGCGATAAGCAAGCGGGAGGTAAAGTAGCGTTTTCCTCCCGCAAGTAGGAAAAGAAATAATTTGTTCAAGAATCAGCTAAGAATCCACCCTCTCACCCTTCCAGTCTAGTGCTGCAAAAACGATGTAAATTCCATGATTTCAGAACACCGACTTCGCGAGGAACCTTACACCGTTATTTCCCCCCCCCCTCCCCCCAATCCTGCCAAAAAATACAATATACTTCACCCATTAATTTAAGAAGAAAAAAAAGAACTACAGAACTGCATTTTTTTAACTCAAAAATAACTTCTAGTTAAAAAAAAAAAACAAAAACAGAATAAGACAAAACGTATTCAAAAATTAAAGCTTAAAAATTGTAGTAATCTTTAATATTCTTTACTTCAGGTGGAAATTCTGTTGATAATATCAATTTTTGGTGCAGTGAAAATATTAAATAAGAAATATAAAGCAATTTTTGTTTGTTTGCTTGCTTGCTTGCTTGCTTATTTTTTGTTATTACCCAACCACCACAGTATTCCTCGCTTCGCTCGGATTGCCTCCTTGCTCCTTCGGGGCTCGCAATTCTTAGGGAATAAATCAGTAGAAATTTATTCATTCTTACTTGTATACCTGCCATTCTAAACAATTTTACGACTTTACCCTTGCCTATGTACAAAACTTTTATTAAGATTTATCGCCCTTGTTTTTTCTTTTGTATACCTGCTATCCTTTATGTACCTTTTATACCTGCTTTTCAAAACAAGGATGCGCGCGCATCTCAAAAGCGATTTCATTTTGATTTTAATATATAGAGAGATTATCATTTTTTTTAGAAGTTGTTTTAACTTGGGAAGCCTCTTGAGAAAATTCCGGTATACCCTCTCTAATACCCTACAAATTTGAGTTATCGCCCATTCAAGGGTGGTGGAAAATCTGAAACATACTTTTAAAATTCTCGACAATTTCAAGGGCATTGGCCAATCATCTGTATACCGATCATCTGTATTTGGTCTGAAACGTAAATATTTGTAATAATGCCCACTATCCATTCATCCATTCTCCTTCATCGTACGCTGTTATAGTTCGTCTCTCGAAAGCAAACTCGTCTAAAAACAACTTTATGTGAGTTTCGTTATCTGCCATATCCGGGAGTTAATTTGATTTCTAAACGGAAGGTCGGCGAAAACTTAATTACGAACTTGAATTTATTACCTATATCTTTTTGAAACTCCCGATTAGATAAATGGAGGAAAAATCGAATCTTTTTGATAATGTGTGTTCTATGTGACATGAACGCTGTGTATTTTTGATTTGAACAATCGAATAAATAGATAAAGATTTATTCGAGCGTCTCCTTTTATAGCTCAATGAGCCAATTTCGAAAGGGATACTATTCTAAAGAAGAATATAATATTTTGATAAATGATTTAAATGATATTTACTTAAAATTATAATTTAGTCTCATGTCAGGACAGATATTTGCTCATAATTTAGCCCCATCTTGGACAAAAATAGGAATCAAATCCCACTCAACTATTTTGAACTTCGATTTTTTAATCCCTTCTCCTTTAACACCTACATCACACTACCGTGAAAGCCTAATTCTTGGTATCCACGATATCAATTCTTTGAACTCACACGATAATTTCATTAGTCAAGTCCATATTTTGTTTAAACTGGGTTTCGTAATCTCTTATGGTTCTACTGTTTTCGACACGAAATGTCTTTGTATTCTAGAATTTAGTTTGGGTACGATGACATTGATTGTAGGTGCGATACTTCTTAAGCCAGGGTTGCCAGACGTACGGATTTTTGTACGGATTTTTGAAAAAAACAACGTTTTTTTTTTTCATTAAAAAGGAATTCCCACACAAAAAATTGGAAAATATTTCAACTAGTACATAAAAAATGAAATTAAAAAAAATTTCATAGTAAGCACAGTTTTATTGCCTGGATGGAGTAATTACATCAAAAAGTTCGCATATTGTATAAATTTTTATCTCTGTTATCCAGGTTTTGTTAGTTCAATGGAAGCGGATAACAAACTGATACCATTTTACCATTATATAAATAAAAATATAATTTAAAATTTTCGTTTTTTATATTTAAATTATGTAGGACTAGGAATTGATTGAAATAAGAATGTGAAAATTTTATTAAAATATAATAATTTGAATTTTTCAACGTGCCAAGAGCAAACTAATTTTAAATTTTTCTGCTAATTTATATTTCTGGGTTTAGGCTAATTTATTAAAAAAAAAAAAAAAAAAAAAAAAAAAAAAAAAAAAAATGAATCAATGATCAATGTATTATTGATTTAAAATCATTTAATAACAGTCTTAGTCTCATAAAAATAATTAGAATTGCCGCTGCTACACTTTGAGCTAAACAACTCTTATTTCAGAGATATCTCTGTTTTATGTTGAAAATTGAAAAGAGATAACTCTGAAATAGGAGTACCTAGCAACTGTAATACTAGCCCACACATTATAATGCTTATTAATAGCCATATTACAACCGTACGGATTTTTTGTGGTCCGTACGGATTTTAAATATGTACAGTGTACGGATTTTTGAAATTTTCATCTGGCAACCCTGTTCTTAACCCTGAGTCCATAGGATCATGACTGAGTTGGTGTATACTCATAAGTCGTATGTATACATTTTTCATTTCCATATATGGTGTCAAATAGCATGGGTGAAGTAATTGTAATGGAGTTCTTTAAATACAAACTTTCAAACACTCCCAATTCCTCATTTATGAGTAGTAGAAAAAAAAATTCGTATGAAAGTTGTGCTCTATTATTAAACTCTGAGGATATATACAAAAAAAAAAAGTTTTTACGGTTTTCCAACCGCCTTCCCTTTTGACTACTCTCACCACACAGGAATGAGGACTTTTGTTATGTTGTTAGTGGATCTGGTCTTTGTGTATTTATTAAAAGAAAAAAAAAATGTCCATTAGTAAGTCTAGATTCTCTGGACTAAATCATGGATTGGTCCGGGCTTAGTAGGCCACCGACGTTACAGCTAATCAGCTAATCTAGAGTACCTATATTGTTTTATAGGTATTCGATCTGCTTAAGTACTGACACTGTCCAATTGTCCATAGTCCCTTTTAAGTACCGACTGAAAATAGCGGCTTGGTTGATGTTGATACGATGTGATCGAATGTTGAAAAAAAATCCAAGAACAAAAATTAATTCAAGTGTTATAACTTATATAAATAATTATTTTAAATTAGAAAAAAAAAAACTGTCCATTTTTAAGCTCCTTAACAAAACCAAAGTACGTTTTCTTTGGGTGATTATCATTTCATAATTGGTGTAAATTATAAATAATGTCATTGTGCTCCTTATGTGGGAGGAGTGAAGCATCTTCAAACTTCTTCAACGATTTAGAATGCTTGTATGCAAAAAATTGAAGGAACTCCTCTCCTTCATTGTGTGGGGAGGGAAGAGCTGATGATGGTTTTCACTTTTCTGGCTATTCTTGGGAGAAAATGAACTCTCATAAGAGAATGAAGGAAATGGAAGAGCACGAATAAAATGTTCTAAGTGTAAATTTATTTTACTTTTTCCCTTTTTTTTCCGCATTTCACTCTTCAGTGTTTAAGAGAAAATATCTGTGCTTCATTGATGTTGGAAATCTGTGGGTACTTTATTTATAGATAATCATTATTAATTTTATGTGATGCTCTGTTCCTCTGCCGATTAAATTAAGTTAATTATTAGTTTTCAAAATCTTTGATTATCGCACTTCCTTATTAAAAGAAGTACTCGACTAAGATAAAATAAAGAAAACGAAGATTGTTTGATAAAATATGTATTCTTCATTCATAGTTTTCTGGAATTAATTTTAAATTTGGTATGTACAGAGATTGGGAAATTATTAAATTACAAATGACTGAAATGCCTGAGGCTTTTATGAATTATTTTACAACATATGTCCACCATTCTATCACAGCCTTGGCCCATCCTGTTTTTAACTGGTGCACTGGAATAGCAAATGACTTAGGTTATGTTTATAGGTTCGTCTTTGGTAAGGTCGATGCTATAACCGCGTAACAATAGGGATTTGTCTAATCTCACTCCAATTCCCATTAGTTTAACGTGTTGGATATGCTTGAAGTAGTCGTTATACTTAAATAGTATTTGGAAGGTGGTGTTGAAGACTTTATTGATGGTGAGTATAGCGCCCCGGTTGCCATGCGTCAGGATTATATCTGTAGGCCATTCTTCAGCGTGTTTGGTGAAGTGAAGGCGGAAGGTATCGGAGGCCGAGAATATATACCTAAGAGCGGATCGAATGAGAGCCAACGATTTGGGATCGGTAATGTGAGCGTGAGTAGTGGGTATTTGGGTGGAAGTGGGACGATGTCCGGTACGATTAAATTCTTCGTCGGTAAAACGGGGTAGTTCTTGTAGGAATTCCTGGATGGCTGTGACCAGTTCATCGCTAGTGTTGGCCTGGTCGTTGTAGATGAAGCTTTCGAATAGTCTGTTGATCTTGCGAGTATGCTTGATTAATTTTAGCCTAGTGATTTGCAAATAGTCGACGTAGTAGGCCAACGAGACTGCTTTCGTGGTAATTAAAACGTCATGATTGGGTATTTGAACGGTTAAGTAGGTTCGGTTGGATTGGATGATAGGTTTATAGTGGTGCCAGGTAAGGTATCCGTGGATGAGTAGCAAGTGTAAGGCTTCGCTTAGTGGTGTGGCGCCTTTTTTTAGGGCGTAATCGTTATCGGGTTCACCGCCTGCCATCACGTGCTCGAGGTAGTTCCAGTTTTCTATGGTGAAATTGAAAGAGTCCAGTTGTATAGGTATGTAGCTGCCGGATACGAGTATGCAAAATACTTCTTCGAAGTCTGGCAGCTTCATGAGTTTTGGAAACAGATGCTTGAGGACGCCATCTTTGGCTTCCCAGCATTCTTCGAATTCTTTTACCTTCATGTAATGATTGATACATTGACTGCAATATATTTTGAGGGGTGACTCGAGATTGATTTTGTATCCGTTGTACCATTTTTCGGTAGAGTTGCGGTTCTCTTTGGACATTTTCACGAAGTCGAAGACTAGTTGAGCTTCGCGATGGGTGTGACCGATGTAACGCCCGAATGGCGTGTCGAAGATGCTGTAATGGATGACCGAGCCCATACCAATTTCAGGAATGGTTTTGGCGATACCACTGATACCAGTTATTATGCACTTCTCGATATACGGGTTATCGTGTAGAGAGCTCTTCATAAAGCTTAAGTAGATTTCTCTAACTTTGGCTTTATCAGCGGACGTATATTCGGTGTGTAGGTAGTTGATGATGTCGTCGTATTCGTCGAGTAACATGATCACCTTTCGATTGTGATGTTTGTACAGTAATTCAGTGAGATATTTTATGCCAACTATGAGATCGTCTCTGCCTATATCGTCGGTTAGATAATATCGGAATTTATTGTAGGTTTTTTCTGCGTACGCTTTCTCTTCGGCGCTGCTGGTGGTGCTGTTCTTGATGGCTCCTAGGATATCTAACATGTACAAATGTCTTCTATAAGCGAAGCTCACCTTGAGCTGTAGCAGCGTGTGGAACATGACTAAATTCGGGAATCCGTAGAAATACATGTCGATGCTGATGACCGGATATTGACCTTGGTATTTGGTGAATATGTCGTCGTGATGGGAAATGAGTAAGGGCTTCTCTAGGGTCTTGTTCTCGTTTATGTAACCATGCTTGAATAACTTATACGCTTGGGTTTTGGTAGGTTCGATTATAGTGCCATTTTCGTCTGGTTCTATGGTCACGAATACCCTCAGCATGTCTAAGGCGATAGATTTGCCCCATTTTTTGGGCATAGTGAGCAAGATGGAGTGGTTGGGTGACGTTAGGATCTCTTTTATAAGGAGTGTTTTGTCGATAAATACAGGACTGTCGACGACCATAGGGATGAATTGTCTGGTCATCACGTTCGTAGGGTTACATTCGCCTTCCGGGTGTACTTTGAGATCTTCAGCCTTTGGGTAGTATTTGACTCCTTTGTTGATGGCCAACGCAGTCAGCTCGGTTTGAGTGGCGTGTACGTATGAACTGCATAGCAGAAGCAAGAAGTATGCTATAGGTGTGACGAATTCCGCCATTTTTATGGCGTCTGTATTGAAGTTGATCTGGAAAATAATTTTTTTTTGGTGGCATTATGAAAAGCTGTGAATAGAAGGGTTTGAGAAAGTCCAACTATAAGCTTACCTATATTGATGAGAGTTTCATTGAAGCAAATTTTTAATTCAAGAATCACATCGGCGCTACCCTACAACGGCAGCGCTTTGAAAACTGGACTAATTAATCGTTCTCGGCCACGAAATCGTATTGATATCGATAAATATTTTAGAAATGATATGGGTCGCTGATTTCGTCAGATTACATACTTCTCTTCTCGTATATGGATGGTAGTAATAAGCGAAGAGGAAGAGCATTTAAAAAAAATTTGATAGCAAAATTAATTTAAATTTTAAGAAAAAAAAAATAGATCGAAATACGATACGTCATGTTTAAACATCCTTTTCATTTAGCTTATCTGTTTTACATTCGAAACCTAGCCAAAAAAGTGTGAAAAATGGAACGACTCCGATTTTTACTGTAGGCAAACAGATCTTAACAAGTTGAAATATTTTTGAATATTACATATTAAGTAAATTTTTAATAATTATCGAAATGCAAAAAATATTTAAGTTACGAATGAAAAAATGTTGATTATTATGAAATAAAACTGTTAACCCATGAAATTATCTCTAAAAATATGTAAAGCAAGTTTTTGAATTACAAAGTGAATTTACGAATTTTATAATGAGGTAATACCATGGTATGTTACACTTATTTTTTTCATTACTCAAAATTTGAAAATTCCCTTCTCCTTCCTTCCCTCGAGTATACGATTTAGTATCCGTAATTCTCATCAATTTATCTGTAATTTTTTTTTTTTTTTTCAAAATCACGTTTATTTTAATTGACTACAGAAATATGAGAAACAATGGGCATAGATATCAAATAAGTTAATTTGGAAATTATTCTGAAGGTTTTTTTTTTTATTTTAATAATATAATTCTGTGCTTAAATTTTTTTTTCTCAAAACCAAAAAAAAAAAAGTGTAGGCTGAAACGCCAATGTCGAAATTCAAAATTTCCATCTCCTTCAGCGTTAACATCAATACAGAACTTACAGCGCTACAAGCGAACCCCTATCGTCGCATTTCGTGGTATTCTCGTTTAATGATAGACTTTTCAGTAAATTATGTTAACAGCATTATTAAGTAAACGAAGTTGAGCTGCAATAAAACTAAGCATCTGTGACTAATAGGGCATCTCTAACCCAGGTATGGAAATACGCCATCTTTGGTTATCGATATTACCACAAGAAGAGAAGTACGACAAATTATGGCTTACCTAAGATAATAGTGTAAAAATTTTATTTTGGTGTAAATTAAGGAAATTATTTTTATAATATTTCAAACATTGAAGTCTTATGCGAAAAATACAATCATTTTATGTTATAAGGCTAATTTGAAAATTTCACCATCCATAACCTAATAACCAAAAATGGCGTATTTCCATACCCATGTTATAGTGCCTTAGTGACTAAGAGCGATGAACCAGGGTTGTAGGAACAAACCCAAGAACAAGAACGAAGAACAACAAGAACAGAGAATTTTAATTGTTCCTGAGGAACAGAACCAAGAACGAGAACATAAAACTGATAGGTATGAAGAACAAAGAACAGAACGAGAACAGAATATTTCCAAACTGAAAGATCAAAGAACGAAACGAGAACCAACTAATGTAAAGTGCTGGGGAACGAGAACAAAAACTAGAACGGATGTAATTTTGGGTTGTTCTTCGTTCTTTTGAAAGTTCATGTTTTGTCATGAAATTAATAGATATCATGAGGGGAAAGAGAAAAGAAAAAACTTCTAAAAGCGGACAAATGCTGCGTATACCTATATAAATCATTTTTTTTTTTTTCATTAATTAGCTTCAATTAATTAATTTTCAATTTCAACAACAACATATACTGTAAACATGTTATCAAAAAAAAAGAAAAGAAAGAAAAAAGAAAAAGTTGAAGTTTGAAGAACGAGAACAGAACGAAGAACGAACAAGAACGAGACCATAAAGGATTTAAAGAACGAAGAATGAAACGAGAACAAGATTGTAAAGAATTGAGAGAACGAAGAACAGAACGAAAACAATTGATACATTGAGAATAAGAACGAGTCAGGAACAGAATCAAATGACTGGGTCTTTCTAGGAACAAGAACAGACATATGTTTGTTCCTACAACACTGCGATGAACAAAATGTATGTTTTGTTGTGAATGAAGAGAGCAAAGCCAAAAAATAGCAAAAAAATATATCATCACAGAGTGCGTAAAATTTAGACGATGCAAACTAGAACAGTACATCTATGTTTAGCTTTGAGCTATTAACTGTGTAATGGATTTCATCACTTTTGGTTATTGAATGAGAAATTCTTTCTAATGTATTCATTCTCTTTTTTTAATTTTCATAAACACTCATTTTACAGAATTTCATTCATTTTTGGGGACGAAGTAATATTCACAAAAAACCGTGTTTTCTTTGAAAGTAGTCATTTACCTTATATGATTGTCTTTTTAAACAATTTGAGTCACCAACTCCAATAATTTCGAGCTATAATGAGAAAAATGGAAGAGAATGCGAATTCATATTTCATTCTGTTCTAGAAAAAGATTCTTGCAAAAATTCTAGAATTCAAAACAATTTTAATGAAAAAAGTGGCTGCGCATTTTGTATCCGAAATAATTTTATTGTTTCGTTAGTTCTAAAACGACACCAGAGATAGGCTGCTACAATGAAAAGTGCGTATTCAGCGTTGCGTTAGGGGTTCGAATATGTAAAAATAAAGCTGCTATAGTTCTGTGGAACACAAATATTATTTTTGCCAAGAAAAAATACCAGTTTTGTGGAAAAATTATTTTTATGTATTTCTGGAAATTTATTTTTTCCATGTTATATTTGATAGCTATGACTGACGACGATACCAATACTTGGTTTTTTATTTTAAGTAGCTTAATATTATCCTCGAAAATGACGTTTCGTGTCGAGCGACTAGAAATAAAGAGATTTAAAAAAATCCACGTCGAGCAAAAATCTAAGATTGGTGATTTATTGAATGCGACAACCAAAGGAATTGTTCGGACCAACGGAGTAAATTTTCTCTGTGAAATAAACTGTCCATTCGTCTTCGTATCCGGGTAGCTTTTTGATTTTCGAGAATATTGGTTCGTAAAATCTTCTCTCCGGTTCCATGGCGTCGTAGTAATCGAATTCTTTCCTATCTAGAAACAAATTCACCCACCTGGCGTTGTAGAGTTTAACGGGCGCAGTTATATTGACATCGTATAGATCGCACCAGTCGCTGACGAGCTTGCGTTCTTCTTTGGTAGTTTTGGTATACTCGTAAATAATTTGCAGTTCTCGTTCAGTATATCCGAAGAACTTGAGGAACGGTTTATCAGTGTATTTGTACTCGACTAGATGGCTTAAACCGTTATTATATCCGGCTATGTAACGTCTGGAGATAGCAGTCATGGCTGTAGCAACGGTTCTATAGATGTACGAGTTGTTCTGTAGAGATTGGGTGAGAAATTCGTAATAATAGTCGAAGATGATGTCGCGATGATTACAAGGGCATTCGAATAGGCAGAAGTTTATGAGATCGTCGCAGTCGTCGATGAGCATGAATACCTTTTGGTTGTAGCGTCTGTAGAGTAGTTCGGAAAGGTATTGCAAACTATAGATCAAATCGTCATTGTTGGTCTGCAATCGGGCGACGATTTTGTTGAATTTGTGGTAATCGACGTGGGCTCTCTTCTTTTCCTCCGGTGTGCTAGTGGTGCTGTTCATGATTTGTTGGAATACATTCAGCATGTACGCGTGTTCGCGGAAGCATTTGCAGATTTTTAAATTCAAAGTGGTTTTGAAATTAGGAAACGAATTGATACCGAAGAAGAACAACTCGATGTGGATGACTGGGTATTTGCCCTGGAATTTGGTATATAGATCTTTGTGCTTGTTGATGAGGAGTGGGTATTTGAGGTTGACCAAGGGGTATATTTGGCCATTGGTGAAAAGGTTCCGGTTGTTTCTCATGTCTGGATTTTCAATTTTATTGCCATTTTCGTCTACTTCGATTTCAACGAATGTCTTCAGCATGTCTAAGGTGACTGATTTACCCCATCGTTTCGGAGTGGTAAGCAAAATGGAGTCTTGCGGTAGCAGTAGGAGAGGTTTGAGCACGAGCGTTTTGTCAATGAAGATGTGACTGTAAATGGCTAGTTCGGTGAAGTTGGGTGGCCAGTAGCATATGGGACCTTTGCAGTTGTTTTTCGGGAAACGTTCGTCTACTTTCTTTATGGGGTGATATTTCATCGCTTTGTTGATGGCTAAGCAAGAGAGATTTTCTTCTTTCTCTTCTTCTTCGTCTTCGACGGTGTCATATTGACGAATGCAGAATAGCATTAGGATAATGTACGGTATCGTCGAAGTACCGAATGGTGACATTTTCGGTGTTTTGGAATACTGGTTTAGTAGTGGTTACATCTGTGAAATTATGTGTTGGCTGACTACTGCGGTTACTGGAAAAACTCGAGAATGGTGGTTATCATAAAAGCTTCACATACCGTGCATCTTCTTGAAAAAATGTTGAAAAATTTAAATTTAATCACTAACGATTCATTTCTTTGACTACGGATATGCTTGTAATTAAATTTTTTTGAAAAAAATAAAAATTACTCTCACTTGGTCATTTTCGAAAAATTGGGAGTCCATAAATCCTTGGCGTGAAACATAAAGCTTTACCTCTATCACCATTATCAACAACAAATATTTGGGAGGTGATAGTCAAAGGTCATTGAATTAGACCAATTTTTATCAAAAGGTGGTGCCTAATTTCTCACATATCATGATTTACATTTTTTTAGCTGAGTTTTTAACTCGAAAACGACAGCTATTACAGCCTATCTGATTTGAGAGGGCGCGATTGGAGGAAGATGGGGTCTTCAAATGATTGCATTTCATACCATTTGCAATCATCTGAAAAATGTCCAACATATTTCCCCACCAGGCGCGGGTAGCGCCGGCGGGTATTCGTGAAATTGGCTCTAAACATGGTGAGAAACTCTTTTTAAAAATGCGAAAATATTACTATTTCGTTTTTTCGATCCACCTCAAAATGGCGGATTACTCAAATTTTCAAGAGGGCTGGGGAAAGGTCATATAACTGAAAATTTTATTTTTTGATTTCATATGAAAGAGTGAATCACTGATACCAACATATCCAAATTTCATCTCCCTAAGTATATTCAGAGAGGAGTTAGAGCAGAAAAAAGTCTTCTTGAGGAGTTTTTTGAGTTCTGAACTTTCTTGAATCTTTCATAATTATCTCCTCGCCAAATCAACATAGAAAAGTCAAACTTTGTGTGTGGGGTTAGTTGGTAACCAGAATATGATCTCTTGAACTTGAGTCAAAATAGATCCAAAATGGCGGATTATCAAAATTTAAGTAGAGGTTGAGGAACATCAAATTAGTAAAAATTCAATCCATATGAACTCATAGGATTATTGAGGATAAGAAGTATACTGTGTCCTCAATTCACCTCCATACATGATTTTAGAGGGGAGGAGGGATTACCGACCTCAAAATGTGGTGATAGTACACGTGATGTCGATAATTTTTTTTATGGTATCGTATTATAAAATGAAACCGTATTTGGAGGGGATTTCGAGTCAAAAACGACTTTAGGAGGGGAAATCACTGTGGGAAGTTTCATGAATCTTCCATATCCCCTCTTCAAATCAATCTAGAAAAGTCAATTTTTTTATGTGAGGTTAGTTGGTGACCAGAATATGAACTCTTAAATTTGGGCCAAAATAGATTATTGTAAAAATTTGAGCACCCTCAAGTGCTTATTATCTGAAAAATGTGTTGATGTCGTTATTGTATGGCTAGAAATATTACAGTCGTTTTAATTTTAATTTCTGAAGTCGTTTTGGAAGCGATATGGTAGAGGTGTTCAGACTTGATGTTGAGTGTGGCTTGTAGGCGTGAAGGGGTTAACAATATTATTTGCAAGCCTCAATTAAAAACTCAGCTCCAGTAATGCGACATGGCTGCTTACTTTTTTTTTCAAGGTAGAAGAATACAAGAAAATTGCATTCGAATTGAACACTCCTAATTCAAGGTCAAAATGATTTTTAATTAATTCTAAACCTGAATGAAACCAGGATCAAGTAAAGTTAAGATTGAAGTTTTGCCAACCTGAAATCAAAATTTGAGAATTACCTGTGATTGAGTTGAGAATCGTAGTTATGTGTTGGAAATAACTCAAGAATTAGGTCATAGTAAAATTCATAAATGAAAACGTTATTGGTAGCACTAGCGCTCCTGGTGAGAATTTTAAAAACTTAAAACTTCTGAACGTTAAGACAGAGTCGACTCGAATTACAGGCCGAACAGCAGAATTATTGGCAAATCTTTTAGTGTCTAAATATCGAGTTCAGCTTCACATATTTTCGAAATTGGCCAATCATATTTGACGTTTTTAATAAAACACGCAGAAAACAGTGTTTGCATTTGGAGAACTAATAGTCGCACGGCCTCGCTATTTGCATGATTGTCAAGTTGTGTCGTCCATTCGCCATTGTTCGAGATCAAGCCTAGTGCAAATATGAATTTTTGGCCCTTCTTGGAATATGATTGCTGTGAAGGAACCGTTCTCCGGCAAGAAAAATTAATTTATAACTTTTATAATTTATGAATTATTTTTATTTATTTTTATTTTAATAATAAATTTAAATAGAAATCAGTATGAACAATTAAATTCAAGATTAATTATTTTTTTTTTATAATTTGAATGTTTAATATGAGAACATTTTAGAAATTCTTCTCAGTTTTTAATTTTTTTTTTGAGCATTTGTTCATTTTTTTTAATTTTTTTTTTTTTTTCAAAAATAATGACTTCAAGTATCTTTAGAAAATCCTTCCCCCTTTCTATACTTCTTCCTTCTCATAAGTTCGGCGAATATCTCGGATACTAACTTTTGCATGAGGCAGAGAACCAGCAATACTTGACCTCTGAAATAATTAATGAGCAAATTCCGAAAAGAATTATCTGCGATAATGAACTGTTTAAAAAGACAAAAACGATGAAATCTCAGTAAAAATATTTGTTGACTGGTAAATACAAAATAAAATTATAATACCGATAAGTTGCGCACCCTTCACCCCGACGTAGTTGGAGTGGAGATTGTACTAGGTGTTTGGCTCGCGTCTTGTTCGATGGTGTAAAGGTTACCACTCCAGACTAAAATATCGACCCAAGCTTCTCGAAATCCAGGCATGGATTTAATTTTGGGCATTACCTGATCGAATGTCCTACGAAAGGGCTCGTAATTGACGTAAGTTGTAAACTCGTTTGTGTCGAAGTATATATTGATGAATCGCGGATTATACATTTTGTATGGGCCGGTAATATTCTTCTTGTATTGATGGCACCATTGCTCGATAATGGTACGATTAATCCTGGATACCTGGAGGTGATTGTAGATAGCCTCCAGCTCTTGGTCGTCGTAGGCGAAAAATCGATTGAAGGGAGAGGTAGTGTAATTATACTCCACGACGTTACTCATGGCCGGTCCGGCGGTTTGTCTGGCCAAACCGGTGAGACCTGCGAAGATAACTTTTTCGATGTAGGGATTATCGCGAAACGAATACTCGATGAATTGGTAATGGAATTCGAGTATTTGATCTCTCTCGAGGACGTCTTTTTCGAAAAACAGCCAGTTAATGAGGTCGTCGTATTCGTCGACGAATACGTATAATCTTTTGTTGAAATGTTTGTAGAGGACGGCGCTGAGGAAGCGTACGCATGGTAGTAGGTCTTCCTTGTCGAGGTTGTCGACGGTGGTGTATTTGATGAATTTTTTGTAGATCTCGCCAGCCTCAAATTTCTCGTCGGTGCTGGCGGTGGTACTGTTCATGACCTCTTGGAACACTGTCAGCATGTATCCGTGTTGTTTGTACATCAAGAAAGCGCGGTAGTATAAACCTTCCATATATTGGGCTAATGAGGACACTCCGTAGTTGAACAAATCCATGTAGATGACCGGATAGTGGCCTTGGTATTTGCGAAATAGGTCTTCGTGTTTGGATATGAGAAGCGGTTTTTGGAAAATGATTTCTTCCAATTCGTCACCGGCTTCGCCGTATTTAAATAGGTTGTAGTAGTAGGTATTGTTGCCAGGCTCGATCTTACGACCTCGAGAGTCCACCTCCATTTCGACAAAATGTCTGATCATGTCTAGATTGATGGTTTTACCCCATCGTTGGGGGTAGGCGAATAAAATGGCTTGATGCGGGGAAGTTAGTACGTGTTTCAACAGCATCGTTTTGTCGATAAATATAAAACTGTAATTTACCAAATTAGACCATTCGTTGGCGAAGTAAGCTATGGGGCCGTCGCAAGTTAAGCCATACACGTGATCCTGATGTGGGTTTCGTCGCCTGCTTTTGTACAGTGGTGCTATCGTGTTGATTGATAAGCAGGTAGCGGTGTCGTCTACTTGGGCGATTTTGCTGCCGGAATTTGCGTGCGTTGGAATACCCCACAAGGTTAGGATGCCCGTTAGGCATATGCCAAACGGTAGCCGCATTTTGGGATCGCGGCTCGTTTTAAACCTGAAAAAACATGGATGTTATAGCGATGAAATTCTTTTCCAATAAATGCATCTGTGATGTATTGTCGATGGAAATATCTGTTGAGAATCAATAAAAAATTCAAGAAAAGTGGAAATAATTCACGCACTTACCAGTATTTCGGTACCTCGTGCTAGCTGCATGAATGCTGATCTCTTTGACAGATCAGTTTCATACACAGTTACACAATCTTACGCGTAAATGTGTGTAGAAGTATTGGAAAATGTTTTCTAGCTTATTAAATAGGAGCTCTGCAATCGTATATCTATGGTGTTTATGTAGTGATAATAAAGGTCATGTAATCAGTTCAATTTCATTAAAAAAAAAAATTAATCAAGATGGCACTTTTTCGAATACGATGGTGAATATTCAAATAAAATCATTATGAATATTTATTTTGGCTATGATTTTTGGTTATATTTGAGGGTTTGACGTTTCATTACAATTTTTATTGGCGTTAATTTCATAAATCTTGGTAATTTTAATTTTAAAATTCAAGCAAAAATTTTATTCCTGGCCGTAGGAAATTCGATTATTAGTGTGGTAGAATTATGCAAAGAAATCAAATAAATTATTATACAAGTTTTTTTTTATAATTCTGTGTAAGGAAATATACTTTATCAAATTATCAAATCCATATCAAAATTACCTCCTCCCATTTTAACTCGTCTAAGATGATTTTTTGGACACCTTACCCGCTTCAAAACAGGTTTTTCACATATATTTTCTCAGGGTTCAATTTTACGGGGAAAAACGTGATGAAGTAAGTTATTCTACATTAAATTTCCTATGTTTTTGTTCTTATTCATTTTTCGCAGTAAACCATAGGAGCGACGCTATGGGGGTTTCAAAAAGATATCCTATAAGGGTATACAAATGATGCACATATTTGACATTCTATACCGGAATTGATATACTGTTAATACTAGATGGTGAGTAAGTGTAACATGTATGCCCACCATCCTCCCTTCACCTCATTTCTCACCTTGTGAAAATGTTTTCCTCTTCCCACCAAAAAATATTTTTCCTTTTCAGAATCATATTGATCCATCCTCCATCATGTGTACTGCAACTTGAGGACCTCTGAAAACGGATATGAAATGTTGGAAAAAAATAGCTATTACAACTTACCTGATTTGATCAAGGGCATCATATTATACAACAACTTTTGGGCAATAAAGTTTCGAAGTATAGGTGGGTCCAGCAACCAGCTCCATTTACTCCTCGTTTCCAGTTCCTAAAGGAATTGGGAGACGATGTAGTACAAAAAAAAACGTAAGCAGCCATGCCCCATTACTGGAGCTGAGTTTTTAATTGGAGCTTGTTTTGATTTACTAATAACCTTGCTTAACCATTCATGACTACACGCCACACCCAATACCAAGTCTGAAAACCCCTACCCTACCCTTTCCAAAAACACTTAAGAAGTTGAATTCGGCACAAATGTAGTATTTCTTGCCATGAAATAATCATGCGAACACATATTTCTCAAATTATAACTATTTGAGGGTCCTCAAATTATCTTCAAATCATGATAATCCGCCATTTTGGATCCATTTTGACTCAAAATTTAAGTGGTTATATTCTGGTCACAAACTAATCCTACACACAAAGTTTGACCATTCTAGGCCGATTTGGTGATGAGATATGGAAGATTCATGAAATTTTTTTGCAGCAATTTCCCCTCCAAAAGCCGTTTTTTGCTCTAACTCCCCTCCAAAATCACTGAGGAAGCTAAAATCAAAATACGTTTGTCACTTGGCTCATTTTATCATATGACACAGCAATAAACGACCCCTCCTGTACCCCACCACTATTTTAGGTTGATAACCCCGCCTTCCCCCCTCCAACATCATGTATGGAAGTGAATTCGGATATAGTATACAACTTATCCCCAATAACCATATGAATTCATATTAATTACATTTTTACCAACTTGAGGCTCCTCAAGCTCTACTCAAAATTTTGATAATCCGCCATTTTGAATCCATTTTGATCCAAATTCAAGAGGTCATATTGTGGTCACCAACTAACCTCACACACAAAATTTGACCTCTTTAACTTGATTTGGTGGGGAATATGGAAGATTCAAGAAATTTCATGACTCAAAACTTCCTCAAAAAGCCGTTTTTTGATCTAACTCCTCTCAATATGCACTTAAGAAGCTGAAATTTAAATATGTTGGGTGTCCGTGACTCACTCTTTCATATGAGATCAAAAATTCAAAAATTTGAGTTATTTGCCTCTTTTCGAGCCCCCCTCAAAATTTGACTGATCCGCCATTTTGAAATTTTTCGATAAAACAAAAAAAGTACTTCTGCGCATTTTCAAGAAGAGTTCCTCACCAAATTTTGAGCGAATATATACCAAAAAGTTGGACATTTGCCAGATGATTACAAATGGTCTGAAACGCAAAGATTTGAAGACCCCACCTTCCCTTCCCAAATCAGGTAGGCTGTAATAGCTATCGTTTTGTTAAAAACTCAGCTAAAAAGGTTTTTTTGAAATCCCTTGAATCTTTCATAAATATATCCTCAGCAAATCGATTGAGAAAGCTCAACATTCGTATGTGAGGTTAGTTGCAGATGAGGAAAAACTCGTTGAATTACGAAAATAGACATCCTCTATTTAAAAAAAAGATGAAAACATCTAAAATATCCAGGAATTTCTCAAAAGTGTTATTTCACACATTGCAGATGTAATTGCTATCTTTTTTATTGAAAACTCATCCAAAAAAAAAATATCAATTTATTAAAAAATAACGTATAGGGAAAAAAATACATGATTAACTAGGCGATGAAAAGTGTAGAAATATTTAAAAAATTTTATGCAGTTAGGCATAGGCTACACGATTACTTCTCCACTTTAAGGTTAATTTTGACGGAAACGTTTAGTTTTCCTTCATCGAGATGATAATCCGCCTTTTTCAACGTCAACGTATTGCAGTCGTTTATTGACGCTTGGACGTGCCTTACATTAGGCGCATTGTAAGGCGTTTCTAGTCATCTGGGAATCTCCTTACTCCATCCTCGCATGATGAAAGTGGTTCCGGATGTCAGATGAAATTCGACAAATTTGACGCGTCGTATTTCGCTAAATTTGGGCAACTTTTTGAAAATATCCCCACTGTTGTTGGTAAAGAGACGCGGAAGAACGGGTGCTTGGGTAACCGGAGTAGAACTGTTGGTGGAATTAGATGGTCCGACGACTTTGACTAGAACTCCGTGATGTACGTGAGTGAAAATTATATCCGGTTTGTGGGGATCATCGCGCAGAAACTTGGTACTGTGAATGGGGAAGTTACCGGTGTAAGAGACCATGGCGTAGAGAAAAGAACGTACCATAATTGCGGGGCTGATGTAGAAAGGTTTTCTGAATATGTCGACAATTTGTTCACCGTCTTCGACCACCTTGTCGACGATATCGTCGGTGGTACGGATGTGAGTGATGGCGTGCTGACACAGAGCTACGAATTCGTCGTCGGATTCCGCTTCGCTTTGGAAATACCGTTGGAAGGCGTTGGTAGCGTTTTGGAGGTATTTAGGGAGATGGTCGAGGGCCTCTATGAAAAATCTGTGCTCTGCGTATTCGAATAAGAAACGTTCTTTGAGCCGGTCCAGGGTCTCTTTATTGGGTATTTTGACGGATAAAACGATGGTGCCGTTAGGGGTGACCGAATGATGGACCCATGTTAGGTGACCTTTGACCAGTAGGTAATGTAGGGCGGCGTCTACGGCTGGGTAGTCGTGAACAACTGGTTTCGGATGGTCGAAACAGTCGGCTAGATAGCGCAGTTTTTCGTACGAGTATTCGACCGCTTGCAGGTGAATTGTGTAGGTACCTCCACGCAGTAAGATGGCGGAGGCTTCTTGATAGCCAGGGATTCGGATAAAAAGTGGTACGTAGACTTCGACGTTGCCAGTGACCGCTTGAGGGAAATGGGTGTAGTCTCGGTATTGCAGGAAGATGTTGACGAGGCGTGCTTCGTAGATTTTATGAGGTGAGGTGAAGTTCACTTGGTATCCGTTGGCCCATTCTCGCAGGATTTTACGCTCCGTTTGGCTAATATTGAGGTACTCGTAGAGGGAGTTCATTTCGCGATCGTGGAAACCGAAGTATGGATTGAATGGGCTTTCGATGAAGTTTGTCTTGAAGGCATCTGTGCCTATGCAACGTTCCAGGGTTAGAGTACCCCCTAGAATGGTTTTTTCGATGTACGGATTATCTACAATCGAGTGTTTGAGGAATTTCATGTAGAATTCGATTATTTCGTATTTATCCGGATTAAAGTACTCGAATATGAGGTAATTGATGACGTCGTCGTATTCGTCGATTATCATGAATACCTTTTGTTTGTAATGCTTGTATAGCACTTCAGAAAGGAAGTACAAACACTGATATAAATCATCTCCCGACGATTCGCGTATCATGTACATGACGAAAGTTTGGTATTGGCTATCGGCGTTGATCTTTTCCAAAGGCGTCGCATCCGTGCTATTCTTAATAGCTTCAAATACATCGAGCATATAGTCGTGCCTACGAAACGTGTACGAAATGAAGATCTTGAGCACCTCGTGAAATCCACTCAGTCTAGTTATGCCATACATATCGAGGTACGCGTACACAACCGGGTATTTGCCGAAGTATTTGAGGAATAGGTCGTTATGGACGGAAATCTGCAGAGGATTCTGTAGCTTCACGCGTTTACCCAATTTACCATGTTTGAATAATCGAAAATTATTAGTCTCGATTTCGGGCGTAATTCTCGTACCATTGTTGTGTACCTCGATCTCGAGAAACATCTTGATCATGTGCAGGTTAATGGTTTTACACCATTTTCGCGGGAAACTAAACAATATGGTTTTCTGAGGGGTCGATAAGACAGCTCTGATGAGTAGCGATTTGTCGAAGATAATGTGGCCTTGCGAAATGACTTCTATGAACATTACTTCGCCATGGCATATGGGAGCCTTGCAATGTGGTTCGACCGAATCGTAGATCTCCACATCCGGATTATAAGGCTCATATAGAACGCCTTCGTTAACGAGTAAGCAAGTCGGTTGTGATGACACGACAGCTGAGTAGACAAGGAGCGCTACTAGGACCGACGAGATGGACATTTTAGCGGCGATATCTAGAAGACCTGTGAACCCAGAAATAAACGTATGAGACGGATGTGTTTGTTAGGTATTCCGCAACCGAGACAACGGGAACGAAGAGTGTTACAGGTGGTGGTTACCTGAGCGAGAAAATTAATGGAAATGAGTGAACGAAACGAATATGCTAATGTAGATAAGGTTGGCGATTTTATTCGTGTACTTACCAATTGTATCATTTTTTTTTTTTTTTTTGGAGCACAGAATTGAAATTTTTATTCGAACGAGCTTATCAATAGCCGCACTCCTCGCGTTGGTGAAAACGTAATCGTCGATAAATAATTTCTTGGCATATGTAATCGATGTGGCCTGAATAGTATCAAATATTTGATGCCTATAACGCTATCGATAAATATATTATGTGATAGCAATCAGCGTCTATAATGAATTCTTTCAGTTAGCTGACGATGTACATATTTTTTTAATGACGACGCATTTAGCAGGTATACCATCGATTAAGCATGTTTGAGGAATGAAAGTACGAAAGGGGCAAAATAGAAATAATACTGCGCATATTTATTTCAATTAATTAATCAAAATCAGTATTCTTTTCAATGTAAGGTATATACGTGATGTAACTAAGGTAAAAGGATCTGAGTTTGTAGGAAGACTAAAAATGAGCATTTCATTAGAGAAATGACTGTTTTATTGTTACCTACTTTAGTGAAGTAAACTCAAAAAATTCCCCTTAATGTACACTATACATAGTATGACAAATGTTCAGAAGTGCCAGTTTTTCCTATAAATCCAGTATTTATACAACTTATGGCACATAGATTGAAATTATTTGCCTAGTGGTAATAATGTAAGGGGCACGAATCCACTTTTGACATAAATGTGGAGTGAATCATGTTGTCCAGAATGAAAAGATCTTTTAAAATTATTTCCTGTAACTTAAATTTTTTTCTGTGAAGAATTTTACCATTTTTTGATGATATTAAATAACTTGAAATTATTCTTATAATAACTTGAAATTGAATGAAGATGCATTAGAGAACCTAAAGAATAATGCATAATGCAGGGGCGTACCGAGGACATTCTTCAGGGGGTGGGGGGGAGAAAACCAAATTGCCAACTTATACCATGAAATTTTACCAACTGTTGACTTTTTTTTTTTTTTTTTTTGCTCCGCGAAAATAAGATGTTAAATAAGATGTCACAGTCTTCTTGTTAGTCTTCAAAAAATGTAAAAATAGCTGTAATAATACTGCGCAAGTGGTCAAATTACCAACTTTAGACTAAAACTCCAAATTTACCAACTTTCCAAAAGCCTAGGGGGGAAGCTCCCGCCTCCCCCCTTTCGGTACATCCCTGGAATAATGAAAATGTTGGTTTTAACTCTTAAGTTTTTGACCTGAAAACGACAGCTGTTACAACCTACCTGATTTGTGAAGGAAGCGTCTTAGGAAAGGAGTCTTCAGGCCATTTGTAAACATCTGAATAATGGCCAACTTTTTGCTATGTATAATTATATATTTTTATATAGTATCATTGTGGCACCAAATTATATAATTACATAACGTTGTGGTATCAGTTTTTTTGTTCAGGCGCCAATTTTTGGTGCCACAGCGTTTCTTATGCGAATCAGTGCGCGTAGTGTTATCACTCCGGGAATGCGTACGCAGATTTTCGTACTGGCGCCTTACAAGCACCAATATAGACTATAGTTACAAGTGTTTATAATCAGAGCGTGCTACTTGTTATGTACCTTTTGTTCGACTATATAATTGACTGCTTCATAGGAACCATTTACGTTTTGCGTTGTTTTTTTTTTCAATTCCACTCTCTTATAACACCAGCACGTGTTATGAGATGTGACAAAATTGCTAAATCTAGACAGCGCATGTTTTTCTGCAATTTTATCAATGCAGAGGTTTTCTCGCATCAAATTCGGTGTTTAAGTGTTGCTTTTCTTTCATTAATTGTGTTTTACGTGAGTGTTATGGATTCGAGAGGCAAAAGGCTAGCGCAAACTAATATACCGTGTGATCAAATGATTCGGGTACAGTCATCGTAAAAATTTCAGTTTGTCGATAACGTAATAGGAGTTGAACTACTATTTCTAAATCGGCAATTATTTTTGAAATTATTTTAATGAATTTTAAAGCTAATAAATTTATTTCAATTGCATTATAATTTCATTGCATTTAAAAAAATCCATTTTAAATAATTAGAAAAGAGATTTTTCGCCTGGTACCAATTCGTACACTAATTGGATGTAATATACACTGTGTCCAGCTGATTTTAACACTCCAAGCGCCAAATTCCCTACATTTGCAAAAAAGTATTCATTATTTCATTTCTTTTTATAAGTTTTAAAACTTTCTAGGAAGAAATGTTTGCAATTTAAAAAAAAATACGAAATACTTTATAGTCCATTTCAATTTTCAAAAATACTACATAATTTAGAATTATTGAAATTCCTTCAAAAATAAAGATAGGCAAAAAGGTATAAAAATTGTTTTTTTGCAAATTTTTCTCTGTGATATTCGGTACTTAAATGAACAATTTTAGTCAAATTAAAAAAAAAAAGAATTTTGGAAAAATTTTAAATCATTGTAGCTCCTTCAAAAATGAAGATAGGCAAAAAGTGTATATCACAAATTTTTTTGTAATTTTTTTTTTCTATCATCCTAGATACTTAAATCAGTAGTTTCACTTGAATTTTAAAAAATATTGTACGTTGTACTTTCACGTACATGTGGTTGCATACGATGAACACATAAGGGGAGTGAGACTAGGCGCAAGCAACTACTTGCGTGCTAAGCTATATGTTGGTACTAATCTCCAATCCTGGTTCCATACTACCTATGGCGGGTTAACGCTCTAAGGTTCCCAAAAGAGTTATATTTCAATGGTTTCTAAAATGCCAACTTCCATCTATCTAGATATTTAAATGAGAATGTATAAAAAAACCTTCGTGTAAAAGGCGCCGTTGTTTATATCAATGGAGTGGGGACATGCAACCCACCTATGTTGCACTCACCAATGCGGGGCAGTTGTGAAATGGCTTTGGTATTGTAATAGTTCATTTTTATGATTTTGTTTTTTTTATTTATTGTTTATAAGTGGGTCTCGAGGTTGTTTACAGCATCAATATGAATATACTAGGTGGCTTCGAATGAATAGTTTTTTCGCCTAGAAACTTCAAGAAGATTTTTTTCTTAAACACTAAAAATAAATTTTGAAGGAATTTTTGAAAATTTTTCGATACCAGTGTAGCCAGCTGCTGAATGCGATATTCTAATAGGTATTTTGATAATTTCAACAACTTTGGATTATTGTTCGCTTGATACTTCAGCCAATTTTTTCAGTTCCCTAGATTTCTCATGCAGTTCATTGCCCTGTGGTAAAACATTTAAAAATCATTGGAAATTTGTTTCAACATTATAGCAATATGACACTGGCTGCATGGTACAGAAAATTTTTAATTTCATGTTCAAAATGTATATCTAGGCTTACTCAAGCCTTCTTCAAATTTTTGTATTCCGCCATTTTGAATCCGTTTTCACCCAAATTCAAGGAGTCATCTTATGATCCTAAATAAACCCCAAGTGCGAAGCCTGAGCTTGCTTAGTAAATTTAGTGAAGAGGTATGGCACTTCTTCTTCTGTACATCTCTTTCCCAATCATGTACGCTATAATAGCTATCATTTTTATTAAAAATTAAGTTTAAAAATAAAATAAACAAATTAAAAATTTGTTCAACGCTTATAGATGAGATACATTTGAAGGTCATCCTGTCCAGAATCTCAAGATTTCCAAATTTTTTTGATGGTTAAAAACTAGCAGGTTTTTTTTAGTAATTGGTTTTATAACTTTAAATAAAATTCAATATTAAATCACTATTTCTGAATTTACGATTGAAAAATTTTGACATTAATTTTGGTTAAAATTTGAGACCATTTCATCGAAAATACACTTTCAGTCTGCGCCTCTGTGGCTCTCTTCTTCTTCGACGAGTTGAAAAATGCAAAATAAATTAGAAGGTTTGTTGTAATTTTGTTTTTATTGCTGAAAAATAATACTACGGTTGGTGACGAAGCATCCTACCAGTGTATAATATGGTTCCAAGCTTGAACACGGACCTGGGCAAACTCACTTTGTTGGACATGAACGGCGACCAAGGATACAGTTCGTATATGTTCGAAGTGGCGAGATTTTTTGAAAATATCCACGTACGAATCGTCAATAATTTCATGAACGGTCTGATTGTTCAAAACGAAGGTGTCGTTTTCTTGCGTATACTTGACATTAATGACGGCTGCGTGTAATCCTCGAGTCAAAATGATATCTGTTTTTTTACCTCCGCTGTGAAGTCTGGCATCTTGAATACGAAATCGACGCTTAGTCGAATAACCGAAGATGCAGTACAACGATGAGCGAACCAGACGTTCATCAGTGGCTGGAACGGGGTAGTTGGAGAGAGTAGGTGGTTTAGGTGTAGTGGAGACGTTACTTTCGGGTACGAGTTCTATTATAGGTTTGATTCTGAGTAATTGCGGTACTATGGTGAGAAATTTTGCGAAAGCTCCGCGGAACAGGTCGGTAACGTTACATTCATTTTCGACAAGCTCGGTGAAGCTGGCTTCAACAGCTTGACCATATTGTTGGAGCGTTTCACTGGGTATACCTTTGGCGACGCGGAGGTACCGTTCGGCGTAGAATTCGAAGGTATCGTTTCTTAGTCTATAGAAGAAACTTTTGTTCGGTATTCTAAGGGTAACTTTGGTGATTTGGTGGATAATGGGGTACGGTAGATCGGTCCATGAGAAATATCCGAGTAATATGAGGTAATTAAATATGATGTCGAGGATGTCGGTGCCGTCTACGTGGATATCGTTGTTGGGGTTTGCGACGGCGTTGATGAGACGTTCAAATCGATGGTACGGTAGGTCGAGTAGATTAGCCTGGATGGTAACGTCGGTTGTGCCGGAATTTAGTACTGCCCAGATTTCCTCGAAGCCTGGGATATTCCAGAATCGCGGTATGAGGATTTCGATGAGGCCGCTGCGAGGCTCCCATACGTAATTTCGATGTTCTTTGGTCTCCCAGAAAAAGTTGATGAGATGCGGATTGTAAATTCTGTGCGGTTGATGAACCCCAACGAAGTATCCGTTATACCATTCGTGCATCTCGGTTGCGTTGTGGGTGGTGATTTGCAAATAATCAACGAATAATTTGATTTCGCGGACGTGGTAACCGAAAAACTGCCAGTACGGGTTGTTGATGTAGCCGTAGACGACGAATTGACCGAAGATATCTGGAGCATAGGACAGGGGTACCGGAGATACTCCTGTAGCAACGATTTTCTCGATGTATGGATTATCGCATAAGGTGTTGCGTAGGAAGCTGAGGTAGAATTGCATTATTTTATCTTTTTCTTCGGGCCATGATTCCACCAACAGGAAATTAATCAGGTCATCGTAGTCGTCCACCAAGATAAACACCTTACGCTTGAAGTGATTGTACAGCAGCTCTGACAGGTATCGTAATCCTACGACCGTTTGTTCAGGTGTCATTTCGCCTGTCAAGTAAACCTCGAATTTTTGGGCCAGTTCTCGCGCCTCTTGCTTCTGATATTCGGTGCTATTGGTGCTGTTTTGGATGTTGTGGTATGATTGCAGTAGATAGCTATGTCTGTAGTAGGCGTTAGCGACAGCCAGCAGCAGCAGTGTTTCCGCATTCTCCATATCCATGACCGGAAAGACCCTCAGTCGTTGATGAATAACCGGCCATTTGCCGTGATATTTGTCCATCAGCTCGGCGTGCTTGGTGATCAATAGGGGTTCCTTAAGTTTTAATATTCCTCTTATATGACCTCTTTTGAAAATCAGGTAGTTCTCTTTTTCGGCTGGGAATTCATATTCGAGTCCAGTTTCCGGATCTACTTCGATTTCCAAAAATGCTTTTAGCCAGTTCAGTGCCATGCTTTTGCCCCATCGTCGAGGTATGTTGAATAAAATGGCTTTGTGGGGAGATTCTAGTATGGATTTTATAAACAGACTTTTGTCGACGATCACATGACTTTGGGTGATGAACTGCGAGAAGTTACGCGAGTAATAGTGAATCGGTCCATTGCAAAAGCTGAAACCTGTTTTTCGGTATTTACCCAGAGGTAAGTCGCGATCAAACGGCACGTCTAGATTGATGGCCAAGCGTGTGAGTTCTTCTGTGTCGTCCGTGCTGACGTGTACGACGAGGCACAGCAATGCCAGTATACTCGGCACTAGGGTACCGAACAGCGTCATTCCTGTGAGCTGTTCTGCTTTTCGATCAAACCTAAGGATGTCAGGGCATATTTCAATAATAGAATGATATAAGGAGGTACGCGAATGTGAATATTTTACAATGTACTTACCAATTACTTCATGTTGTCAACCGCTGAATGCGATTCCTGTTTGTCATCTATAAATTTCTGATGAAAAAATTGGGTTGAAAAATAATAATAAGCCATTGATTCGAAAATTCGGGTGAGCTTATTAATGTTTGAATACCAAGAACTACCTGATATGAAATGGAAGCGGTTTATCTGTAATATTCATGAAATGATATACATGGTTCATTAAGTTTAATTTATTTTTATTGAAATACGATGCTGCATACAGCGGGGTCCTTATAAAGCTTTTGGAAACGGTTATAACGAATGTCTTTATTCAGAAAAATCATTAGAAGCTTTGAGTCACTAACAAAAGAATATTAGATCGTAAGGAGGGGAAAAGGGAAGAGATGGTTTCAATAATCAAGTTATTAAATTTTTTATACCCTATATACTCTGGTATCAATTTTTCAGGTTATCGAAATTGCAGATTTTTGGCTATTATAATGGGAAGGTGCGGTAAAATTGTGATAAATTAAATAGAATCTAGAACATATGTTTTTTTTCTTAGATTCTGTAATTCATGTCTGTACATTAGTAAAAATTTCGCTGGACTTTTTCAAACTTTTTCTTTGGCTTAAAAAATTTTTTATTTGTAAACACTTCTTTTATGATTGTAAAAATTTCTTTACTTTGTTTAGACATTTTAAACTGAATTTTTAATGAAAAAACTGAACTATTAATGGGTTTTGGAAGAGGAGCGACCTTGTATCTCTGAGTTTCCCATTACTTGTCGTTGATTGGTCAATGCTCATTACGATATGTGTATATATATGTCTGGGTCATTCCATATCCACTCGAACAAAAATAAAAGCAATTGTAAGAGAACGTATTTTTACTAAATCTTGGATATTATCCAAGGTGGAGGCTTGGGCTGAGGAGCTTCAAAATATTCATTGATGAAAAATAAGTTCTTCGTGCTTCCGAATAACTAATAAAACGTAAGCAGTCATGCCGCATTACTGTAGCTGAGTTTTTAACTGGGGCTTGTTTTGATTTGGTAATAACCTTGCTTAACTCTTCATGACTACGGGCAACATTCAATACCGAGACTGAAAACCCCTACCCTATTCTTTCCAAAAACACTTAAGAAGTTGAATTTGGCACAAACGCATTATTTCTTGCCATGAAATAATCATGTGAATAGTTATTTCCCAAATTATAACTATTTGAGGATCCTCAGATTATCTTCAAATCCTTATGATCCACCATTTTTGATCCGTTTTGACCTAAATTGAAGAGGTCATATTCTGATCACTAACTAATGCTACACACGAAGTTTCACCTTTCTAGGTCAATTTGCTGTTGAGATATGGATGATTGATGACATTTCCTACACTAATTTTCCCTCTAAAAGCCGTTTTTTGCTCCAACTCCCCTCCGAAATCATTGAGGAAGCTAAAATCAGAATAAGTTTGTCATTCGGGCTCATTTTATCATATGACACCACAATAAAAAATTTTCGACCTCTCGTGTACCCCCAACACTATTTAAAGTCGATAACCCCGCTTTCTCCCCTCCAACATCATGTATGGAAATGAATTGAGGATATAGTATACTTCTTATCCCAATAATGAAATGAGTTCATATTAATTACATTTTTACCAACTTAAGGCTCCTCAAGCTCTACTCAAATGTTGGTGATCCGCCATTTTGGATCCATTTTGATTCAAATTCAAGAAGTCATATTCTGGTCACCAACTAAACCTACACACAAAGTTTGATCTCTTTAACTTGATTTCATGGGGAGATATGGAAGATTCAAGAAATTTCATGACTCAAAACTTCTCAAAAAGCAATTTTTTGCCCTAACTCCTCTCAGTATGCACTTAGGAAGCTGAAATTCTGGTATGTTAGTGTCCGTGACTCATTCTTTTATATGAGATCGAAAACAAAAAATTTGAGCTATTTATCCATTCTCGAGCCCCCCTCAAACCTTAAGTGATCCGCCATTTTAAAATTTATCGAAAAAACAAAAAAAATTACTTTTGCGCATTTTTAAGAAGAGTCCCTCACCGAATCTTGAGCGAATTTTATTAACAACAGCCGGCGCTACCCGTGGGACACAAAGAACTAAATTTGCTCAAAAACAGGTTTTGCTCTAACTCTCCTCAAAATGAACTTAAAAGCTTAAATTAGGGTATATTAGTGTCCGTGACTCACTCTTTCATATGAAATGAAAAACAAAAAATTTAAGCTATTTGCTCCTTCTCCAGCCCCTCTCAAATTTTGAGTGATCTGCCATTTTTAAATTTATCGAAAAAGCAAAAAAGGTCGTTCGGCGCATTTTCAAGACGAGTCTCTCACCAAATTTTGAGCGTATTTTATGAATACCCGCCCGCGCTATGCGTGTGGGAAAAAAATATATATACCAAAAAGTTGGACATTTGGCAAATGGTTAAGAATGATCTGAAACACAAAGATTTGAAAACCCCACCCTTCCCCGACCTTCCATTCTCAAATCAGGTAGACTGTAATAAATGTTGTTTTTCAGTTAAAACTCAGCTAGGTCTCCCAAAAAATATGGCAGGAGGAAATGGTGAGGCCTACTCATCAAATTTTTCTCTTGGTTGTATAAGTAATACATTACCTATGCAATTTGTCATTTCAACCTCTAATACACTTTTTAGAAAAATTTTATTATTCAATGATTGGAACTTACCCCCCCCCCATGCCTCCAACCGAAAAATAGCTTTGCTATATCCTCTTTGCTTTTCAATGAGGGTAATGTGCTTAAGCAAGGTTTAAAGAATAATGTGAATGTAATTCACGCATTCGGAACTTGAGTTTTGAAGAAATATTGCTTGTAAAAAGCGGACCCAGTACATTAATCGCATCACCACTCGAGAATATGCAAATACATATAAAATTTTTTATATAACAAAAGATTTTATTCTACTTAAACGTGCTGTTAAATAATAATAATAAAAAAATTTTAAGAAATTAAAATAACTTTCGGTTTATATTTGTGTTAGAAATTTGAACAAAAAATAACATTTTACAAATCATAAAGTAAAAAAAAAAAAAAAAAAAAAAAAAAAAAAAAAACTTTAAAATATCAAGACAGTTACTCAATAACTATTTAACCTTTAGAACAAATTCTTTTTTAATAATACTCATATTCCAGAAGCTCCTCCATGTAGGTATTCATCAGATGAAATCTATGAAATCTTATGGAAAACATATATCCCCTAAGAATTTCTGGATAACCTATTTAAATCCACACAGGTAAATCGCTACATTCGTTGCACTAAAAAACGGGGTGAATAAAATACAATATTAACAACAACTTTAATTGAACTTTGATGTTAAAAATTTTAAAGTAAATTAATTGGGCATAAAACAAAAATTGAAAACCCAGCAGCGATGCAAAACTACCTCATGAACTCACAAAAAATTTATTTTTCTTCGTCTACTCGATTATGAAGAAATCATGGTTGAAATTTGTTTTCTATCGTTAAAAAAATTCAAATAATCCAAAGAAATGAAAAATCTAATTCTAATTGCTTCAGTTCATGACAAATTTCATATTGGTACTTCACCAGTGTGGCTCTCAATGGTGAGCTCGATGTCTTGGAGGGAAGGCAGGGAGGTAGAGTTGACATTTTAAAAAATAGGACAAATCATGAAAAATAAAAAATAAAATAATAAAAAACTTTTCACTATGGAATACAAGTTTCTGTTTTTATAACGTGTTTTTGTAAAACTTCAATGAGATAGAGTTTATTATAACTAGTGCAAATACATCAGAAGCTAAATAAAAAATAATTTAATCAATTAATAATTACATAAGCGTAAAAATTACAATACATCTCAGTACAGAAGAAAATAAATACAATCATAGTGATACTTTTTATTAGCAAATAGGTATCCTCGAATATTGCAAAATTAGAGAAAGTTTTTTCTTTACTCATAATTTCAACTTAATCGATTGGTAGCGATTTATGGAACCCCTTACACTACCCCTTCGTTGTAATTAGTTGTTCTTTTATTATCTGATTTTGATGTTGGATCCTTTGATCATGGCGTTTTTACCGGAATGCACGAGAATGGAGATAAGTTTGACCTCCTCGATATTACGAAACTGTTTCCAATTGAGGAATATGCTGGCATGCGAGATATTTATTTTTGGTATAAGATCTTCTTCGGTTTGATATATGTTATAAGGTAGGTATTGTAATTCGACGAGTATGCCGAGCTTGTCTTTGGTCATAATGATGTGCGTTTGGTACTCGGGAGGGGCGAAGACTTTGGTATCGTAAATACGATACGGAGTGAGCGAACGCAGGAAGAAGCAGTATAAGGAGGCGCGATAGTAATTTATGGGGTTACGACCGTAGGTAAAATTATGATATGAATCGGGCGACGCTTTGTAAATGTATTTTTCGTATGTCCAATAACTCTCTCTGGGATTACCGTGCGTGAGGTTGTACACGTCCATGGGATAACCGCGCAGGAATTTTTCGTAAGCTATTTCGAAACGTTCGCAAAGCGTTTGATTGCTCTCAGCGAAGGCGAGGAATTCGCGATTGATTTCTAGAGAGTATTCGGTGAGCAGTTTGGTGGAAACGTTGAAGAGTTCGCTGTAGTAAGAGAATGTGCGTGACCTGGCTCGGTGCACGATACCTTTATTGGGTACTCTGAGGGTAAGCAGACGATTAACTTGGGCCTTTTTCTCGCCTCTGGTGTAACGTAATCGGATCCAGGTGAGGTATCCGTTCACCATTAGGTAGTGCAGGGTGGCTTGAGCGGCGAGCGAGTCTTCCTTGTTGACATAGCAGGGATCGGCGATGGCATCTCGGGTGGCGTTGGCGAGGATTTGGAGGGTTTCGTAGGTGAATTCGAAGTCCTCCACGACGATGTGGTATTCGACGCCGGTCAGTATGCTGGTCCAGGTTTCCTCGAAGGTGGAGATGTTCATGAAAATGGGTAACATGATTTCAATGGCGCCGCTTTTATGTTCCCAACGGTCGGGTGTGAAATTTCGATGTTGGAGGAATAGATTGACGCAACGAGGATCGTAGATTTCGGAATGCGGGAGCGAGCTGACCGCGTAGCCGTCGCACCATTCGCGGATTAGGGTTTGGTCATTTTCGGGGGTATTCAAGTGGTTGTAGATGGCGCTCATTTCGGACTCGGTGAAACCGTAGAATTGTGTATAAGGGCTGAGCACGAAGCCGCGAGGGACTAAGTGATTGATATGGCGATCAGGAATATTCTCGATGATGTTGGTGACGCCGTGGAAGACGGACTTTTCGATGAATTCGTTTTCTCGTAAAGAGTGTATGAGGAATTTCAAATATAACTCTTTAATGGCTTCTCTGTCCTTTGAAGTGGATTCCAACATGGAGTAGATGACGATATCGTCGTATTCGTCGAGTAACAGGAATACCGTTTGATTGAAATGCTTGGTGAGCACTTTAGAAAGGAAGAATAAACTGTCAACCAGATCTTCTCCGAAAACTTTCTGATCGACGAAGGACTGGAATTTTTTACGCGTTTCTTGAGCCTCTTTTCTTTGCTCATCGGTGCTTTGAGGTTCGTCGATTATCTCCTTAAACACCTTTAACATGTAAATATGTTCACCAAACGCTCGCGAAATTCTGCGTTGCATTATCAACTCAAAATCGCGGTAATCCTTATACCGGTAAATAAATAAATCCATATAAATAACAGGACGCTGGCCTTGAAATTGAGCAAATAAATCATCGTGCTTAGAGATGAGAAAAGGTTGACGTAATTTTTGCCTATCACTGATAATACCATGCTTAAACAATTTGTAGTTACTGGTTTGGTTTCTTGGTTCAATAGGACGTCCAGCAGAATCGACTTGAATTTCTAGAAAAGATTTCAGCATAAGCAAGCCGATCGATTTACCCCAGCTACGAGGACTGCTTAACATAATAGATTTCTCTTCCGCCAGTAATATGGTTTTTATGAGCAGGCTTTTGTCGATGAATATGTGACTGTTGCTGATCAAGTTGGTGAAGTTGCTGGTAGGGTGGAGGATGGGTCCGATTTGAGGTTTGGTTTTGGGATCGAACTGTACGCCTTCATTGATGGCGAGAGCGGTGAGTACCTCTTGGTTGCGGGTTATGTTGTTGAAATCTTTTTCATCGTTGACGTATGGATTGACGAGTACTCTTTTTATTTGCGTATATGATGGACGAGGATAGAGGAGGAGTACTAAAATGCATTGTGCGAGTATGTTGAGTATGTTTGTCCGCGAATATGCCATTTTTATGTGATGCGAATTTTATTGAGCTGAAAATATGATAACACATGTGATGAAAGATTTTCGTTATTACTTTTAAAATAATAATGATAAATGAGGGAATTTTTCATTTATTAATTGGAACACACGAAAATAGGTAAATTATAAAAAGTTTGAAAATTGAATAATTGAAAACAATCCGAAGTCGAAAAAAACAAAGAAAAAATGTTTGTAAATATGAAAAAAAGAAAAAGTAATGACAAAATATACATAAATTTTTCTAAGGAGATTAAGATAATAAAAAACCAAAATACAGTATTAAGTTATCATTTTACTTACTTTTATCCATTTACGTGCCTTATACTGCAACTGAGGCCAGAGGCACGGATGGATAATTTTTAGATTTCGAAAAGGAGTTTGCTAAATTTTAGAAAATTTAAGAGATTTGTAATTGTGGTTTGGTTATTACTAAGTAGGGATTGTATGGTAGGTGGAAGGTTTTGAAAACTATTTAAAAATATAAAATTGATTTGAAAAATCTCGTAATAAAGAAGAATGAGGGAATAATGAAATTTTAGAAGTGGTAAAATGTAAAGTAAACATTATTCTATAAAATTCTTTTCCTATTTTGTGTGATAAATACACTATAAATAGAGATTCATTAAATAAGATAGAGAAGGAACGTAATAGAATAATGTTTATTTTGAACTGTCTTTATCTATTAAAAAATAAAAAATAAATTGAAGTGATTTTTTTTCTTCGGGTAAAGGAATTTTTTTATCAATTTTCTTTCACTCTAATTTTTATATTTTCATTTTTTGTTTCTATTTTATAATTTTTTCTTTTTTCTTTGTCAATAATTTTTTTGTATCAATTTTACATTTTTTAATATTTAAAAAAATTAGAACTTAATTTTTTAAATAAGTTTTTTTTTATATGTCTTAAGTGCATTTTGAGTTTTTATTATTTTAATTGTTTCCTGCTCACTTTTCTCCTTAATATTTTACATTTCTTCTCATTATAATCATCTTTTTTTTTATTATTATTTTTTTTTTTCGTATTTGCAAATATTTTTTCAATGTTTTTCTCAAGTTAAAATTTCCTTTTCAAGTATTCAATTTTTGTACTTTTTGGTGATTTACCTATTTTTATATGTTCCTATTCATTTTTTTTTTGTATTTTTTTTGAAACATCTGGCTGGTGTAATATTTCTGTATTTCTAAGAATGAAGCTAAAGTGTTTGGGAAATATCTTTCTCTTTAAATATGAAGTTTGATAAACTACCAACGATAAAATTCAAAAAAAAAGCAAAAAGTAGAATAAAATTTGGGTGTAAACATTGATTTACAAATGAAATTTTTGAAACAATTTTAAAATTTGAAAGAAAAAACAAATATCATTTCATTTCCTTCTTTTTTTGACCACGAAGAACAGCCATTAATTTTTTCCTTTAATTTTATTTTCTGATATTTTTTCGACTTTTATTTTGTTCTATATTTTATATTTTCATTTTTTTTTTTACTCGTGATTTTTTATGTTTTGTGCATAGAAACTACTGTCCACTCTTATCCAAAGACACTTATCTGTACAGATTCGTTATCCGCTCTAACAGCCTTACAAAACTGGCATAGAAAAGATCAACATCCATACGCAATGCAAATAGTATCTTTACTCTCTCGAGGCTACAATGAAACAGTATTAGCTTGGGTTGCGGGACATAGGGGAATTACTGGAAACGAATTAGCTGACCTTGCAGCTAAGCGCGGCCGAATGTTTCCCATATCCCAACATTCCTATTCCTCCGTCAGATTTCCGCTCACTAGTCAAATTTCGCTCACAGAACAAGTGGTCCTTAATATGGCAACACACTCCATCCACAAATAAACTTCGAGGTATCAAAGATAACACTGAGCCCTAGCATAAAACCTTACTTAGAAACAATAGGAGAGAAGAGGTCTCTTTTTGCAGACTTCGCATAGGTCATTGTGCCCAGACCGATTCTCATATTCTTTCTCAAATTGCCCCACCCCTTTGTCCTGTGTGCTCCATTCAGCTGACAGTAAAACATATTCTCGTCGAGTGCCCAAAATACAGCTCCCATAGACGACAGCTCCTTTTACCCGAATCCCTCTCTGATCTCCTCGGGGACTCAGAATCCACCATTCGATCACTTCTCAGCTTTCTAATCTCAACTGGCCTCTCCAAAGAGGTCTAACTCTTCAAGCTCGTGCCTCTAGCCTCAGTGGCTGTACACGGCACGTATATAAAAAAAAAAAATGTATCATTTTTCTCAATTTTTTCAGTTGAATTTTTCATAAATTTTGATTTTTTTGTAATAATTTTAGTTTTAATGTAATTTTATATTTTTTTTTCTTCCATATGTTTGAACTATATTTGGTTTTTTATCATTCTATATTTGTTCTAAATTAAAAAAAAAAAAAAAAAAAAAAAAACAAGAAATTACGAAAAACATGAAATAAAATGTTGAAATTTGAAAAAAATCATCCCCTTCCAACATGAACTTATGCAAACAAGCTTACGCTAATTATTGATTTCATATGACTCATAACTATATCTCTACTATTTTTTTTTTAAATCTTGCTCCATCAGGTTCATTGGTTGCGAGACAATTTTCTTAAATTTGTTAAAAACCCTTTCCTCCTCCCCCCCACACACACGGACAGACCACTATACTTTGCCTAATTAGTATTTAAACAGAATTTAGATAAAATTTTGAGGTATCTTTTTGTTTCCGTTTTGCGAGTAATTATAAATTTAGAATAAGAAGACCTAGAAGAAATCATACTGTTGTATCACAAAGCAAATTAAATGTTGGTTAAACTTACCTTATTGTTCGATTGAAACGATCATATGATGCGAATTGTTTTCATTTTGTTTCTTCTTCAACGTGTGCAGCGTTGAAGTAGCGGCGTATATGGGAACTTATCTGGACTGTTCGAAGCGTTTAAATTATTAGGCTGGTGATTACGTACATCAGGTATCAAGATTTCGAGATTTAACGATAATGGAGGTCATCGAAAAGAATTAATGTTCGTTAAAATGTACTCACCAGTTACCTACTTATGGTAATGTTCAAATTAGTATCTAGGAAACTCGTAGAAATATTGGGAAATATGGTGAAATAAAATATTGTGAAAAAAAAATGAAAATTTTATGATGACAAATTACCGTACAATATTTTTCAAAGGCAGTAATAAAACCAAATTTGTTAGGTACATCGTGATGCGTAAGTTAAGACATTGGACGAAGTGTAATGCTCGATTCGACGTCGATATCATTTCACCATTTTTGAAAGTGGATTGTAACACTCATTAACGAAGTACTTGGCTTCGTGAGCGAGTCTCTATGCTTTTATTCGGGTATATTCTGATGGATATAAATTTCACTTCATTGATATGGCTGAAATAATCGCTTTGGTTGAATATTCCCACGTATGACGTATTAATGGAGAGATCGGTGACGGTGTGTTGTTTGTCGTAATATATTTGAATAACAACACCAAGGTTACCTCGAGTCATAAAGATATCTGGAACATGGTGGGATCTTTCGAGTACCCTTAAACAATGTATTTCGAAGCTTTCGCGAAAAGCGAACATACAAAGTAACGAGGAACGGATATACTCTCGTACGCCGGAACAGTGACAGGAAAGATTAGCGGCAGCTGCGAGACTCCTGTCGTCCATGACAGCCAGTGATGGGGCATCGTTTAGAAACGCTTCATAGGCGGCTTCGAAGGATAAACCGCGTTCGTATCCGGATTCGATATAAGTGAGCAGTAGGTCATCGACGGATTCAGCGTGCTCGCTTATATTGGCGAAAGTGATGCCGAAGCAGTTCTCGGCGTAGTAGGTGGCAGTGAAGGTTTTCAGTCTGCGAGTGGTCTCTTTGTTGGCTATTTTGACGGAGATACGAGTGACGCCTTGAGGTGTTAAGTGACGTCGACCCCAAGTCAGATATCCGTTGAGTAGGTAGAGGTAGAGAGCTGTGTCGATCGGGTCTTGGGCATTTTGAGTGGACGGATCGATTTGAAGGGTGGGGTCGGTGTGCTCGACGATAGCTTTTTCGATGCCAACTAGGTGTTCGTAGGTGAAATCGGGCAAGTGTAGGTCAAGATTGTATCTAGTACCGGTGAGTAGAGCGCACCACAGGTCTTCGAATTTAGGCATGTTGATGAATAAACCTATGGTCTTGGTGATAAATGGTAATTTCGGCTCGTAGAAGTATTCGAAGGTTTTACAAGCCAGATATATGTTGACAGAAAGAGGATGGTAGATTTTCAACGAAGGAGTGGAACCGTACCGGTAACGGTTACACCAGGTCTTAATAAGAACTCGTTGCGGTTGCGAAATATTAGCATAGTCGAAGATCAGCTCCATCTCACGCTCGCTATAGCCGAAGAATGGGGTTAAAGTGGTGTTGATTAAATTATGCTCCAGCATATGAGTCACACTGGGGTCTCGAAAAAGTTCGATATTGGCGATACCAGTCAGCACGAATCTCCGGATGTGGGCTCGTTCGCGTAACGAGTACTTCAAGAATTCTCGATAGAATTCACCCATCTGTTCTTCATCGCCGCAGGTATTTTCAGAATAAAGATAAGAAATTAGATCGTCGTACGAGTCGATCAAAACATACACCTTTTGGTTAAAATGTTGCGATAATACTCTGGATAGAAATGTAATAGAATGCTTTATATCATATCTCGAACATTGCATGCTCAGGTAAGATTTGAACGTATCGTAATCCGTTTGAGCTCTCGATTTTTCTTTTTCACTGGCCTCACTACCATTGACCACTTGTTCGAATACCTTCAGCATGTACGTATGCTCTTCGTAGATTTCGGAGATCTTTTGTTTCATCTGTTTTTCGAAATCCTGCTCGTCTTTAATATCCAAAAAATAAGGTTGTAAGTGGATGACAGGCCATTGGCCTTGGTATTGGTCGAATAAATGACGATGTTTGGATATACGCAAGGGATTACGTAACTTACTGTAGTCGTTGACTCGGCCTTTCTTGAATAATTTATAATTGGTGGTTTCCTTGCGTGGCTGAATGACGGTGCCATTCGGGTGTACTTGTATTTCCAAGAATAACCTAAGCATTAGGAGATTTATAGATTTGCCCCATCTTCTAGGACAAGTGATCAAGATATCGGAGTCGCCTGGTGTTTCCAAGATGGCTTTGATGAATAAGCTTTTGTCGACGAACATGTGGCTGTAGGTGAGCATAGTGGTGAAGTTGGTGGTATAGAAGCTAATGGGACCAGCGAATCCGTACCCTTTTATGTATTCGGTTCCGAGTTTACTCGAATCGTAGTAAACGTAGTCGTTGAAAGCGAGACCGGTGACATCATCGGTGTATTCGTCGGTCGCATGGATGATGATGTAACGTGTATGAAGGATCAGTATGCAAGGTAAAAGGATGTTTTGGAATTTCATGGTGATTAGACTGATTGAAAATGAAACATCACTCCAGCTATTCGAAGATGGATTGCCTCTTTCTGTACCAGTATTTTTCTCTCGAGAAAACACTTCTATATAAGTTAAAAACTCACTCAAAATTCCAGTATGTTTCCTCTAAAACATTTGGTAAAGTTTTACGTATCCTCTACCTCTTACTAAGAGGAATATGGGGCGATGAAAAATGAAAACAAACCGATGCGCTCTAAGACTATTCCTGTTTAATGTTAGATAAGAAGAATCTTAGCTGATAAAATGACTTGAAGTTTTTTCTTCATTTTTCTTATCATCCTACTTTCTTCCTCTTTATCTTCTTGGAGTGGTGGATCGATAATTCATTCGTAAACGCAGCCAAAACAAAGTTTCAAGCTTGAAAAAATGTTATCTGGTTTTTTGCCTTTCCTTTATGCAGTAACTTTTTTTAAGCTTTTTCAATACTCCAGTCATAAATTTGAGTAAAATATAATTGTTTCGTATTTTCCTCTATCTTTCCTTCATCTACTTGTCATCATTTTATGGACATATTCAGGAAAAAAAATCGTATGCCCTACATAATTCGCGATAGGACAAAAAATTATTATTAAAAATTACATTATTCATAAATTTTAAGTCATAAAAACATGACCTTTTTTTTTTTTTTTTTTTTTGGTCTTCAAAAAATTTAAAAATACCTGTAATAATACTAATAATACTGCGCAAGTGGTCAGGTTTACCAACTTTACGCTAAAACTCCAAATTTACCAACTTTTCAAAAGCCAAGGGGGCTACGTCCCTGGTTGTGCGCTATACATGATATAAGTTAGCATCAGTTCGAATTTATTCGAGTTCTTATTTTCTCAAAAGGAATTCAAGTTCCCAATTTCAGCGTTGAACAATTATAAATTTCCCAACTTTTCAAAACACCTGGGGGAAGCTCCCCCCCACCCCACCCTAGTTACGCCCCTGATCTAGATGAGTTAAAATTTGTATTTGGGGTTAGTTTGGGATCAGAATATAAAGCCCTGGTTTTAAGTCAAATTGGATGCAAAATAGCGGATTGGTCAAAATTTGAGAACTGGTTGAGGAAGCTCGAATAACTCCAACTTGATAAATATAGATAAATAATTATGATTTCTGAAGATGAGAATTATGTTGTATGCCAAATCCACCTTCACACGTGAGGTTGGAGAGAAGGAGGAGGAGTAATTATTGTCCACAAAATGTGGTGAGGGTAAACGAAAGGTTGATCTTGATTGTTGTGTTTTATGATGAAGTGAGCCAAACTGACTATTTGATTTTATTTAGATTTGTTTTAATGATTTTTTTATCATTTTCAATCAATTTTAGCCTATGGATAGAAACTGAAGCGAAAATTGCTTTTTGTGGGTAAATAATGATAAGGAATTTTAATGAGCTGCCCATATCTAATCACCAAATCGACGTAGAAAGATCAATATTGTATTTGGGGTTAGTTAGAGGTCAGATTATGACCCCCTTGAATTTTCGTCGTAATAGATGCAAAATGACGGATTGTCAAAATTTAAGGAGCCTATTAACTGATTTATGATTATTGGGGGCAAAGAGTATAACAAACTTAAAATTAAACTTCATAGATGTTTTTGAAAAGGATAGGATGGGGATTTTCAAACTCTATATTGCAAACCAAAGACTGTGGGGGGGTCAATTACATCCACTTCTGCCTCCTGTCTCCAAAAAGTATAGTACCTCCACATAACCCAGAAAACTAAATGAAAACTTTAAAAATCAAAAACAAAAAACCGCTGTTTTCCATTTTAGTAAGAAATTTTGCTTTACATAACTCTCGAAGATATCTTTTAACTCTCGGAGGTACTTCTTGACTTCTGGAGGCTCCTCTAAGAGGTACCTTCAAAGATCTTTGTTGAAGTACCTCTCCCTCCACCTCCACCTCCTACCTCCGAAAAATTTCATATATCTCCACCTCCAAGTATCCGTATCTCCGGCAAAATGGGTACCTCCAGGGAGCCTCTGCCTCCGCCCACCATCGCGCACACTGCGGGAAGGGGGCGTGACCTACGGATAGTAGGCATGAAGCGTTTAACAACGTTATCTGCAAAACTGAACTAGCCCCGATTAAAAACTCAGCTGTAGTAATGTGGTATGGCTGCTTACGTTTTTTTTTTCTTTTTTCTTTTTAATATATATATATATTGAGAAATATTTTCTCAACATAATTTCAGAATCGAAAAGAAATTATAGTATATATTCATTTATGACTTCATTCTTCTTTTACTAAAGCATCTTATTTGAACTAACACTCTTCTAATAAATGTGAAATTGATTTAAGACCTCTGTGATTTATTCGACTAGACTTGAAGCGATTTAATGGAATCGATTAATCCACGCTGAAATATTTTCATCTAATTGAAAAAATTTACTGATTAATCTTGACCCAGAAAAAGCTCGTTCTTCTTTCTTCTCTTATCACCATGTAAGGCTGAAAAATATGCAATTTCAACATTCGATCACGTACGATAATTTTAAGTTTCTCTGTGAGGGTAATTCAAGGGGTACAAGGGTTTATAATTCATACATGATCGATTTTTTATTTCTCTGGTATTTTTGAAGGTAACGACTGAATAGGGAGTCTTGAGTGGACAAAAAATATTGTTGTAAAATATTTTATTGAAAGAACCATTTTTTTTTTCAAGTCTTTGTAAAAATATTTTCATTGATATAAAAAAAACAATACTTTTCTTTCTGTTGATTTTCGATCAACTTGATGTGACTTTTTTTGGAACAAATTGGAGGAGGAAAAAGGAACTTATAATTATTAGTGTCTTATTTTTGAAGTTCTAAAATATAAGAGTTGGAAAAAGTTCCATTCGAAGAGAACGAACTAGACAAGGGGTCAAGTTACATCACAGCTCTTAGGCTCACTGATGTTCGTATTTCAGTTGATCTTCTCAGTCCATCCCTTGATAACCACTTTTTTGCTGGCTCGTACCTGAATGGCGACGAATTTAATGCTACGAACATGTTGAAAGTGTTCGGACTGCTTGATGATATCGGCGTGCGATATATTCACGTACGTGTCGATATCGGTGTCTTTGATGGCGCCTTCGAGTCTGTCGTCGTATTTGATCTTGATCAAAGCCGCTCGTCCGCCTTGCGTTATAAATAGATCGGGTTTAGTGGGCCCGGGTGGAAATATACTCGTACTGTGGATACGCGAAGTCCATCCGAACGTGAAACTACATCGTACCATGGCCCGAACGCTGATTTCTTTGGGATCACCGCCGTCCGACCAGGGTAGATCGAACCACGGATACACGGGATAACTGCTCTCGGAATCGGGCTCGAAGAAGGCCGGTATTTCGGAGATAAAGCGTTCGAATAAGCCGACACAGAGTTGATTGGCGGTATGGTTATCGTTGTGTATGAAATTGGTGAGATTCTGCTCAATCCATAACGAGTAATTGGTGATCTTGGGTCTAGCGAAGCCGAAGCTGTCGTTACCGTAGTATTTCATGGTGACTACTTTGAGTCTGAGATGGGTTTCTTTGTTGGGCGGTTTCAGGGTGAATACAGGAACCATAGGGGAGGTAAGGAGACGGTAATCGACCCAGGTTAGCATCGTGTTGGCGAACAGATAGTGGAAAACGGTGTCCAAAGCTTTCTGTACGTTTTTACCGGGATTGGCGATGGCTTCTTCGATGATCATCCAGTGGTCGTAGGTGAACTTTAAGGTGTCGGCGATTTGAACTGTGTAGGCTGAACTTTCGGTTAACAACGAGCTCCAGATTTCTTCGAAGCCGGGTATTTTCATGAATTTTGGTATGACTACCTCGAGTTGAGCGAGGAGCTGTTTGAGAGCCATTGCTTCGTAGCCCGGCACGTCCATGAAATAGGGTAGTAAAGCTTCCTTGATGAAGTGCACTTTCGGGTTCCACGGGAAGTCGGCGTCGCCTCGTTCGATGAATTGGTTCACTGATTTGGGATTGTACATTCTACGAGGGCTGCTCAAGTTTACCTTGATACCGTTGGACCATTCGTCCAGTACAGTTCGGTTACCTGATGTAAGTTCGACGTAGTCTTCGATGAGTCGTACTTCGCGTTCGTGATAACCGAAGTAAGACGAGAAGGAGCCATCCAGGTAGAAGTAGTCATGAAAAGAGCCGAATAAATCGGGAGCTTTGGTTTTAGCAATATTCATAATACCTGTGGCGATGATACGTTCGATGTACGGATTGTCGATGATGGTATTTTTTATGAAATTCAAGTAATACTCGAGTAACTGTTCTCGATCTGGTTCTCGGTATGCGATGGTTAGGTAGTTGATGAAGTAATCGTAGTCGTCCATGAGTAGGATGACTTTTCGATTGAAATGCTTGTTGAGCATTTCAGAAAGATGGCGGATGCTGGTTGGAATGGTTTCCTTGTCGATTTGTTGACGGAAAAATGATTCGAACAATTCGTATTCCTCTTCAGCCTTCTTCTTCAGGTGATCCGGGGTGTTGGTATCATTGATGACTTGTTGGAATACATCCATCATGTATTCGTGGCTTCGATACGCCATCATAAGCGACCATTCCAAACGATATTCGAAGGCTTCACGAGATATTAAATTGGTGAAAAACAAATCCAAATAGATGACCGGGTAATGTCCCAAATGCTCTTTTACGAATTTCTTATACTTGGATATCAACAAAGGTTTGCGTAATTTATGGTCCAAACGGAGATGCCCATGTACAAACATATTATACGACTCGGTGCCATTCTCCGGTTCGATTTTATTTCCATAAAAGTCGACTTCCATTTGAAAGAAATGACGTATCATGTCCAAGTTTATCGATTTACCCCATTTTCGAGGATACGTGAGAATTATTTGCTTATGTGGTGTGAGCCATATTTCGCGTAAGAACAGCGTTTTGTCGATGAATAGATGCGATTGACGTACCAGTAATTCGAAATCAAACGTGTATGGATATAATGGTCCAGCATGAATGGTGATGTTTGGTATATCTTGCGTGCGGCCATCTTTGGTCACGTTGTAGTATACATCTTCGTTGACAGCAAGAGCTGTGATGTCGTCCAAATCGTGGATGATGGTGTATACGCGCAGCTGGCATAGCGATGCTAAAACGCATAATACGAGAATACCGCGTATTATCATTTTCGTACTATGTTAGAATCTATGGTGAAAGCAAAAAAAAATTGATTTCGGATTTTGAATATTATACGTAAATCTTAACCACACTCACCGATTGATAGTGGAATTCTTGGCGGTTCGGAACGTTGATCTTGTTTATGATTTTTTCGCTAGTATGCCAGCGCGCTTTTGCAATGATGAATGAGAGTATTGTGGAGTATCAGCCGTGTTAAGGCCTTGATTATATTGAATAGATGGGCGGTAATATCTATAATATTTATGAAAATGATAGCGATGATCGTAAAGGTGAATTATTCCAATCAGCGTGTTGAAAAAGTTCGTGATTTTTTTTTCAGTTAGAGCTCTCAAAAAATAAAAAATAAAAGGAATAAGTATTATTATTCTTTTTTTGGTTTACTTACCTTGAAAGAAAATTGACTGTGATGATAATAATGATAATAATAAATTGAAGAAGAAAAACAATTTGAAAGCATTTTTATTTTTTCAATGAAGAATTAAAGAAATAAACTGGAAAATTCACAAAATTTTTAAACTGAAAATATTTTACATCCCAAAACATTATTTAAACAAATTATATGATAGTAATAAATTGATACTTTTTCAAAAATTGCCAGTTCAGAATTATCAGTAATTTCATCAACTTCATTTTATTCATCATTATTTCTAAATTATTAAAAATTATTGATATTATGTTTTAATCATAATTTCATTTTTGTTAAACACCATCATGTATACTTAGGTACTTGATATTATCTTTTTAGAAGAATTACAAATGAAAAAGGAGAGATAAAGGTTGAAAAAGTAAATAGCTACAAGACTTGTTCAAATAGGTATTTCTTGAAAGCTCTTGCTTTTAATGTTTGATAATTTGATGATTTCAAGGAATATTAATTTTCGCTGAATTATTATATCATCATTTTTAGCTGAGTTTTTAATAAAAACGATAGCTATTACAGCCTACCTGATTTGGGAAGGGAAGGTCGGGGAGGGTGGAGTCTTCAAATCTTTGCGTTTCAGACCATTTGTAATCATCTGGCAAATGTCCAACTTTTTGGTATATATATATTTTTTCCCCCACGCGTAGCGCCGGCGAGTATTCATGAAATTCGCTCAAAATTTGGTGAGGAACTCTTCTTGAAAATGCGCAGAAGTGCTTTTTTTGTTTTTTCTAAAAATTTCAAAATGGCGGATTACTCAAATTTTGAGGGGGGCTCGAAAAGAGGCAAATAGCTCAAATTTTTGATTTTTGATCTCATATGAAAGAGTGAGTCACGGACACCAACATATTTAAATTTCAGCTTCCTAAGTGCATTTTGAGGAGAGTTAAAGCAAAAACCTGTTTTTGAGGAAACTTCGTTTTTTGTGTCACTCGCCTTGCGCAGGCGGGTGTGAATAAAATTCGCTCAAAATTCGGTGAGGAACTCTTCTTGAAAATACGCAAAAATAGTTTTTTTGTTTTTTCGATAAATTTCAAAATGGAGAAGGGACAAATAGCTCAAATTTTTCGTTTTTGATCTCATATGAAAGAGTAAGTCACGGACACTAACATACCCAAATTTCAGCTTCCTAAGTGCATATTGAGAGGAGTTAGATCAAAAAACGGCTTTTTGAGGAAGTTTTGAGTCATGAAATTTCTTGAATCTTCCATATCTTCCCACCAAATCAAGTTAAAGAGGTCAAATTTTGTGTGTAGGTTAAGTTGGTGACCACAATATGACCTCTTGATTTTGGATCAAAATGGATCGAAAATGGCGGATTATCAAAATTTTGAGTAGAGCTTGAGGAGCATCAAGTTGGTAAAAATGTAATTAATATGAATTCATATGGTTATTGGGGATAAGTTGTATACTATATCCCGAATTCACTTCCATACATGATGTTGGAGGGGGAAGGCGGGGTTATCAACCTAAAATAGTGGTGGGGTACAGGAGGGTCGAAAATTTTTTATTGCTGTGTCATATGATAAAATGAGCCCAAGTGACAAACGTATTTTGATTTTAGCTTCCTCAGTGATTTTGGAGGGGAGTTAGAGCAAAAAACGGCTTTTGGAGGGGAAATTGCTGCAGGAAATTTCATGAATCTTCCATATCTCATCACCAAATCGGCCTAGAATGGTTAAACTTTGTGTGTAGGATTAGTTTGTGACCAGAATATAACCTCTTAAATTTGAGTCAAAATGGATCCAAAATGGCGGATAATCAAGATTTGAAGATAATTTGAGCACCCTCAAATAGTTATAATTTGAGAAATATGTATTCACATGATTATTTCATGGCAAGAAATACTACATTTGTGCCAAATTCAACTTCTTAAGTGTTTTAGGAAGGGATAGGGTAGGGGTTTTTAGACTTGGTATTGGGTGTGGCCTGTAGTGATGAACGGTTGAGCATGGTTATTACTAAATCAAAACAAGCCCCAGTTAAAAACTCAGCTCCAGTAATGCGGCATGACTGCTTACTTTTTTTTTTAATACCCTTTGAAAAATTTTTTCAAATTATCATTTTGAAATGATTAAGGTTTGTTATCAAATCAGTTGTTTAAATTCGCAGTAGCTAATGTAAAATTTCTCATGAACATATTCGTGTTTGAAAAAGAGATTACCAATATTCACCATTTTAACGCCATCTTTTGCTCCTTTACGGTGGCCAGGCCCATTTGAGTTGAGGTATGAAAAGTGTATAAATGGTTAGTGCATGTTTGTACAAGATGTAATATTTCGTTCGTGCCCTTCTCATCCCTGAAATTCACAACGTCTTTGAGCAGAGTTAGTGTAGTGCAGTCCCGTCCAATAGGAGTGTTTGACTATTTGAGAAATCTTGTTTGAGGCAAAAAGAATCTTCCTCCATAATTATACTCATCAAGTAAGGATGAGAATGAAGAGTGATTCAAAAGAGATGAAAAGCATAATTTACATTTTATTTTTGGTATAACTTTTAATGATATGAAAATGATATTCACCTGAAATCAAAAAATGAACTCACATCGACGGCAGAATTTAATGATTCTCTTGGCAGATTTCTATCTTCTAATCGAAGTCGATGCAATTTATATTCTGAGATGCATCATGGTATGGCGAGACATTCGCAAAATATAATCCTGCGAAAAACTTTGGATTTAAATTATTATATTACGTATGCTATTAAATGCTTTGTATTAAATTGAATGTAGGATCAATAGCTTTACCTAATTTCGCAGCTTGAGGCCAACATATAACTTACTCTTCCCACAGAAACAAGGTTTTTGAAAAAATATTGGAGGTCAAGTAACGTATTTGCTACCAATGGGAGACATTAGATAGTAAAAAGATTTATATTTTTGTTTTTGTCGATTTACCTATACATTTTTCTAGGTCCAAGTTGCAGATTTTCAAAACACTAGTCAGACAAGCTACAGCCTAGAGAACAGACTCCAATAACCTTGACCTATTATTTTCCCATATCCATCCACGGATGTAAACCAATAATAAAATAGTATATGAAACTCGGGCCAATACGAGGGCAAAGTGTAGTGATTTTAAAAGACGATAGGGGAATGAGGAATAACTACTTTAGCGTACGTTTTAGGGCTACTGTCGCTACCTTTGAAGGGCGGAGGTGAAGGTCCATGCGTTAAGCGTAGCAACAGTAGCGCTGAAACGTACGCTAAAGTAGTTATTCCTTATTTTCCTTTCATCTTTTAAAATCACTACACCTCCCTCTTATGCTGGCCGGAGTTCCATACCTGTTTCATTCGTTCACATCTGTGCTGATGAAACAAGATACGAAACTCGGAACAGTATGAGGGCGAGGGGGTGGTGATTTTAAAAGATGGAAAGGGAATAAGGAATAACTACTTCTTTAGTGTATATTTTAGCGCTGCTGTCGCTATGTTTAAAGAAGAGAGGTCCGTGGTTTGAATATAGTGACAGTTACGCTAAAACATACGCTAAAGTAGTTATTCCTTATTTTCCTTTCATCTTTTAAAATTAATACACCTCGACATTATACTGGCCTAGATTTCATCCCTGTTTTATTAGTTTACATATATAATATGGTTCTATACTTGGCTCACATATTATTGCGTCGATTCAATTTTATTATTATACTCTCGAAAACTGTTCACAAAAATTTATTTTTAACACATAAAATGAAGTAAAATTATGCCAGGATATTATTAGTCTATCATTCAACTCGCTGAAACTGTAGTATCGCTGATCCTATCATTTTGGTTCCTTGAGAAAAGTAATTTTGTATTTCCTCAATATTAATTTTTTTTTCTTTCAATCTTGTTACACTGGTATTCGTAATCCAGTTATGATCTGATGGAAATCATGATTAGACTAAGTAAAAAAAAAAAATTATATAAGAAACTTTTATTAAACATTTTGCTTCTATTGGAGATAATAAATAAATAGGAAAACTCGATAGCGAACGGTTTATCATAAACGAGATTATAATTGAGATTACAAAGTCAGCAGACACGATTTACACTTATCTGTGATGTCTAGTTGTACTATAGATGAGTACTTGCTATTCTAAAGCGGATAGTGAGGGTGACATATGAATCTTTTAGGGGGAAGGGAGGTGGTAAAAGGAAATTATTTTTTGATATCTTCATCCCATGCTTTGCCAGTTACTCGTTTCCTGTCTTGTACCAACATGACGATGAATTTGACACTGTCGACATCGTTGTTAAATTTACTGACGTAAGAAGTATCGACAAAGGGTTTCACATCATCCATGAGGAACGGCGACATTCTTCCTATGTAGACGATTTTGATAACGACGCCACGTCTACCTCTTCGTAGTAGAATATCAGGTTTTTTCAAATCATCTTTGTTATGACCAGTCGAATAGATGTAGAAACTATGTCTGTACATGTAGGTGCAATATAAAGCAGACCTGATTAAATTACGATTCTTGATCTGAACTTCGGCCGAAGGTGGTACTTCGGAGAACGGTTCGTAGGTGCTGGATTTGTTTTTCTTGGTACCCGCAATATAGGTAGTTGAGGGTAAATGAGTGGTGATGTCGTACGGATCGAGGGCAAATGGTGGTACATTTTTGAGGTATTCTTGTAGGGTTAATTCGTAAAGGTATCCTCGGGTGTTATTGCTTTCGATGAATTCGATGAATAGTTCGTCGAGCTCGGTGGCCTGTTTGATGAGCGTTGGTGCGTCGACTTTGAGGCGTTTGGCGGAGTAGTAGACGAATGTGAGGGTTTTCAGTTTATTGAGAATTTCGTAGTTCGGTACGCGAATGGTGATCGGAGTGGTTTTAGAGGAACTGGGGTATTGACAGTGGACCCATGTGAAGTAACCTTGAATGAGCAAGTAATGGAGTACGATATCGACAGCCTTAGGAGAGGTTTTGTTTTGGTATTGGCCGTAGTATGCGGATAGTTTACCAGCGTCGTCCAAGGAGTCGATTTCGATGGTATGATTGCCTCCAGTGATGAGCACGTTCCAGGCCTCCTCGAAACCATCGACGGTCATGAAGTGTGTGATGACCGTTTCTATGGTGCCGAGTTTCGTTTCCCAGGTGTACGTTAATCGTTTTCGCTCCAGGTATAGGTTGACAGAACGAGGATCGTAGATGGTGAGGGGATTGAGTAGACTGCCTTTGTATCCGCGGAACCAACGATCCATCATTTCACGTTCTTCGGCGGGTATTTTCAAAAAGTTATAGATAAGGGTGACTTCTTGTTCAGTATAGCCGAAGAATTGGGTTAGTGGGCTGTTGAGGAAGTTGTAGACAATTAGTTTCTGGAGGGTGCCTTTGGAGAGATATTTGGCGACGCTCATCAAACCTGTGGCAATGATTCGTTCGACATGAACGTTCTCGGCCACCGATTGGCAGTATAAGTCGAGGTGTAGTTCGCGTATGGCAGTTCGTTCGTCGAAGGCTGATTTTAGAAGGAGATCGTTAACTAGATCGTCGTAGTCGTCTATCAGTAAGAACACCTTTTTACCGAAGTGTTTATGTAGGACTTCGGATAGGTATTGTATACCAAGAATTAGGTCGCCAAGTGGGGCTTTCTTATCGATGTATTTTTTGAACTTATTGTAACTAGATTCGGCCTCTAGTTTACGTTCGTAAGCGATATCGGTGCTGTTCATGATGCTCTCGAAGGCATTCAACATGTATTGGTGTTTCTTGTACAAGCGGTACATGATGTCTCTGAGAGCTTCTTCGTAAAGAGTGCCATTAGTGATGTTGTACATGTACAAGCGTACATGGACGACTGGGTATTTACCTTGGTATTGGTCAAATAGATCTTGGGATTTTGATATGAGCAGAGGCTGACGTAATTTGTTACCATCGGGTAATTTTCCATGTTTGAAGAGCTGGTAATTGGGCCTTTCGGATTCGGATTCAATAGGACGTCCGTTTTTATCGACTTCGATCTGTATGAAGGTCCTGACCATGTCCAAGTTAACAGATTTGCCCCAACTTCTAGGGCACGTTATTAAAATAGCCTGGTTAGCGGGTGCTAGGAGTTCCTTGAGGAGAAGGCTTTTGTCAACGAAAACACGACTCTTAGATATCAACGAAATGTAATTGGTGGCGTGTGCGAATATAGGTCCTTCGTCCCATAACGAGTTATATCCGGACCAAGTCTTATTTGGATCATACTTAAATGCATCGTTTACAGCTAGAGCGGTGAACTCCTCCGATGAACCGGGATCTATGTTGAATAATACTAGGGCGTAAAGTAAAAGTATACTGTATGGTATTATCATATCGAAAATGCAATGTAGATCTGAAAAAGAAAGATTTATTACAGGTGTCGTAACAGTTGATTTTCAAACGCGATTATCCCTTACCAGTTCTTCGAATGACATATCTTATTCTTTGTTCTCACATATTACGATTACGATCGCTCAAATATCTAGCCACCACGTCATTAAGGAGAATTTTAATTACACTTCCCGTATCGAAAGTTTCGTAAACCGACCTCGCGATGGCTTACTGTAGAAATGCTGGCTGCTGGCCGCCAAATGGTAATTGGTAATTTGGAAACGTTATCTCATACATATTTCTTTTATCTGATGAATTTTTAAGGTTGGCAATTTTCAAACGTTTCCGATAGAGGAAGTGAAGCTTACAAATCTTTATTAAATTTATGGCTAGATTCGGCTTTCTGTTCTCCTTGCAATTGAAAAGTGTTGAGTGAAAACAAAAATGTTCGAATCCTATACTGGTCTATGTACCTAGAGTTGAGTGAAATCAGTTGCTACACTGTCATAATATTATCTTTTTTATTACCCGATATAAAGCAGGGCAGGAACTTTAAACATGTGGATTAAAACTCATTCATTGAATTCAAAAATTCAAAGTGATGAGATTAATTAATAAATTACACACGATTACTTTAACTAAATGTTTATTACTATATGATATTTTTCTGAACATATATTACATATTCTAGTCTTAAAACTTTACTTGTTTACTCGCTTAATCGTGCTGAACGGTCAAGTTAGGTTTTGAGAATTATCGTGATCTCTACTTCCTATAACTTTCCCAATAGATGACATAGGTAGTTTATTAGTTTGATATGATTAAACTTCACAGATTAAACGAAACATTATTTCATATGACTTTTTTGATATATTTCTGCAGCACTAGCCTTTCCATATATAAATATTTGAAATCTATGCTCAAAATTTTATGGGAAAAATGACTTCACCGGGATAAATTATGATAATAATTGTGTTGTTCGCAAATTTTTTCACCAGCAGGCAGAAGAAAAAGAGTTGCTTAAATTGCCTATCTTCCCTTTGAAAGAAAATTTCTTTTTGTTATTCTCGAAATTTTGTGCATTTTTTGGGCTGCAAAGTTTTTTCCATTTTCATTTTTGTTGTCAAGTACGTATTGACGGAAGTATGTTGTAAGAACGTCTGTTGAAAAGACAGTTCGATAGAACAATATTCGGCTAGCTTCGTGTTTAGTCGACTCTTTCCGTCATCTTTCTTCCTTCTCGCTATGTATATATTTTAGATTTTTAGGGGAGGAGAGAGTGGGAGGATTTGAATCGTTTCTTCATTGTTTAAAATAAAGGAAAATATTTTCTTAATGTTACATCAATGAATTTCCAATTTTAGTTGTATTGGCGTAAAATTTGATTTCGCATTGTCTTATAAATTACTATATTTCTATAGGAGGAAGATGACAATTTACCATATTTGTTCACTAATGTATGATTCATGAAATCAAAATTTTGCCTGGAAGGGAAGTTGTAGATTATGTAAAGAAGAGAATAACAGCTATTTCAGATTCGCCGCTGAAATCTTTGCTGTGATAATTCATAATGAAGAGTTTCCACCCATTCGATTGATTTTCCAATGACTTAAAGGAAATTCTACAACCATTTAGCATAGGATTTCCTCTAAGTTGTTAGAAAATGTATGATAGATGGACAGTAATCGCTAATGAATTATTTCATCGCGGCTTCGACATGAAACGGGAGAACGCTGATCTTGCTGTTATATATATGACACGAGCAAGAAGGTCAAGTGTTCCTAAACCATCGTAGATTATTGTAGAAGTAGGTTTCTGTGATATGGAATTTGAAGCATAAATATGAAAGACTGCAGAAACCGTCTTCTGTAAAGGGTGAAATTTTGAGTGATTTGGATACATGGCAGTACTTGTTATCAATGAAATGGGACCATGGGTAGGATATGGTATACCAGCTGTGAAAGAGTGAGATGAACCAGAATTTCTCCTGTTGATGACGGATCAAGTAGTAACAATATCTCTTTTCTTGGTTGGCCATGTATATATACGTTAAGCATGTTATTTGGATCTTATTGATTGGCATCTCAGGCTGACCAAACTTTTATTGCAAGTACTCGATGATGATTTGATTTTGCTGGCTAGGGTGCATGAAATTGTAGATGGATTACATTCGACATCTTCGTGGTGGTAAAATTTATACAAGTCTTGTTGAACATGTGAAATAGTAAAATTAGCAAAATTCTGGTTGTCAGGTTGAATTTTTGGCGACGCTTGTGATGGATCGTGTGATTGTGATCACGATATGTTTGAAGTTGGTTTGTGAAAAGTGGAATAGCTTGCAAGTTGGACTAAAAACTGAGAAAGAGATATATCCATGAGGTATTATCGCATCCTTTGCGACCTTAATATTAAATGCTTCATTATTACAGAGCTATTCAGATAAACATCATAAATTATGTACATAATTCCGCTTCGGTTTTTTTTTTTTTTTTTCTATAAATTGTCTGAAAGCTGTGAGATCCCTCTCGATTATACCCTTACCTTCTGTGATGCTACTACAATTGATAATGATTTAAAAGGCATTAATCAGCATGGATGTGCTGCAAAAGTATCCGCCTAATTTTTTGGTCTTGAAATAAGTTCCCTATTATTATTAACTACGAATGAGGGCATTTTTCACGATATTTAGTAAACAAATTATCTCGCTTGGAGATGAGTAAGAGCTAATGCAATCTCTCACCATAACAATCTTTAATTTTGTATATCTTCCACATGTGGGTTTTGCTTTCCAGTTCCACTTTACACTTTTTGAAGTATATTTCGATTTGGACAGTAGTCTTGACTGTGTGACCGTATAATTGTAAACCTATCTTCAAGGATAGATGATTAGGAAGTCAAATGTGAACACTTGTAGGTTTGTTGTGAAACTGAACCTTTATTCATGGCTGTGCAACTAATGCTCAGTAATGTACACAGTTTGAAACGTAGTCTATTTGGAATTGTTGGTTTGGAAGTTGATTGGTGAATTCCTTTGGTGGTAACTAATTATTGAATAAAACATAGAAAGTAATATTTTAGAAGTGCTATTTCTCCACCATAAGGAGTGGAAACAACGCTTTTAAAATATTAAGTTTTTGTTTTTCAAATTTACGATTGAAAACCAACGATGCTCGCACCGGATAAATAGTAAATTTGTGTTTGGATACTATTGTCTTCATTGATGATCATCTTATTTATTAGTCAGATGAGATGCTTGAGCAAGTGAACTGTAAAGTGTAGACACCATATTACTGTTAGTATGGATGTGGCAACAAAAATATGCCTCTTTTGGTGTGATGATGTGATTCCTTTGGGAATCTGCGGAATGATACAGCGTGACTATGGAATATTTACTATTTATCTATAAAATATACCAATTTGTTTGCTTTTTTTAGGACACCAAGAAGCAACTAGTTATCACTCACTTTTACCAAATATAAAATAAACTGGTTGATGGTGGATTGTTTCCATTCTTCCTTAGCACTTCTTCACTCATGATGGTTTGGAAAGGACTATTGTGGTATGTAAATTTACGAATATCTTCGGTTTGATTAGCAAGTTCAATGATTTTTAAATTAGAATGATTATTTTTATCAGTGTTTCAGTGTTGCCAAATTTTTTGCTGTATTTCCTCGGGGTATTGTGTTGTATATTGATTGAACAAAGATGAAAATGTAAGCAGTCATGCCGCATGATTGGAACTGAGTTTTTGATCTGCTTATATTCATCAGATGTAAGTAATGCTCTTAATCATTTTACTACCAATCATTTTTAGTTTGGTACTTACTGATAATGAAATGAGTACCAAGTGTTCGGAGAAATCAACAACATATATTTTCGATTATTAAGGTGGTAAATGAAGTGAAATTGTATTCATGAAAAGTGCATAGTGCAACTATAATTACAACAATTTCAACTTAATGATGAATTGCGAAGTATTTAAAAATAGATTTATGATGTACAATGTATCGGTGATAATAAATTAATAGTTTTTGAAAAAATAAAACCGCAAATAATGAAAAATAGTGAAAAACATTGATCACCTTCGTAAGTAAATTATACTTACATATAAACTTTTTTCTAAATACTACAATTTTCTCGTAAAGATAAAAGAACTAAAGATCTCTCATTAAATCCTTATGTTGGATCTTCCCCAATTGTACCTTTGCACAAAGTTCCTTCGTCGTCCATCAGAGACCAACTCTTTCGATGCCCCAGCACGAATTTACAAGATAACTCTTATCACAAAAGAATTGAATGATATAATAATATTTGAATATTTTTGAATATTTAGGAAACTAAGCTCATAAGAAATTTTGACTGTAACGCTGCTGTGACGTGCCACAAAAATCATCAAAATTAGGTAAACCATTTTTTTTCTAACAACATTAAATTCGAATCGAAGCCGGATGAAGGTAATAAATTCGTCTACGCTTCGACGGAACTTCAGAGACGTGGCAAAAATCTGAACAGTTGTAAATTTTTCTTTTGGATGGTTGAGATGACTAAAATTTCTACGCATTTTAAAAAGTTGTCAAAATCAAAGGACACCGAACGTGATGTTTTAAATGAACGAGAGGATAAATTATAAGCATTTTTTTCTAAAGCGATCGCGACTTCTTTGGAGACATGAGCCGTTAATGGATCGGTGTTACTGCAATGAATTTTTTTATTATTGTGAATTCTTTTCAGCTTGAAAATTAAATAAATCCTCCATCGAAGAAATGTCTGGGTTACCGAATGGTATCTGGATCGTGGGTCGATAGTGATACTGTTGGATCGAACGCATGTGTTTGGTTGGTGAAAGACTTTCTTTCAAAAAGAGTGACTTTGATTGTAAACAAGTTTCGCTAACAACGCACATCGCTCAACCAATCAGAACTTGGAGGTTGAATAACCAATCATGACTAAAGAAAGACGAAAGTGGGAAAAAGTAGACATTCTTTAGAAGTGTGGTTAGAGCCAAAGTAAAAATAAGAAATTAACTAAAGAGTCAGTGGTGTTTTGAATCGCGGAATCGCTTCAGTAAAATTTTTGATATCGGAGAATCAGTTTCGAATCTTGGAATCGCGTTAGTTGTATAATTTTTATCAATACAGTAAACGGAAGTTATATTTTGAATTTCTGAATCGCAAAATTCAGTCGGTGGAATATTTTTTGTTGTTGTTCTTATTTTTCTGGACAAAAAGAGAACAATATCGAAGTAGGTATCGTTATAATATAAGATTATCCTAATAATATGTATAGATAAGTGAATATTTGTTTTAAGCATGTCTGCTTAAATTTTATAACCCCCGAATGGGTAATGACGACCCACCCAAATCAAAATTTGGCTACTTTCTATTTGACCCTTTCTAAAATAACCTGCAATACTGATATATAAGAATAGGCTAAATTGAGGACTTCTGGCACCAAAGAGACTTCTAAGCGAAATGTCGAGAAAACTCGAAGTCGTTGAGGAATTTGAAACTGAATCATCAATAATGAAACCATTCTTCGACTTTCACTTGGAAACATATACCATGGACAGGAATACACTTCAAATACGATCTTTTCCGACTTGAAAAAAAAAATCAATAAATATAAGAGATTACTTTGTGCAAGAGCGTTATATATAAGACAGTGGCAAGCTAAGCAACGGATTGTAGAACATGAAACATCATGTTTTGGGCTTACCGTATTATTCAGTGTAGTTCCCACGAGACAGTACCCATTCAGGTTATTCACTAAGATGAGTATAACAATCAACTTCGCCACCGTTCCAAAACTCAGTTCACTAGGATCACATAAAGCCTATAACATAAGACAAGAGAAAGTTTGGTAAGAGAAGTGGTGAAAACGTGAGCTGTCCTATTATATTAGTTGAGCTGAGTTTGTGATCAGAGTATGTACCATATCAAGATTTCAGAAATTCGTATCAATTTCATACTTTTTAGCTGAGTTTTTAACGAAAAAACAACAGCTATTACAGCCTACCTGATTTAGAAAGGGAAGGTCGGGGGGCGGGGTTTTCAAATCTTTGCGTTTCAGACCATTTGTAACCTTATATTTTTCCCCCACGCATAGCGCAGGCGGTAATTTATGAAATTTGCTCAAAACTTGGCAAGAGATTCTACTTGGAAATCTAACAAAACGATATATTTTATTTTTTCGAAAAAATTCAAAATGGCGGATCACTCGAATTTTGAGGGGAGCTGGAGAAGGGGCATATACCTCAATTTTTTTGTTTTTGATCTCATATGAAAAAGTGAGTCACAGACACCAACATATCTGAATTACAGCTTCCTAAGTGCATTTTGAGGAAAGTTAGAGTAAAAACCAGTTTTTTGAGGAAATTTTGTTGCTAGTAGTCCGCGTGTAGCGCCGGTGGGTATTGATGAAATTTGCTCAAATTTTGGTGAGAAACTCTTCTTAGAAATGCGAAAATATACTTTTTTTTGAAAAAATTCAAAAATGGCGGATCACTCAAATTTTGAGGCATGCTGGAGAAAGGGCAAATACCTCAAATTTTTTGTTTTTGATTTTGTATAAAAGAGTGAATTACGGACACCAACATATCCAAATTTCAGCTTCTTAAGCGCATTTGGAGGGGAGTTAAAGCGTAAAAACGGCTTTTTGAGGAAGTTTTGAGTCATGAAATTTCTCGAATCTTCCATATCTCCTCACAAAATAAACCTAGAAAGGTCAAACTTTGAGGGTAGGGTTATTTGGGGACCAGAATATGAACTCTTAAATTTGGATCAAAATGGATTCAAAATGGAGGATTATTAAGATTTGAGTAGAGCTTGAGGAGCCTTAAGTTGGTAAAAATGTAATTAATATGAACTCATATGAATACTGAAGATAAGAAATATACTATATCCCCAATTTGTCTCCATACATGATGTTAAGAGGGGTGAGGGAGGAGTTATCGAACCTAAGGAGAGGTCGAAAATTTATTATCACTGTGTCATATGATAAAATGAGCCCGAGTGACTAACATTCTGATTTTAGCTTCCCAAGCGAATTTACAGAGGAGTTAGAATAAAAAACGGCTTTTGGTGGGGGAATTGCTGTAGGAAATTTCATGAATCATCCATATCTCATCACCAAATCGCTCTAAAAAGGTCAAACTTCGTGTGTAGGATTAGTTAATGACCAGAATATGACGTCTTCAATTTGAGTCAAAATGCATCTAAAATGGTGGATCATCAAGATTTGAAGATAATTTAAGGATCCTCAAAAGTTATAATTTGAGAAGTATGGGTTCATATGAATATTTCATGGCAAGAAATACTACGTTTGTTCTGAATTCAACTTCTCAAGTGATTTTAGAAGGAATAAGGTAGGGGTTTTCAGACTTGGTATTGGGTATGGCCTGTATAGTCATGAAGGGTTAAGCAAGGTTATTACCAAATTAAAACAAGCTCCAGTAATGCTGCATGGCTGCTTACGTTTTTTTTCGTACAACTGAGACAAATTTTTGTAATAACATATATTATACCGCCCTTAACATGAAGTTTATTAGTCACTCAAATGTGTGAATATTTTAAAAAGTTTTTCTTTTGAGCCTACCATAAAAATGAAAAATAAAGGGAAAATAGAAAGTAATCGAAATAATAAAACAGTAAGTCAAAAATATAAAATTATTGAATTAATTTAATTGCACAATACTCATAAATAAGACGATGAATTGTTACTTTAGAAGTAATTCTTTAAAATATCGGCGGATAGCGTTTTACTGAAAAAAGAAACAAAACTTGATAAGAGCATAAAATTGGACGGAATTTCTTAATATTTTTGGACTTTCATACCCCACGTTCGAAGTTCGTGCTATTTTCGTGTTTTTCGTGCTCGGCACGCACCCTAATGATGGAGGCTTATTTATTTCTACAGATAATGTTTTTGATCATTTTACGCCCTCCATCTAGGATGGACTCGAAAACCTCGCATCTCTCCAAAATTACATAAGAAATTGAGATCACAATGTGTTGCACTTTCTTCCTCGCAAAAATCATATAAAATTATATTATAAGATTTGAGCTGTTTAAGGATCCTCAAGCTTCCCTCTAATTTCGATAATCCGTCAATTTGGATCCATTTTGACCAAAACTTTTTGGTCACCAAAAGCTTTTAATGCTGAAGATTTAGTCTCTGAAATTATTGTAAAATAAATATTTGAATTCAAAGCGATACCTTAGCTACATCTTTGCCAAGAAGAACAAAAAGTATCATGTATCGACAAACAAGGACGGTGCATACGAATTCGAAAAAATTTTTCATCAGGAGGTGGATTCTGCAAATAAAATTTATAGAAAAGGCAAATTGAGCATACCTTCGAGCAGAGCAAAAATTGGTGATGAAAATTTTACTACATACTTCACCAATTTCCGATGCTTTTTGGCGAAATAAGCGATATTTTTGTCGAAATCTTTGCAAATAGTGTTTCTTCGGTTGACGAACAAATGTGCTATCTTATTCCATCGTTGCGGGTCTTTTTGTTCGATGGCCAGTTCTTCGTTATGACTGGTTTCCAAATTCTCCATCGTACATTTCGCTAAATTACGCATTTGTTGTTGTAAATCGTTACGAATGAATATCAATCTGTGTACAAAAATTTGCTTCATCTTTATCCCGCAAAATATAAGTACTATGAGAGGCATTGCTGCAAGTATTAGCGCGACAGAGAATAACGAATTTATCATGTTTGATTGGCTTCGGTATTCTTCGAGCATAGGGAAATAAAACCAAAATCCTTTTGTCCAAGAACCAACGCAGATGAACATTAGTGAAAAATACTCGAACGTCGTGAAGCCGGGCGAATATCGTGTATTTTCGTGATTAGGCGATGTGCTGAGGTATTCCTCCATCTCGTTGAGATATGTTTCCAAGCTCCCGTAGAAGTACCAAAACACCAAGGTGGCGAAGATATTAGAAAGTACCATCGACAACGGACGAAAAAGCGTTAGTATAGTTCGTAAATTTTTCTCCTCGTTATTTAGAAAGCAATAAGTGTTCGTGAAGAAAATAGTAGCACCCGATAAAATGTGAAAAGTTAACCATAGCTTTTTTAGTGTTCCATCGACTTTTCGCGTTCGTAAAATACCACCTGAAATGCACACATACCAGAAAAACTCGTTCGATTCTGGATTCTTGTAAATTTTGTAAAATTCACCATTTTTTAACAAATTCCAATATTGCTTTAAACGGGCACCAATGTATTCCATTATCGCGTTTTTTTTTATACTGAACCAAAAATGTTTGCAGAGTAATTACAGAAGGAGATTTAATAAATGAAAAATTTATTATTATTGCGAGTACTTTGAATAATCATCATTCTCTTCGGTGTAGTTTTTTTAAATGATTATGTGATCATACATGAATTATAGATATACTGTCGTATTTCGCCATCATAAATTGAATAGGATCTGGTTATGCAAAAAGGTTAGACGTCATTCAAAAAACTACCATCATGGTTAATTCTATAAATTATTTTACATGTAGAACATGGGGTAGCTCTCGAAGTAGGTTCTAATGATAACAAATATTTTTGAAAACTGGATGTTCAGTGCTGTCGCTTAACCTGTCATGGATGGTGTGGCAGATTTACACGAAAGTAGTACCAACCTGTAGTAAACCTCGCTCTGAGTTCAACGTACTATGTACAACCCCCCCCCAATCTTGTGATGGGGAGGTGGGAGAAATTTTGAAAGTAGCACTATGCAGTAGAGAATAATTATGTATGATCAAAAAATTCAAAAATTGCACGAAAAAATATCTTCTTTATAAATAATGAACAAGCAACCTATACCAACTGAATGAACGCATGGTTGCATATTCTTGAGTTTTCAGGGGCGCTTTTTCAATTTTCTCCGATTTATTTATTCCATTTAAATTATGACATAGACCCTGAACGGAGGAGCCTGATGCTACAGCCCCTAGCCCTCTCCCCTCTTTTGGTCCAGGTTTGTTTATTCCGATCATACAGCAATCTGCGTACAAAGAGAAGGTGAAACATTTGAGATTGAATTCATTAAATTTATTCAGATTAGGCTACGTCTGGTTTCGAGTTTACAATCAGACTTTAGATCAGAATGCATTTGAATCACTTTGGTCTCACTTAGAGATCCTTACGTTTTGGCTTTCATTGAAATTTAACTTTACTAAACGTTTTTTTTTTTTTTTTGAAAGCTCGAAAATTAATAATAATTTTGTCGGATGAGGACTATTTTTTATGTCGATGGAATGTAGGTACTTAGGTACTTACGGAGGTGTAATTTTTAAGCAATTTTTGGAAATTAGCGAATAATCGATATCATCGCTCCACGCCTACGAGCATGTCCTCTAAACAACAATGTCATCGAAGTGAGAATGACAGTATGCTAAATTATTAAACACGATCTATTCGGTTACTGAATGTATTCTTAATGATTTGCTACAAATGCCTTCAAATGATGATTTGGTGTAGACCAGGGGTGGAATATATCAAATTTCGTATGATGTAATTTACCGCTGAAGCCATGAAATTTGTAAATCTGATGAATTAATAAATTGTTATCGATCCAGCATGATTGTAATTGGACTTATGAAACATAAACGAGATCCCAAAAGGGTTGAAGTAGCTCTAAAAAGCCTATCGGAATGTTGATGTAACAGAGGCCTCAATAATAAATTGAATCATTCTGGATGGTAACTGTTACAGCCTAGACCTGATTTGGGGTTGGAGGAGGGTGACCTCTTCAAATCTTTGTGTTACAGATAATTGGTAATCATGTGGCTAATGTCCAAATTTTTGGTATTGTGATATAAGATTTCGGGGGTGTCCTTGCGAATTAAAAATAAATTACGCGCTCGGGTAACTCTTTGGTTTTTCTTTGGTAAATACGCGTGTTTATTAGCGCGCATATCTAAATTCAAAAGTTAGATCTTGGGAACGCGTTGTCGTTAACCGGTTATCTCACCGGTGAGCCGTCGACGTGTAACCAAGATCTGTAAGTTACCCGCCGCATGGAACGCGTGGCAACGACGTGGGCAGTATAGAAATATACTTCCGAGAGAGAGGAGACAAGTCGCGAATTTTTTGGATGTGCATCACGTTTTTACTTTTATTAACGCGTGTTTTTCGTTTCTTCAATCTTTTTTATAAAAAGATCGAATGTAGACTTTTCGTGTATAAAAAAATAAAATAATTTATAAATTGATAGTGAAGGCGAACCGCCAGTTGCATGTGACAGACAAAAAGATAAGTAGCCATATTTAGTTATAACGCTATTAGTGTCGCCACCCCGACTTTTACTTTTTATGTTCGTAATATAAAATAAAACTTAATTAATATTCCACCTAGTGTCATTTTATTTTCTACCTCTCAGTAAGCCAAACGGCATACTTGGCGGTGGTGGTGTGAGATACACCAAACCACGCCATGTGGTGGCCGAGGTGGCTTAAGCCCCAAAAAAGAACCCCGACACCTTGCTTCTGCGTGGCGAGGTGGGCTATTACGCGATATAGGTAATGCCTATATCACAGTATGTATATTTTTTTCCTTCTCGCCTAGCTTCGGCGAGTATGGATGAAAATCAATCAAGATTCGGTGAGATACTCGTTTTAAAAATCTAAATGAGGAATTTTTTTTTGTTTTTTCTATACACCTCAAAATGGTGGATTACTCAAATTTTAAGGGGAGCTGGAAAACGGGCAAATAGCCGAAAATTTTTGTATTTAATTTCATGTGAAATAGTGAGACGTGGACACCAATGTTTGCAGATTTTAGTTTCCTAAGTGCATATACAGAAGAGCTTCCTCTTCCCCCTCCCCCACAAAGCGAAATGTTGGCAACTTTTTTCAGAAGTCGGAAAGTCACTTTCGAAGTTTCAAAATTATTTTCAGCTTTTTGGCAAAAATTCTTAGAATATTAGATAGGGAAAAGTAAAAATGTGGTAGAAGAAGTGTTGAAATTAATGTTGGGCGATTAATAATCGATTAATCGAAAATGTCGATTAATCAGTAAAAATAATCGGAAGAATCGATTAATCGAAATAATCGATTATTTCATCGATTATTTTATGAAATAATCGATTTTAGGTTTTTTTGCAATAATGATTGGATATTTCTGAAAAAAAAAAAATTTATTAAAAAATAAATATTTTGTAAAAACATTTCATTAATACAATGAAATCGTCTCTCATCGCTTACCTTAAATATGATTGTTTTTTTAAATAAGAATTGCAACTTGGTATCAATACTGTCGTTTTTGAATAAATGATTTTGTTGTTGTAACTAGTTTGAAAAAATTATTTTATTTTTGTAATTAATTCGAATAAATGTGTTTTTTTTTATATATTATAATTGAACACAGCATAAAAAAATGAAATTTGGGATTTTTCGAAGTCTAAATATTTTTCCCAACTCCAAATTTTCTCCAAATTTTTTCTATTTAATTTTTTCTCAAAATTTATTTCAAGCAAAACATTTTTCTCAGTATTTTTTCAACCAAAAATCATTACAGTTTGGTTTCAAATTTGAATGCTTTTTCAAAATTATTTTCACTCATATTTATTTTTTCAAAAAAATCAATATTTATTTGAACTTTGAAACATTTTTTAAAGCCACAATTTTATTGAAAAAAATTTCAAAGTTGGCAAAAAATTGAAGAAAAAATTTCTAGGCTAAAAAAAATTAAATGAAATGTAAAATTGAAAAAACATCTGAGGAAATTTTGGGTGCAAAAAATTTGTAATGCTGAAAAATCGATAAAATAAAATCAAAATATGTATAAAAATGTTATGAAAAATTTTTGAATTGTAAAAAATTACGAGGAAAAAATTTCAAAAAATTGAAAAAATCGATAGAAAAAATTTAAATTGGTGTAAATTTTTATTTTATCTTTTATTCACTCGTGCTTTGTAAACATTGTAAGTACAGAGTATAGATAATGTAAAAAACTGGATTAATCGATTAATAATCGATCATTTTAATAATCTAGATTCGATTTATCGAGTATTGAAGTAATCGAAATTCGATTAATCGATTACTGAAATAATCGATTATTCCAAACACTAGTTGAAATTAATGGAAGAGCATAAATCTGCAGTACTCGAATGGGATTTAGTTCAAGCTCACGAATGAATTGAAATTTGAAATATGCTTCGTAAGCGTACTTTTTAATATCAGATATGTTTGAATTTTTAATTCAACTGTAAATTTTTGTTCACAGGAAATTATCCCAGGTTTAGCGACAGAAATGAAAATGCTAGTGTCGTCTTCAATATCGTTAGTACGAAGTTACGTGGATTCATGATGCTGGGATTTCTCGACCCATTTAACAAGCTGGGTTATGCAACTGAAAACGTGAATGAATTGGGTAGGCAGTTGGTTTCGCATACGGCATAGAGTATTTATAATGACTGGTCTATGTTCTAATTGGTCATATGTTACGCGCATAATGACCAATCATAACGCTAGAATGTGATAAAATGTAGGTAGTTTCATTTCTACCTTCCTAAATAATATCGTTCAGTTTTCAGTGAACGACTAAAATTCGTTTGTGATTTGAATCATCAGCTGATTTGTGTTTTTATTTTACGAGTTAGTCGAAGTAAATTTACCACATTCCAACTTGCTGATTGGTTGTTACAGGCGTGACGTATGACCAATTAGAACATAGACCAGTCATTATAAATACTCTATTACCGCCAAAAATTGAATTCTCAAAGTAGTAGATGTATTCATTCCACTAAAGCATCGTGATCGCTAATATCAAAACGGAAACATGACCAAACACTCGGAAAATCTGGTTAACGTATTAGCCACGTTATTACGAAGATTGAAAATATTTTTTCTTTAAGATTTTTCCAACTTGTATTTTTAATTTTTATTAAGATGTTTTTATCTAAGCTTTTCGTTTGTTTGCTGATTTAATTTTTTCGTTTCGAATTGTATTTTTTGATATTGAGTATTCATAGAAATTTTTTTTTAGTTACCATTTCAGCAAACGTTGCCCTATTTTAAAATTGTAATCGAATTATGATCGTTTATATGAAGGTAATTTGTGTGTTTCCTAATGCTTCTTCAAGTACCTAAGATGTTTTGTATTTTTTTTTTTTTTTTTTTTAGTCGATTAATCAAGTTTGTTGTATTGAAAATCTCGTCTGAAATCGAATGAATTTTTCCTTCGTTGTTTCTCTGTGGAGATTATTTTAATGGAGATGATTTTTTTTGCAATTGATTTTTACGTAAAATTATATTTATGTTGTACACTGGAGTAATTTGTATTTGTATACAGTTATATTGTTGTATTTAAAAGTAATATTTTTTAATGATGCGCTTCAAATGAATGAATAAATAATTGTTTTCATTTCACGATGCTATATTATTGTAAATATTGGAACTCGAGGTAGAATAAGCACTTTATTTACATTAAGCAGAGATTAAGCTGATAAAGTAACTTGGTATAAATGAAAATAAGATCCATTATAAAATTAGAAGTAAGAGTTTAAAATTGATTACAAATCGGTTTATTCAAGTAAAGTAATGATTATTCATTGTGTTTACGAATCTGACACTAATTTTCACGTACACCATTCTAAATCGTTTAAAGGAATAATATTAAACATTAAATTTCAGCAATCTCAATAGAAACGCATTCTACGGTGAAACAGACATGAAAATTATTTCCTCGGTTCTGAAAACGCAAAAAGATTATATAGGTATAATTTATCTCTTCATTCAAAATTCATGATAAATTACGTTTGCCTTATATCGAGTGGTATGCAAATTTACCAACGTATATTGAAAAATATCGAAGAAGCTTTTGTAATGGGTTAAAATATGGTAAGAAAGGTGAACGAGATCTCATTTTTCACCAATTCGGTGTCAATAATTTCGAATATATTATCAAATTCTACGTACGACTTCTTTTAAGCCTTATAGTAATTTAAAAAACATGTATATCTTGGCGAAAACGAGTCATTAAGAGAATATGACCGCAAAAATGGATTTTTCAGGGCAGAAAACGTACATTTAGACATTTTGCACGATAAAATCGTAAAAAAACGAAAATTCGAAAAAACGTCATTCTCCTTATATCAAGTAATATGCAACTATATTGACGTATTTTGAAAATTTCCAAAATTCCTCCATAATTGGGTAGGAACTGCTTAGAACAATGAACCAAGTGACATTTTCTATTGAATCGAGCATGCTGATTTCGAATATGTTATCAGATTCAACTGCTGACCCCACCTTACCCCCTTAAATTGCGTTTTTGGTAAGAAATCGTATTTATCTCAGTGGATACGAACGATTTAGAAAAACTGACAGCAGAAATGGATTTCTCGAGTCCGAAACCATATATTTAGACACTTTGCACGACAAAATCTGACACAAAATTTTTTTCGTCAAAAAACGAAGAAGCCTATAAGTCGTGGATTTTTCGAAATTTCGACGATTCCAAAAGTGTCGAGATAAGTGTCGATTTCCACTAATTTGAGGTCGCTGATTACGAATATGATGGTGATTTTTAGCGCTCTCCCCTCCATCATGGAAAAATCTTGATTTTTTTCAAAAAAAACTAGTTTTAGAGATGAAGGAGGGGAGAGCGCTAAAAATCACCATCATATTCGTAATCAGCGACCTCAAATTAGTGGAAATCGACACTTATCTCGACACTTTTGGAATCGTCGAAATTTCGAAAAATCCACGACCTATAGGCTTCTTCGTTTTTTGACGAAAAAAATTTTGTGTCAGATTTTGTCGTGCAAAGTGTCTAAATGTATGTTTTCGGACTCGAGAAATCCATTTCTGCAGTCAGTTTTTCTAAATCGTGCGTATCCACTGAGATAAATACGATTTCTTACCAAAAACGCAATTTAAGGGGGTAAGGTGAGGTCAGTAGTTGAATCTGATAACATATTCGAAATCAGCATGCTCGATTCAACAGAAAATGTCACTTCGTTCATTGTTCTAAGCAATTCCTAACTAATTATGGAGGAATTTTGGATATTTTCAAAATACGTCAGTAAAGTTGCATTCTACTTGATATAAGGGGAATAGTATTTTTCACAAATTTTCAAACATTACATAATTCTTACCTTGCTAACATGATTATCTTAATGTTTGAATTAATTTTTACTAAATCGAGCAAGCTGATTTCGAATATGTTATCAGATTCAACTACTGACCCCACCTTACCCCCTAAAATTGCGTTTTTGTAAGAAATGGTATTTATCTCAGTGGATACGCACGATTTAGAAAAACTGAACTGCAGAAATGGATTTCTCGAGTCCGAAAACATACATTTAGACACTTTGCACGACAAAATCTGACACAAAATTTTTTTCGTCAAAAAACGAAGAAGCCTATAGGTCGTGGATTTTTCGAAATTTCGACGATTCCAAAAGTGTCGAGATAAGTGTCGATTTCCACTAATTTGAGGTCGCTGATTACGAATATGATGGTGATTTTTAGCGCTCTCCCCTCCTTCATCTCTAAAACTAGTTTTTTTTGAAAAAAATCAAGATTTTTCCATGATGGAGGGGAGAGCGCTAAAAATCACCATCATATTCGTAATCAGCGACCTCAAATTAGTGGAAATCGACACTTATCTCGACACTTTTGGAATCGTCGAAATTTCGAAAAATCCACGACTTATAGGCTTCTTCGTTTTTTGACGAAAAAAATTTTGTGTCAGATTTTGTCGTGCAAAGTGTCTAAATATATGGTTTCGGACTCGAGAAATCCATTTCTGCTGTCAGTTTTTCTAAATCGTTCGTATCCACTGAGATAAATACGATTTCTTACCAAAAACGCAATTTAAGGGGGTAAGGTGGGGTCAGCAGTTGAATCTGATAACATATTCGAAATCAGCATGCTCGATTCAATAGAAAATGTCACTTGGTTCATTGTTCTAAGCAGTTCCTACCCAATTATGGAGGAATTTTGGAAATTTTCAAAATACGTCAATATAGTTGCATATTACTTGATATAAGGAGAATGACGTTTTTTCGAATTTTCGTTTTTTTACGATTTTATCGTGCAAAATGTCTAAATGTACGTTTTCTGCCCTGAAAAATCCATTTTTGCGGTCATATTCTCTTAATGACTCGTTTTCGCTGAGGTATACATGTTCTTCAAATTACTCTAAGGCTTAAAAGAAGTCGTACGTAGAATTTGATAATATATTCGAAATCATTGACACCGAATCGGTGGAATAACTACATCTCATTTTGAGTCTTCGATTGGGGTTCAAAATGACTGGATAAGAATGTATGAAGGCGTAGAGCCTATTTATGCAACTAGTTTGGGCCCAAGAACTGTTATTTGCAATGAAAAACTTGTTGTTTTCCGAAGTAGTACAAATTATTACGGGTACCTGATTCTGGCCCCCATTTATTTTTTTGGTGTTTCATCTAAATTTATCATATTTTTATCAGTTTAATAACCAACAAAACTTCAATACACATACACGTGTTGCACGCAATTCTAATCATGTCTCTTGATAAAAATTGGGGCAATAGAAGGGCGAGATTGCACCGTGCAGAATGCCTAAATGGTAGTTGTATCAAATTGAAGTGTCGAAAGGGAAAGAAATTATTTTGTGAGAGTTAAATCAGCGTTGAAGATTTGAAAAAAATGTGAATTATTAAAAATCATAAAAACTCCTATGTTGAATAGGCTTTGATCTAATATAGTATCGGAAAAATCTTCAATTGAAATTGTTGGGTAAAAAAATGCTGAAAATTAGTTTTGCCTCTTATTGGGAGAAAAGTCGCCCATACGCCAATGTAAGTGAAAATTCACTCAAAATAATTTTAATTCGTAGCATAAATAAGAGGCTTTTCGCCAATGATTTTTAGCTCATTTATTTGTTCTTTAATTCGCTGATAATATCGCCATGAAAAACGCCCGCACAATAATTCGGTAGAAATTTTCATATACGTACAATGTACATAAAAGTTACCCATCCAGATATACTTACCACGTACTGTAATCGTTAGCATCGTGGACCGGAAAAGCGAAGTCTCTGGTTCCATCTCTGGTGGACTTTATATTTTCAATGTTCAATTTCTTCGAAATAATTAGTAAGGGCGACTTATTAGGCGAAAAAGTATTTGCGTAAAATCTCCAGAAACGGGAGGGAGTAGATGCAGTTCTTCTTTGTTCAATAACGATATCAAATCTACATGAGGAGATATTTGTATTAATTTAGAATGTAGCTAGTAAGTACTTGTTAGCGGTACTGTATGTGGTATAATATTTTAACGATGCTTCAATGTCCTAGGATGTAGTTTTGAACTATATTCAGGCACACCTTATTACACTATAATTTAGTCAAAAGGATAGTTTATAAGTTTATGTAAGAGGTGAACATTGACCAGTGAACTACGAACGTTCAAACATGTAATGATATGAAATGCCTCTTTCCAACAATTCTTATTTTCTCAAATCAGCTAAACTACAATATGTTAGCTTTCGAATAAAAGTGATAAATGTTGGCTGTTGAAGTACAAATGACTTAAAACCTCAACTTCAGCTCTTATAGCAAAATTTGATGTTGCAATAACTATAACGAAAAATCGATTGCAAAGAAAACAAAAACATAAAAATATCTATTATATCAATGGATACAATGTGGTATACGATGGTAATTGTGGTGCATTAATGATTTCTTTATGGCCTCGAATCAAATACGAATTTTCGGATATTTCTCGTACAAGTACAATCTTAACGCTTTCAAGATGTTCGACTGGATAAGACTGTTTGAACAGATCTATGTAAGCGGTAACATTGATAAACCTTTCAATAGGGGTATCCGGTGGTAACAAACTATGCTTATATTCGCTATCGGCGACTGCGATGATGGCGTACTTATCACGCGTAGCTACGACAGCCGGTTTCATTGTTTTATCTCGATGGTTGGGCCAACGGTGTACGATGAACATTTGGGACGAGGTGAAGGTCAAGTAAAGAAAAGACCTGGACCAGCTTTCATTGGAACTGAAACCTGGATTTGGTATAGCTGCTTTGCGTATGATGTAAGGTAGCTTGCGTTCCCGTCGTACATCCAGATTTGGGTACATTTCGTTGTAGACTTCGTTGTAAAGCGTTTCAAAGGGTTCGCTTTGGTTGTGGTCATTGGTCATGAATTGGACGAAGTGAGAGGCGATTTTTCGGCATAAAAATGATACTCGTAGGTTGAGCATTTGGAATCGATGATGGGAGTAGTGACCCAAGGAGAGGTTGCCGAGGAAATAGTAGTTTTGGATATTTGGTACTCTGAGGGTAGCTAAGGTGATATTGGGAGAGTCAGGATCGGGTTTGTGGTCGGCTAAGGTTACTATGCCGTTGACGAGGAAGTAGTGTAGGGTGTAGTAGCAAGCCTTGGGACCAGCTTCATAGTAGTAGTCATATTCGCCCATTGAACGTTCCATAGCGTGGTAGATGTACGAGATTTGGCTGTAAGTGAATTCAAAAGAATGTAAAGGTATGGTGTAGTTATTACCACTGATGAGGACGGCCCAAGCTTCTTCGAAGTACGGCATTTTCATCCATTCGGGAAGTATGAATTGAAGGATTAGAATCATACCATCATTGTAATGGAGATGTCTACCTTCGCGTAGGAAGATGTTGACCATGTACATGTTGGTGATGGTGGTTGGCTTTGGTAAATAAACGACGATACCATTCCACCATTGATCGATTAAAGTTTGCTCATGGCGTGGTACTTTCAGATGATCGTAGATTAGTTTAAGCTCGTGTTGATTGTATCCAAAAAATCGATGCAGTGGGTTGGTGAAGATGTTATAGTCGACAAATTCGCCGAATAAATCTCCAGGAATATCCTTAGCTAAGCTGGTAGCCCCCGTTAACACAGATTTATTTACGAACGCGTTATTACGGAACGAACGCATCAAAAAGTTATGATAAAAAGCGATCATTCTGGCTCGTTCTATTATCGAAGACTCTGTTAAACTTTCCGAATGCAGTTCCAACTCCAGGTTAGTGAGTACTTGGTCATAATCGTCTAACAACACGATCACCTTATGATTATAATGTTTGTATAGGACTTTGGTGAGGAATTTAAGAGAAAATAATAGATCGTCGATGGTAGAATTGTAATACATATAACGAAAGAATTTTTCATGATCATTGGCAGCCTCAGCTTTTTGTTCAGCGCTACTGGTGTTGCTACTAATGATGCGCTCCAGTGCAGTTAACATGTACGCATGATCTTTGAAAGCCTCGCCCATCTGTTCTCTGAGAGTGTGTCTGAACAGTACGATGTTGGTGACATCGAAGCAATTCATATCCATGTAGACAACAGGCCATTTACCTTGATGCTTGATGAATAAATCGTCATACTTAGAGATAAGTGGAGGCTGACGTAAAGTTTTGTTCTCGTTGATACGACCGTGTTTGAATAACTGGTAGCTTTTAGTTTCGCTTAAAGGTTCGATTCTATTTCCAGCTGTGTCAACTTGGATTTCTAAAAATGCCTTCAGCATCTGGAGATTAACAGTTTTACCCCATCGGGATGGAGAGGTTATTATAATAGTTCGATTTGGGCATTCCATTATGGCTTTTATGAAGAGACTTTTGTCAGCGAACATGTGACTTTCTCTAATGAACTCGGAGAAGTTATTAGTGTAGTAGCTGGTTGGTAAATGCCAATGGTAATTAGGTTGCAGCTTGATTCTTTCGCGGTTCTGGACATACGGCACTCCTTCATTGATGGCCAGAGTTGTTATACTTTCGTCTTCCAGATCGAACGATTTCACATTCAGATGAGGTAGTAATACTAAAATGTATGGTATCAAGAATATACGAAGCGATACCATATTGGTGTAGTTCTATTGTCATTGAAAAGAAAAGAAAATTAATGATTTCCTCTAATGTTACGAAATTTTGAAGGTAATACTTACTACTTTGAATTGTTATGAATGTTGATTATTAATACTGAGGTGACTAGGTCATCGGGAAACGATTGAAATAGTTCTTTTTTAAATCCGAAGTAGTTGTATGACTCCAATCCATTGATACCGAAGTTGTAAAAAATTTTAAATGTAATTTCTAATTGAAATATTGTACAATGAGGACAAACATGCTGGAATCCTCACTGGGTGTGGGATTAGATTGCGCAGTATTAGGTGCTTGTAAATGCTTTTCTTATCGGTTAAAGTAGTATTTTCCCCGTAGAAAACCTTTGGTTTATTATATCAGTTTTAATGACTACTCATTAATGTTCTTAATCTGATTATAAAAATTCAACACTCTTCTATTAAATAAAATTAATTACTCGAATTTATGTGCATACAGAGTAGTCATATTGAGCATAATTGACTTTCTCATAGGCATGCTGACGCAGGTAACAATTATAAAGAAACTGTTCGATCTGCTACTGTTGATCACTTCACAATGTAGTGAGAGGAATGATTGGATCCTGGATACCAATAACATCGTTCAGGTTTTTTTTTCTTTTGAAGAGGATTATGGTGGTAGAAATTGAAAAATAGACAATTTTTTTGATTTTTTTAAGAATACTTCAACTTTTTGTTAAGCAGCATCTTCGTTTTCTATCATTATTTTCATGGGTCTATTAGCGACAGATATCAACTACAAGATTACATGTGCATTACGCAGTTATTACGCAAACATAAATATTAAGTAAGTATTCAATGATTAAAAACATAGACATGACTTTTGAAGCAGTTCCCACAACTTTTATCGAGCAATTAATTTTAAAAAAATGTTCTATTAGGATTTCCATTGCGAGCATTTAGTACTTTTATTGAATTTCAGGTGGGTTGGCATTTGCTTGTTGCTAGCTCGGTCCATCTAGTATATAGTCAAAGCTATGGACTGCTAATGTTCGTGCAGAAACGAACACCAAAGTGAAACAAACAATAACAACATCATAGATGCGCTCGTGCATGCGTAGTGATATTTCAAGAATGATAATGAAAACGCATCAAAATGTTCAATGATAAAAATGTTAAATCAACATCAACTACTGATTTAATTCCATTAATAATACTCAATAATTAAAATTACATTAAAGAAAGCATATTAATAATTATTTCAGTGAATTACGACTGTATAAGTTGATAAGAAAACTGAAACTACGCATACGTCAGCGCATCTAACTACTGTTGTTGTTGGATTCAGCTTCTACCATTTGAATTAGCAGTCCATAGTATATGGTCGAAGACGGGAGCGCTTAGGAATATGAGGAGCCAGAGTTGGGCATCATTCCGAGCGCGCTCGGAATGCGCTCTTTTAAGAGCGAAAAAGAGCGGAATAACAAATCGCTCGCGAACAAAGGAATAAGTTCCCCATAGAGTATTTATAATGACTGGTCTATGTTCTAATTGGTCATATGTTACGCGTGTAATGACTAATCATAACGCTAGAATGTGATAAAATGTAGGTAGTTTCATTTCTACCTTCCTAAATAATATCGTTGAGTTTTCAGTGAACGACTAAAATTCGTTTGTGATTTGAATCATCAGCTGATTTGTGTTTTTATTTTACGAGTTAGTCGAGGTAAATTTACCACATTCCAACTTGCTGATTGGTTGTTACAGGCGTGACGTATGTCCAATTAGAACATAGACCAGTCATTATAAATACTCTATTCTTCAGATTCTTCGTTCCCTTTCTCCAGTAATGAGAAAAATGACGTAAAATGATATTATACTCTCTCATGATTGGTTGAAGTGATAAGCGAAAAAAAATAAAGAATTCACTCAGAATTTCCACTCAGAATGCGAAAGAATGAACTTTTCTCCACTCTGAGCGAAAAGTGAGCGGAATGTCTCGTTCTTTCACTCTTGAGCTACTCTGCTCAACTCTGATGAGGACATTACAGATTAGTTGAGGATTGTGAGCTATGGGTTTTGGGGGATTTTGATTGCATTAGGATTCCTTTATAAAAATTGGATTGTTGAGATTTTCGGGTTTTATTGCATTAGATTTGATTGTGTTAGGATTTTTCTATCAAAAATTTTGTTTGTTGGGACCATGATTGTTGGAATTCTGGGATTTATTTCTTAACATTTAAATTATAATGTAATTTGTCGTCAAAAATGTAACTATATCCTGATTTTGATTGCGCTGATACTTCATTGTTGGGATTACGATTTTGTTTTATAGGATTTTAATTTTAATCATGCGGATGCTAGTAATTCTTTGAAGCTATACTAATTTCATTCTACCTATTTCTAATCAACTATTCTTGTACTTTCGAATATAACAATTGTAAAAGAGTTGAATAGGGGATGAAAAAAAGCTCCATAAAACAATTTATTATTCAATATTACGGGCAAAAATATCAAAAAAATTACACGAACTGGATGGCAAGCGGTTCCAGACCTTCGCTACTGCGTATATTTTCCTTCCATCCTCGTAACGTCACTTTACCCATATGCTGTACATGAAGCGCGACTAATTTTACGCTGACTATATGCTTAAAATCATCGTGATATCTGAAGACATCGGCATATGAACTATTGATGATGCTACGAACATCTCCGATCTCCGAATCATTTCCATTACCATGTACATATCGGATGTTAATGACCAAAGCTCTGCGTTCTCGAGTGGCCATAAGATCTGGCTTTATACCATTATACGCGTAGAAATTGCAATCGTGTATACGAAAGGTGTGGGAAAATCCGAAAAAGAAATAGAGAGCAGAACGCATAAAATGGTAATTGAGTGGAATCAAGTTTATCGGCAATCTCCACATTTCTCCGTATCGCGGTATATCAGTCTTCTGCTTTTTGAGATCTTGCTCAAGAACGGTACGATTGTAGTAATAGAGATAAGAATCTTGGAGGACTTCGTTTTCTTCATCGTCATTGGCGATGAATTGAACAAATTCGCGTTCCATTTCGACAGTATGTCGGAACAGATAGGATTTGGCGAGGCAGTAGATAAATTGGAAGTAATTCCAAAAGGTGGAGTTTCGCCAAGTGTAGATAACGTAGAGATTGGGCATTTTGAGATCATATAGCAATACACCGTCGCGAGTTTCATTACGTATACCGGCGATGGTTGCGTAACCATAGGTAAGCAAGTAGTGCGCGATGATATCGACAGTTTCTGGATTACCAGGATGACCGTGGAAATTAGTTTCCCCGCGGTAAGTATTGATGGCGTCAGATAGATGACGGTATTTATCGTTGGTGAAGGGAAACGAACGAATCGGTAGAGTGTAGTTGCTGCCAGAGAGTAGGATAAACCAGAGTTCCTCGAAACCAGGTATTTTCACAAACCTAGGTATGAGAGGTTCCATGGTGCCCTTGATGGAGTCGAAGAAGAATCTATGCTGTTTATAGCGTAAGTATACATTGAGCGTGCGCGGTTGGATTTTGCGTATCGGAGATGCCAGATTGACGAAATACCCGTCGTACCACTGTTCAATGACGGTTTGGTTTTCCGAGTCGATGTTCAAGAAATCGTAAATGTATTGCATTTCGGCGTGATCGTAGCCGTAGAATTTGTGGTAAGGGTTGCTGAACATGTTAAAGTTGACAAAATGTTCGAAATTTTTGTCACCATCGGTTAAATTCTTGATAACGCTGGTGATGCCAGTTACTATAGATCGTTCGATGTATGGATTATCGAGTAAAGTCACTCTTAAGAATTGAACGAAATAGTCGATTATTTCGAATCTTTCTTCATGGTCATGTTCGAGGAATGAGTAGTTGATAATGTCATCATAATCGTCTATGAACATGTAGACCTTCTGGTTGAAATGCTCGTAGAGTATTTGCGACAAGAAGTGTAAACAGAAGAACATTTCATATCTATTGGGAGCTTTCTTTCCCATGAATTTCATAAAGGTATCAAGATTTTTTTCAGCTTTACTCTTGGCTTCTGCGGTGCTGTCAGTACTGTTGATGATTCGTTGGAAAACATTAATCATATATCTATGTTCGATGAAAATATCGCCTATTTTGTCTTTGAAATGACGGTCGAAATGACCTATATTATCAATACCGTAGAAATAAAACTGAGCGAATATGGCCGGATATTTTCCACGGTATTTGGTAAAGAGATCGTCTTCTTTAGAAATAAGCAAGGGTTCACGTAATTTCTTACCAAAACTCAGATCTCCATGTTTAAATATCTTATACATGTAAGTTTCGGTTTCCGGTACCAATTTATTGCCATTCTGGTCGACTTCTATTTGGACGAAATTTTTTATCATATGGGAGTTGACAGTTTTACCCCATCGTCGAGGATAACTGATTAAGATGGCGGAGTGAGGTGATTGTAAAATTTCCTTTATGAGTAGAGTTTTATCCATAGTCATACGGCTGACATTCAGTAATGCGGTGTAATTGTGGATATTGGCCCATGTGGGACCATAGGTTTCGAAATTGATGACAAATTTCCTCTTCGGTAGTTGGACATTTGGGTCATATTGAATACCTTCGTTGATGGCTAATTTAGTTTGTTGATCTGATGAGTACCCCGAGCAGAGGTGTACGTAGCATAATACTGCTAGAGGTGCGACCACCAAGGTCGCCATTTTTATATGGAAATGTAATTCCTTAAGGAATCTGCGGAATGATACGGCATGACTAGATAAATAATATTATAACGTTTTAATAACATTTCAAAATATTTATCGATAAAACGTACCAATTCGTTGGATTTTGTTTAGAGCCATCAGAGGAATTGCTATGACCCATTTTGTGCAAGTAAGTATGGAGTGATGATGGAGAAATATATTTGTATATTTTATTCAAGCACTTTTTCACTTGTACGCGTTGCGAAATGAAATGCAATGTATAAGCTCACAAATACCCTAGATTTGATAACGCGGATTAATCATTCAAATTACAATATTTTTATCAGGTTTTCTTCCACGTTACTTTATTGATAATAATCATAAATACTACATAGATCTTATAGATGTGATATTGAAACACAGACTTCTCAAGCGATTTGTTATGAAGAATACAAATTATATGGAGTAAGAGATTTGAGAGGAAGTTTTAACTTAAGAATTATGAATTGCTTGAATCTTCTATACTTCCTAATACAATCAAACTAGAAAGATGACTTATCTACGGAGATGTTGACGGCTCGTTGCATATTATATGTACATACCAAATTTACCTTCCCTCGAAATTTCTTTTTTGAGAACCCCTTTTTGTTTTGAATTCTAATGCGATTAGGAGTTTCAGGCTCTCGAATCAATCCAGCCCTCGACTCCACTACCCCTTCTCAAGGGTGAGGGCTTTAGCAGTGGAGGGGCCGATACCACCGCTGCTTTATAGACATTTGGAGGCCTATCTAAGAGAGGTTGAATTATCCAGCACACCTACTGCTATTGGCTATATACACCTTCTCAGTTGTTAATAAGCAGTCCTTCGAAGATAAAGCTATGTATAAAGATCTTTTAAAAACAGACGTTATAATACAGAGAAGTTCTTCACGAAATTAAGTAAAACCAGACAGGTAAGCTAAACTCAGCTAGATGAGTGTGCATAAGCATAAACAAAACACCTCGAAATCTAGCAAGGAAATCGATTACAACTAAACTAATCTATTCAATATACTTATGCACTTTCAAACTTACTTTTCTTTATATTTAAATTTCTATATAGCAAACATTTCTTATATCATTAATTTATTTTTCACAAAAGGAATACCCTATGTTAGTAGAACTTTCTTCAGTTGCCTTGAATATAAAACACATCAATATTATGGCTTTCCAAGCAAGACTTTTTTTACACTGCCTCAATTCGGACAAGTTTGAAACGTCAATTTGTTATTAAGAAATAAATTAAGAGCATTTTAGGATTGAAAACTGAAAAAATATTTACTTAGCTTTATTATAATTCCTTAATAAACACAAGGAACAAAAAAATTTTAAAACAATACACTTACATGAGCAAAAAAATCATATCTTGTAATTACATGTAAAAATTCTTCGCTTACCTTCCACAAATACCTTGTAAAAAAGACCTTTTCATGATTCATGAAGAAATCTGACAGCATACTGAGACTTCTGCCAAAATACAACTGCTACTCAAAACAATTTTATGACCTTACCCATCCAAACATTGAAGGCTTCATCAAAATTTATTGTCTTTCAATCCAGTCGTTGACCTGCTATTCAAAACAATTGTATGATTTTACTCTTATGGAACCATAAGAGCCAATACTCATAACCGCCACTGTTGCAACTCTCACGTAAACCTGTTTACGAGGACAAGCGACCAATATGTAACAACTGAGGGATTCCCTCATAATGCGATTATCTACGTTAAAATTGACATGCGACCATAGCAGGGTTAAAAACAGACGTTATAATACAGAGAAGTTCTGCACGAAATTAAGTAAAACCAGACAGATAAGCTAAACTCAGCTAGATGAGTGTGCATAAGTATAAACAAAACACCTCGAAATCTAGCAAGGAAATCAATTACAACTAAACTAATCTATTCAATATACTTATGCACTTTCAAACTTACTTTACTTTTTTTTTATATTTAAATTTCTATATAGCAAACATTTCTTATATCATTAATTTATTTTTCACAAAAGGAATACCCTATGTTAGTAGAACTTTCTTCAGTTGCCTTGAATATAAAACACATCAATATTATGGCTTTCCAAGCAAGACTTTTTTTTACACTGCCTCAATTCGGACAAGTTTGGAACGTCAATTTGTCACTAAGAAATAAATTAAGAGCATTTTAGGATTGAAAACTGAAAAAATATTTACTTAGCTTTATTATATTATAATTCCTTAATAAACACAAGGAACAAAAAAAAAAAAATCATATCTTGTAATTACATGTAAAAATTCTTCGCTTACCTTCCACAAATACCTTGTAAAAAAGACCTTTTCATGATTCATGAAGAAATCTGACAGCATACTGAGACTTCTGCCAAAATACAACTGCTACTCAAAACAATTTTATGACCTTACCCATCCAAACATTGAAGGCTTCATCAAAATTTATTGTCTTTCAATCCAGTCGTTGACCTGCTATTCAAAACAATTGTATGATTTTACTCTTATGGAACCATAAGAGCCAATACTCATAACCGCCACTGTTGCAACTCTCACGTAAACCTGTTTACGAGGACAAGCGACCAATAAAACACAGAAAGCAATGTAGACCACTACCAATAAAACTGGATGAGACACAAGGGTTTATTCCCCTAATAAAAGTGTTGTGGTCACTGGCTCGTCTGGTAAGATCATAAATTACCTTCAAATCACAAGATGAGTAATAAAATCGCTTCTTAATGTTTGGTTTATTGCCCTAATAAAAGTGTTGTGGTCACTGGCTCGTCTGGTAAGGTCATAAATTACCTTCAAATCACAAGATGAGTAATGAAATCGCTTCTTAATGTTTGGTTTATTGCCCTAATAAAAGTGTTGTGGTCACTGGCTCGTCTAGTAAAGTCATAAATTACCTTCAAATCACAAGAGGTAATAAAACCACCTTTTTAATGTCGATTAAAAGTTCTTGCTCCTAAACCTTTGCCAAGGCACTGCTATTATTCCATATAAAGTGAACCAAAAACCACAAAGCATTAGGTTTTCTGCTGCTCCTGAATACGCTAATACCTATAAAACTCTATTGTAGTGATTCTCAGTGTCTACTCAAGGAGTCTAAAATCCTAAACAAATATTAATCGTTACGCTTCGTAGCCCAACCCCTGAGACATTCTTCGATTTACTCAGAATTCATGCTTCATCGCACCTTCGGGCTCGCAATTTTTAAAAAAAAGAATCAATGATAATTTATGCAAGTATTTTTGAAGCCCTTTTTGAAGCACACAATAATTACTATGAAATCAGAGATTAGTTGCGAAATACAGGACTGCTAATGTATCACGTTGCAACGCGGGACTGTTTGTATCACGTATTGATCATGTTAAGATAGAGTATAAAATTTTCAAAATTTACTTCAAAATTTGAATATTTGGAAGCCTAATTTTCAAATATTTGACTTTTGTTGGTAACAACTGATATTTTAATCTGTCGATCAAAAAAAAAAAATTCTAGGTCCCACAGAAAGGGCAAAAAACTTTACTAAAACTTTTTTGTTGACTTCTTTCATATTTTTTTTGTGTATTTTCAAAATTTGAGGACTTAAGGGCGTACTTTTTGGACATTTTCAGTAATGGCTGATATTTTAAGCTATTAAATCTTTTTTTTGCTATTGTCTTTGATAAAATTTATCAAAAAGGCAAATGTAAAAATGCTACACAATAAAGTTGTTTTTTTCAAATGTTTCATACATTAAATTCCACTCCTTATCCTGAATGAAATTCCAACTCTTGTATCTTTTCAGCTTCTCTACGATTTCCGACTGAATCTCCTCCACAATTCTTTCATACCGGGTGACTACTTGATTCGAGCACCCCAAGCGCAAAAATCTTTCCCTGATGGAAATGAATTATGTATTTGAATGATGTTAGCAAGAATAAAAACTATAAATAACATTATTTAATGCTTAAAAGCGTTTATCAATGAAACTCAAAATTTTAATTCATACTTTTATTGACAAAAATACATATTTGTTTTGAATTTTTTCACCTTTTAGCTAATTTTTTCGCTTGGGTGCTCGAATCAAGTAGTCACCCGGTATATTTTTTAATAAGTAATAAATTATAACATTGAATCATTCATTTCCCCAATTCCTGATGAAAAAGAAATACTTGCCAACCTAACTCTTGACAAAAAATTAAATTGAATATTGATCTGCTTTTTATGTTCAAGATTCAAAATATAATAATTAAAACTTATTACCTTTAATAAAATTACTTACCATCAGCTGTTCTGGATTTTACATTCTACAAAAGTAAAAACTTGTAATCAGATGAGCAAAAAAAGTCTCATACTTACCTAGAACTTCGAACGATCTATTGCTAGATTTTTATACAAAGATTCAAAATCTAATTACACACACATTAAGTAAAAGAAAAAGCTATTATATCAGACAAGTCACAACTCTTATTTATTCTTACTTGTTACCCCCACTACCACTTTTTTATATATTTGTCTTAAACAATTTTACGACTTTACCCTTGCCCATGTGCAAAGCTTTTATTGAAATTTATCATTCTTTTTTCCCCTTTATATACCTGCTATTCAAAACAATTTTATGACTTTACCCTTGTCAAAGTGTATAAAGCTGTTATTAAAATTTATCACCCTTTTTTTTTTTCCTTGTATACCTGTTATCCTTTATACCTTTTATAATTGCTATTCAAAACCCAACTTTTTTTCCTTCGTATACCTTTATACCAGCTATTCAAAACAAGCATGCGCGCGCATCTCAAAACCGATTTGATTTTGATCAGAGAGATAGTACCACTCGTTAAAACATCACTAGTATAAATTATGCATAAAATCTTACCTAAAATATTACCTCACAGCGTCTCTTCCCATTTCAAAAATAAAAGAATAAATAGATAAAATTACGAAATAATTAAGACGATTTCAAGCGTTTACAACACATCGGATCCGTTCGGCTCCTCGCGCAAGGTTTAACGTCATCTAATGCGACGTAATTTTCGCGTCAAAATTAGCTAATAACTCGTAACACGTAATTCCCTGATGAACACCCGCTCCTCGACACGAGTGGCCGAACGAAACCCGTATTTCTTTATTAAAGAAGAATTTTTTTCATTACATAAATAAACGAGTATGTACTACAGTTATGTTTCAAAGGAATTCACTTTTTTTTTTTTTGTAAATACAATCACTAAAACAAATATCAACAGGAAAAAAAACACGTCTAAGCGGTTCGCGATATCCTTTCGAGCGACTCGGCCAGATATTTACACGAAAACATCCATTCGCTGGTGTAATAGCGTTATTTTTCGATAATACGTACACGACGTCGCCGCTCGAAGGATACCGCGTTACAATTCCGTGCGTTAAAGTCTGCTCGAGTACGAGTAGACTGGTCGCACGTGTCACTGGGATGTAATAAAAAATAAACAATTAGCTACAACAATATTAAAAAGCTATTACGAATAACCATCGGGTAACATTCGATATACATACGTCAACACGACAAAACCTTCGATAAAGAAAAAAAATGTAAGTTACATTTTTTATGTAAAGACTAGAATATTATAATGCGTGTAAAATACGACTCGCCGGTACTAAAACATTTGATCTCGGTTAACACGCTTCTTCTCGTGTCCATAAATATTCTTTAGATATTTATCACGAATTCGACGCGCATATTTTTTTACACGAATACCACATCGTATGAAAATTGTTAAAATATTAATACGTGATGCGTTTTATTTCATAAGTATATGTAGTATGAAATATCTATATTCGAAAAAAAAAAACAAAACAAAACAAAGGAAACAAACAAAAACAAAACAAATGCAAACGTAATACCATTTAAAAATACAATAAAACGATAAATGCGAAAAAAATAAATATATGATTCTCTTACAGAGTAAATTTGTTCTTAAACCATTGTTCACGGTGTTAATTCAACTACAAATGGTTCGAGGCAAGACCTATTATTCGTTAATTAAATTAAAAATTAATACTGCCAAAAGAAAAAACGAGCTTAAGAGGTAGCGCGGACGCGAGCTCGTCCAATGAGATTCATTCGTTCGAACGTATTGCGTACACGACGGTAACATAAGTCCTGGTAACGGAAGTACGCGCCGGGCTGTGCGAGGTTGAACGATATAGGAAATTCTGTTGCGGAATAGGATACTTTCGACATTTATATCACATCGGGTAAATTAAAATACAGCGAGTATCTGTGAATCTGTCTACTCAGAAGGAATATTAGATCAACAAGCGCGTGATGAGTAAGAGGGGAAAATGGCAAGACATACAGGCGCTTATGCTCCTTCGACCATTGGTGGAGCGAATGGAAACCAATGGAGTATCGAAATTAACTAATGGATACGTCTAAATGCTAACCAACTTACAGAATTTTTCGCAATCGATTAAACAACCTTATTCCCCGTACAAATTTTAACGTGTCACTTTCAAATTATTCGGGCTTCTGCGACATACACATAGACTAGAAGAAAGATACGAGCACGATAGTAAGGTGTAAAATTCGACGGCAGATAATCGTTCCTTTGTTCATCAAAAGCGATCCACCATTACAACTACGACAGCTATTCAAAATAAATATTGCGCGCAAAAAAAATAAATTACATATATACAATTCAACGTCTCCATCGAGACGATCGGTTAATCATTTTGTACTCTATGCTGCGTTAAAAAAAAAAAAAATCAAAAAACACTTTGTGCGGATATGATGGACGGAAAACGGAACGTCCTGGCTGTGAGAGAGAGCGCGCTAGCAACGTAATTCGACGCGGAGTCACTAAAGGTCAGCGATGATGTTTTTCTACCGTAACTAAAAAAAAAATTAAAAATGTTCCAAACGCGCCTAATTATCTTAATACGCTAAATACTCGTTTTTTTTTTAATGTTAAAATTAACACAACTGGAATATATAAAATCTACGCGACTAGGTAAGTTAAAAATCAACTCTTAAAAACTGTATACAAGAAAAAAAAAATAAAGAAGAGTATATCAATAAATAAAAACAAATTAATACACCGAAGCGAAAAAAACCTCCCGACTTGGTCGAGATGTTGTTGTAAATGCATTAAACGTAAATTTGATCATATGTTTCTATTACCAACAAAAAAAAAAAAAATCGTAAAAGCCTTCAAAGCCTTCCAAAATAATACTGTTCGAGATGGCGAGTTTCTAACCAAAACTAATATCGTTTATGAAAAATAATTACGCTTTTACAATACTATAACGTCTCTTAAATAATCTACTTAAAATTTAAATTCTTCGTGTATTCAGCGTTTGTGATGTTTTACAAATAAAATATTAACACGTGGTCGAGTTAACGTAATTTTTTTCTCCGCTATAATGGGGTTTATCAGTCGATATAAAATCGCATCGTTCGAAATATCTCGTTACCAACGTCGTATATGATACATACGACGTGAAAAAAATAATTAAAAATTATAAACAAGCAAGGCACTGGAAACTAATAAACATCAACGAAAAGAGTCTAACATTTGTGCCATATCTAATACGAACGTCTTGAGGCAAATTTTTCACACCGTTTTTAGCCTCTTCAAGAGGTACGAAGCGTTAACGACGGTTACACACGTTACTCATGTTAGAAGACTACTACGACGAAAATGAAAAATCGAAAAAATAAAATGCTCTTATGTTCCACTACGCCTATACATAAATATATAAACGGAAAAGCGGAGTGTGAAAAACACGAGATTACACATTATTCAAGGTGGAGGGGGGGGGGGGCGAAAAATGAAATGGGCGACAGTATAATAGAGACGCGACCAAAAAACGAAAACTCCGTCTATTTTCCCGAATCGGCGTGATGGTAGAATTTCGACGGATTGTAATCCAAGTTTACGAACGAGAATCCGCGGAATTCTTCTTGATTGATCGATCTAACCACGTCCAACGGTATGGGCGTCAAGACCGGCTCTTCCTTGGTGAATTCGGCGTCGAAATTCAACGCGTCTTTCTTATTTTTCTGCGAACACGCGTTTTTTTTATGTGTAAATTTTACGAAAATATAATTGAAATCGTTGCCTAAGCGAAGAATTCGGTACTTACGATTTTTGGCTTGAACGGCGGCTTTATCTTTCTCGCTTCCAAAGCTTCCCAGTCGATATCGCGGAAAAATACGTGCGAGCGAATCGCGTTCTCCATACCGTGCGACGCGACCGAACCGAGTCTTTTGCTGGGATTCTTCGTCATGAACTACGAAACGAGAGATAAATACATATTTTACGTACAAATTACGATTTTTCTTAACAACGCTATAATCTGATTTGCTATAGCGAAGCATTTAATGAGAAACTGTTTGTCGAAGACTACTGGAAAGTACATTATAATTAGGAAGTTGACGAACAGTACGATATTATGAGACGAGAACATGAAGCAATTCGCAGACATTTCGAGAGTGAGAACTGGGAGCACTAAAATGTTCGCAAATGATGACATAAAATCACATCATGATCAAATCATTCACGAGCGATTCGATGACATTAGCGAAAGAATAATTTCGCGATTGAGTTATATACGAGTGATGTGATATGAAAAATAAAAATCATTTCATAATAAAGTCGTTCACGAATGATTTGATAATTCAGATCGTTCACGAACGATCCGATAATTCAAATCGTTGGTAAACAATTCGATAACTTCAGTCGTTTGCAAATGATTTGATAATTCAAGCCGTTCACGGATGATTCAATAATTCAAGTCATACGGGAGTGGTTCGTAAATGACTTGAAAATTCGACTGGAGTACTGAGATGTATGTATGCAAAATATGATGATAGAAAATAACGTCACGATGAAATCATTTACATACGATTAGATGATATAAGAAAAAGAAACATTTCGCGAATAAGCTATTCGCGAATAATATGATGTAACAGATAAAAATCATTTCATATTATAGTCGTTTGCGAACGATTCGATACTTCAAGTTGTTCGCGAACGATTCGATAGTTCAAGTCGTTCGCGAACGATTCGATAGTTCAAGTCGTTCGCGAACGATTTGATGGTTCAAGTCATTTGCGAAAGATTCAATAGTTCAAGTCGTTCGTGAACGATTCGATAGTTCAAGTCGTTCGTGAACGATTCGATAGTTAAAGTCATTCGCGAACGATTCGATAGTTCAAGTCGTTTGCAAACGATTTCATATTGGAGGAAAACTGAAAAAATCCCAAAATGATCAAGTAGTTCATAAACGATTTGATACCAAACATTTCATCATAAGATCAAGTCGTTCGCGAGCAATGTGGTACTGGAACTGGTAGGTAGTAAGAATCACACAATGATGATGCCATAAACAAATCTACTATATAATTGAGGAGGGTAAAACTTTGTCCGAGGTAAAGTCGAGATACACGCAACGATGAAAGTTGCGAGTGGTTTCATGTGATAGGGCTGAACGAGATTATTATTCGTAACGCCTCAGGCAACTCACGAAAAGCTCCATGAAGCTCGAAAAAAGCTTTAAAGAAACGTCCAATAAATGGGCCAAAGAAGTTGTACACATATCTGTGACGCTCGGCCAAACGTCATTCCACAACCCCGAAGAGTAGTTAATAAATTATCCACCAGGATCTCCCTATGATGTGCGTAATTTTCAAATTTTGGACTTGGAACGTGAGATTGTGTGACCTCACGTATCATTGAACCAGCTCACGTTTCCATCATAAGATCAAGTCGTTCGCGAGCAATGTGGTACTGAAACTGGTAGGTAGTTAGAATCACTCGATGATGAAGCCATAAACAAATAATTTTATACTTGACCAAAAAATATTAAATGATGATTTCATTACGAAATAAAAATGAATCCTCAAGTCGTACGCAAATTATTCGATGTTAAAACAAGAATTATTTCATGATCGAGTCATTTGCGAACTATTTTGCCATAAAAATAACTCGTGAACGCAGAGTCTTTCGCAAACAATACAGCAAAATTTAGACTTCACAACTACCCACAAACATCCTTGAAAATATACCTTAAGATGTGTATAAAAGTATTCACCTTAAGACGACATAATCTAACTTCATTTCTCTATAAAACGTACAGGGCAGATATGTAACCACAAACCACTTATACGCGTTCCATCTCTTATAGAAAAATAATAGTAACCCTATGAAACGTAGGGGGCAGATATGCATTCAGAGAAACGCGATTTGCGCTACATAGATAATGATAATACCGAGAGCAGAGTTTCGAATACCTCACAAACGTGAGAGAAAAAAATGATATATTATTGTAAAGAAATTCTAGAATCGACTTTGAAACACTTACTCCTTTCAGAATAGAAACCGCTTCCTTACTCAGCCAGACTGGATACAGCACATCATCATGTAAGATGGACTCAAAAAGATCATCTTCGTTATCCGCTTCGAAAGGAGGCTGCCCGGCCATCATTTCATACATCAGTACTCCCAACGCCCACCAATCCACACTGGCGCCGTAATCTAATTCTTGTAATATCTGAAAAATACGATACCACGTCGAATAACAAATCTGTCGAGTGAAACATTCAGCATTAGGTGATTAGAAACGAATTACTTACCTCTGGAGCAATGTAATCTGGAGTACCGCAGAATGTGCTGGTAGTAACGCCATCTATGATGCCTTCTTTACACATACCAAAGTCTGCTAGTTTACAGTGGCCTTCATTATCCAACAGAATGTTATCCAACTTCAGATCTCTGTGGAAAGAAGAAGAAATTAACCCTTGTCAAGGCTACAGTACTTTTACAACACAAAGGACCCTTGCTGTGTGAATAGGCCGGAAATGGAGGTAATAAAATTTTATAACCCTTGTGGTAGTGCAATTTTACGACACTTATGAAAATTCACCTGCATTTTGTTTATTGCTCTTTGGTAATAAAATTCTATAACCCTTGCAGTTGTAAAATTTTACGGCCCTTGTGGTGGAAGTTCACTGGTATTTGGTTTATCACCAAAGGCAGGTAAGCTTTCATTACAAAAAGTGTAAAATTTAACAATGACAACTTAACAAGAGTCTTAAAATTTTATTGCCTTGGACCCAGTATATCGTAGACAGTGCCCCAATAATTTAAATCCCAGTGACTCTTTCGGTGTTGGTCATACAGACCTAAATAAGCTACGAAGGGCATGGTAACGAGAGCAACAAGAGCTCTTAGTAGATGGCATGGCAACATTATAAGGTGTGAGAGATACCAAAATCATCAATGCTCAGAACGCGGAATGGTTACGATAGTGAGAGCTGAGGAGAGTCGTCAATGACTCTGGAGCAGTTGATTGACAGTCGTTCAGGGATACCTCCTCTATTTGAGGTTAGAGAAATTACGACTTCGCGAGTAGCATTGATTTACATTTTTTATTCTTCTTCTTTAACTTCTTTTAAACGTATCATAAGCTGCATATTAGCGCTACGACAAAAATTGGATAATCTCGCATATTCAATCCAATCTAAAATGGCAGATAGGTTTCTAGCATATTGTAGACAGTGCCCCAATAATTTAAAGCCCAGTGACTCTTTCGGTGTTGGTCATACAGACCTAAATAAGCTACGAAGGGCATGGTAACGAGAGCAACAAGAGCTCTTAGTAGATGGCATGGCAACATTATAAGGTGTGAGAGATACTAAAATCATCAATGCTCAGAACGTGGAATGGTTACGATAGTGAGAGCTGAGGAGAGTCGTCAATGACTCTGGAGCAGTTGATTGACAGTCGTTCAGGGATACCTCCTCTGTTTGAGGTTAGAGAAATTACGACTTCGCGAGTAGCATAGATTTACATTTTTTATTCTTCTTCTTTAACTTCTTTTAAACGTATCATAAGCTGCATATTAGCGCTACGACAAAAATTGGATAATCTCGCATATTCAATCCAATCTAAAATGGCAGATAGGTTTCCAGCATATTGTAGACAGTGCCCCAATAATTTAAAGCCCAGTGACTCTTTCAGTGTTGGTCATACAGACCTAAATAAGCTACGAAGGGCATGGTAACGAGAGCAACAAGAGCTCTTAGTAGATGGCATGGCAACATTATAAGGTGTGAGAGATACTAAAATCATCAATGCTCAGAACGCGGAATGGTTACGATAGTGAGAGCTGAGGAGAGTCGTCAATGACTCTGGAGCAGTTGATTGACAGTCGTTCAGGGATACCTCCTCTGTTTGAGGTTAGAGAAATTACGACTTCGCGAGTAGCATAGATTTACATTTTTTATTCTTCTTTAACTTCTTTTAAACGTATCATAAGCTGCATATTAGCGCTACGACAAAAATTGGATAATCTCGCATATTCAATCCAATCTAAAATAACAGATAGGTTTCCAGCATATTGTAGACAGTACCCCAATAATTTAAAGCCCAGTGACTCTTTCGGTGTTGGTCATACAGACCTAAATAAGCTACAAAGGGCATGGTAACGAGAGCAACAAGAGCTCTTAGTAGATGGCATGGCAACATTATAAGGTGTGAGAGATACCAAAATCATCAATGCTCTGAACGCGGAACGGTTACGACAGTGAGAGCTGAGGAGAGTCGTCAATGACTCTGGAGCAGTTAATTGAGAGTCGTTCAGGGATGCCTCCTCTGTTTGAGGTTAGAGAAATTTCCTCAACTAAGAAAAATCTCAATGAAGATAAGGAAGAAGAAGTTCCTACGCTACACTTATCTGAGGATAGCGATGAAGACGGAATGGTCTCAGAGGCTGTGCGAGCTATTACCTCAATATTTGAGATCATGAAGAAAGAAACTCAAGATTCAAATGCTGAGTCCTCACCTGCTGACAAGAGATAAAGAGGTAGCAGGTGTAACGGGAGTACGAAAAGGTCAAAAATTAGGAATTACGCTGAAAGGCACCAAGGTAAAGAAAATCCTTACTTACCTTCTTATAGAAGGGATTACTTTTGAATAAAAAGAGAATTTATATTTACTTTTTTTTTTTTAAGGTTTATATTTTTTTTATTTTTTTTTCCCGTGTTTTTTTAAGCGCTGATTAAGCGAAAAGATGTCATATGCATGGTTATAATTTTTAAGTATAATCATTATTATTTTGTTTTTCATTTCGTATATTATTACATATATACTGAAGGATATTTTGTTTCTCATTATCATTCAAATTTTAATTTGTTTAAAATTTATTTCATGTAACTTTTTTGGAATGCATTTTGGGAGGTCTGTTAAGGAGAAGGAGATCCTCACCTGTCAATTTTTGTGTAACGTAAATGAACCACCCTCTAAAATAATTTTGATTCAACTTGTGTTGCGAATACTTCAAACCTAATTCGTAGTCATTATGGAAACAATATGTTACGATTCGTATGCAGAGCCAATATTGTTGAATAAAGAAGACGTTGAGTGCATTGAAAGAATTAGTTATTTTTTTATGTTACAACCTTTGCATTCTACCAAAGAGAGAGGTATGGGTGATAAGATTAATGCTGTGCAAACTTCATTCGATAATGTAGGACCAGTCTAGAAGTGGATTTAAGGAAAAAAGCCTAGTTCGCAAACTTTAAAAAGGCCCATAAAAATTCAAAAAAATTATTCGTGCGAGTTTTGTTTTGCTTGGTAATCGAACAATGGATCTGGATCTCCGAAAAAGGATAATGCGATGCTACGTGTGGACCGTTCTGAAATATTCCTGCAAAACATAGACCATGAGCGCCGAGTGTGAGAAAAAAGTCTCAGCTTTCGAGATGTGGTGCACTGAGGATCTCATGGAAAGACTATGTAACAAACCAGACAGTCTTAGCAAGAGTCGGAGAAGAACGGAAAATACTAGTAGAAGATATCAAATATAGGAAAATGAAGTACTTGGCGCACAAGATTCGAGAAAATGGTATCTTCATGCTAGCGGTACAGGGAAAGATACAAGGAAGAACGACAAGAGGACGGAAACGATCGGAGTTATTGACCACAAATTCACCAGCAAACTCACCTTGTAAGACCCTCAGAGATACCATCAAGTGCGCAAGAGCCGACAAATATAGGCGATGATGCACGCAATCTCCTTGTAAGGAGAAGCGAACCGACGACGACGATGATGAAAATGAAGGAAATGAAGGACACAGCACCCTAGAGCCCTCCCTCACGAGCCGCCACTGCATAACAATAATCAACATTCAGCATCGTCAGCTATTTTTTAGTTTTGCGATAACTTATTTGGAAGTAGCGTTGAAGACGAGCCTGTGAAATAATCGGAGCAGCTGCAGTTTTATCTATGTTTTAGATAAGATTTCTTCATAATTTAGATTTCAGCGCCATCATGTATTGAATAGTGGGTTAAGTAAAAATTGAAAAATAACAGTGAAAAAATATGTAGTAACCTTAAAAGATGATTATTGGTTTGGCCTTGGAAACTGATTTTGACTAGGTATTCTTGCCTCAAAAGGTCAACCTTGATGATCAAAATTTAAACAAAAACTTTAGACTTTGATGCAAGTATTTTTAAATGGAGATGTCGAACTGCTAAAATATGTTTCTCCTTTCCTTTCCCTTTCTTCGACAGGTGTAATTGAAAAGGGCCCACAAATACTTTCAGGAAGTAAGAAATTCAGTTTTTCTGAAAAAATGTACTTTGGGGAGGGCAAGAAGGACCACAACACATTAAGGGGCCTCTGCATTTGCGCCCTCATCCACTCTCACGTCTCTCTCTATAGCCCATCACAAGTAGATATGATCTTACGAAGTTTTAAATTTTACCTACTATTGCGCTCTTGTTACTAATACACTATCATCTACTCCTTAACTTCTTGTATGTTAAAGAATAATTTACATCGTCATGAAATTATTCATTTTGTTATTGTAATGAGCAAAATCACCTCATTTTTTACCATTGAACCTAACCTATTTTATCGCCAAAAAAGTGGGCCCCTATGAGTTCTTTGGGGCCCATTTCCCCCTAAGGCCCAGTCCGCTACCACGGATTTGCCGACTGTTAAATCCGCCTCTGAGGACCACGTTTAACTCGGATAAACGCTATCAAATATTTCTTTTTCAAATTCGCCGCAAGATCATTTTACGACACGTTGCTGTTCAATTCCAGGACTCAGACCTACATAGTACCACAATTCGGTTTAGATAATCCCGACTTCGATTATAATCAAGATTACCATTTGCGTATTATATCAGCTGTCAACGTGGAAACCATCTTCGCGGTAACTATTGTAACTGATGGAAAGGACAGGATATAATACATATTGAAACAGAGGGAAAGCCAGGACATGCAGTAACGAAAATTAAAACCGATCCTCGTTTAATATCGAATGAAAAAAAGAAGAATATTACTTCAGAAACCTGCGGTCGCATTTCGATATAAAATTTTTCACCCCAGTGTTTCAAAGAGTGCAAAATGGTCAGAGTACTTTATCTTCCAAGTCGGGTTCAACGTCTACAATATAGTGCTCAAAAAGTGCGATACCAGATTACGTTCTACGAACGCTTATTTTTAGCTGAGTTTTTAATAAAAACGATAGCTATTACAGCCTACCAGATTTGTTCTTAGAGCGAAGGAGAAAAGTTTTCTATTTTCGCTTTTCTTTACTCGTGTCAATCTCATCGTTTTTATTGTTTAATGTAATCACTAGTTACTTAAGGTGTACCTCAAAAAATATCATTTTTCTCCTCTTTATAAGGTTGATAACGAATTGCAAATAATTCGTGATTCGTTGATATTGTACTTAATTGACTGGTATATATATAGTTTCAATCGTTATAAAAATATAGCTCAAGCGTCGCAAGAGATAGTAGAACTCATACATTGGTGCTACTCGCTGATAAACTATGGTACACTCTAGTACTGTTTGACGTTTAGGCTATAGTGTAATAGGTAGAGGTACCTATTTTTACGAATCTTTCAGACGATTTATTTCGTACAAACATTGTTTTCTGAATTCGACCGTATGGTCGATGTCTCTTTTAGCTGCATTTGCGCTAAAATAGCATTATGTTAATCAAATTAAGATTTTCTATTTCAGCATTTCACTGAATTTACTTTTTTATTTTATTTTTTTCCTCGTGCTGAAATATTTCGCCACGAAGTAATTAATCACAAATTTAGGTCTTCAATAATTGTGGCTACTATTTAGCGCCACAATATACTCGTTCGGCGCTTTTGTACAGCGCAATGACTAAACACCTATCTAGTCCTCGTAGTTGCACTATTTCTGGCGCTACGAGCCTTATAACTTCACTTATTTTAATATACTCAATTTCATCCATCGCAAACTTTTTGGTACGTATATTTCTTTCCATGCGTAGCGACGGCGAGTATTCATGAAATTCGCTCAAAACTTGGTGAGAGGCTTTTCTTGAAAATGCGAAAAAGCTACTCTTTTGTTTCTTCGATACACTTCAAAATGGCGAATCACGCAAATTTTGAGGGGGATTGGAGAATAGGCAGGAACCTGAAATCTTTCGTTTTTGATCTCATACGAAAGAGTGAATTACGGACACCAATATATCAAAATTTCAGCTTGCTAAGTGCATGTGGGAAGAAGTTAAAGCAAAAAACTACTTTTTGACGTTTTGACTGATGAACTTTCTGGAATCTTCTTGGTTTTCAGGATTAGCTGGTGATAAGAATATAAGCTCTTGAATTTGGGTTAAAATGGATCAAAATTGGAGATGATCAAAATTTGAGTAGAGTTTGAGGAACCTCAAATTAGTAAAAAATGTAATTCATATGAAGTCATGCACATATTGCGGATAAAAACTGTACTATATCCTAAATTCACCTCCATACATGATGTTGGGGAAGAGATGGAGGGGTTATCGACCTCAAAATGTGGTGGGGGGAGTACAACAGAGGCCATTATTTTTTATCGAGGTGTCATGATAAAATGAGCTCGAGCGACCAACCTATACTGATTTTAGCTTCCCAAGCAAATTTGGAGGGGAGTTAGAGCAAAAACAGTTTGGGTGGGGGAAACTACTGCATGAAACTTCATGGATGTTTCTTTTTTCATCGCCAACAACCTAGAAAGGTCAAACTTCGTATGCTGGGTCAGTTGATACCCAGAATATGAGTTCTGAAATGTGTATAAAAATGGATGCGAAATGGGCGATCGTAAAAATATGAGAATAATTTGGGAGCCTCCAGTACTTCAAAATTTAAAAATATGTGTTCGTGTTAGTGCATGGCAAGGAATACTACGTTTGCTCAAAGTTCAACTTCTTGAGTATAGGATTGGGGTTTTTAGAGTTAGTACTGGGCGTGGACTGCAGACAGCGGACTCAGTACCTGTATATTACTCCGTATTTGTGCAAGAACTGCAATGCAAGCGTAACCTCGGCCGCGTAAAATCGAGCCCTTGGTTCGTCGAATTTACGGGCTCTTTGGATTTGAAACATAAGATCGCCACCGTTTACGTACTCCATAACGAAAAACAAACGTTCCTGCGACAAAAATCGAATTCATATCACATGGTAATCGGTAAAAAAAAATATAAAAAATAAATCTAACCCAACATACCTTAGTTTGGAAGGCGGAATGCAAGGCAGTGAGGAAAGGATGTTTAGCGGCGAGAGCTAATATTCTTTTCTCGGTCATGGTACAGTCGACATCATCGTCTTGTATGATTATATCTTTCTTCAATACCTAAATAACGAATATTTCATTAAGTTTTTGTACTCTTAAAAGTTCAATTTTGGAACTGGTGGACGTATAATTTCGCGCAGTGTTACCTTAATAGCGTAAACCTCGTCGGTGCCTTTCTTCTCGGCTAACATGACTTTGCCGAAACTTCCTTTACCGAGTACTTTGATGAAGTGAAAATCATCGACGCCTAGTTTACGATCGCTGCCGTTAGATCCGCTACGATTCACTGTGAAGCGTGGAAGAGTCGAAAATTAGTTTGAATAAGTAATTTATACCATTAAAATTATCTTAATTATTTAATAACCTTTTTCCAACATCTCGGATTGCTGTTTTTCATCTTCTGATAATTTCTGCGATACCATGGATAAAGTACTCTCTTCTGAGGCAACTGGCGAAGTACCACTGGTTGGTAAATTAGACGGCGGACCGCCTACGCTACTTGATCCCTATCGATGAATCAAAGATTACATTACACTCCATACAATCACGACGCTTATATTAAAAAATTTAAGGAAAAATTAAACAAAAAAATTATACATAATTATAATATGTATAAATAAATAAATAAATAAATAAATAGACACATAAATTAGTTGAAATTATGAAGTAAAACTCTGAATTCATTTTTATTCACACCAATTAATATTTTATTTTAATAAATTGTATTATATACTTCAAATTTCATACCTTCGCTCCCGGACTGGGAGAAATACCAATCTGACCCAGTACTTCGGCCATTTGCCTGGTGTTTATGCCGCAATTATTGGCAACGTTTTTCTGGCATCGTTTATGCACATTCATGTTACAAACTGTAAAAATAATAGGAAACAATTATGCTTTCAGCAAAAGTCCAAAAAAACAATTTTTTTTTCAATTAAAAATTTTTAAATAAAAAATTACAACAAAATAAAAAAAAAAATCGTTTAAAAACAAGAGGAAATTCAAAAAAAAAACAAATTAATAACTGCATATTCTAGAAATAGAGAAGTACATCGAATATTTTCTTTCAAATGAATAAAAATGAAACATAAGTAAATCAATAATCTGAAATCAATATGATTAAAAACTAAAAAAGTGGATAAAATTGGGAAAATTATCGAATAAATGATCAAAAATATCAAAAAATTCAACAAAAGTACGAAAAAAATTATTTAAAAAATGCCAAAAAATATCGAAAAATAATAAAAATAATTCATATAAATGAAAGAAAAACCATGAAGAATAAAAAAAAACAAGTAAAAAAGTAATGAAGAAAAATGTTCAAAACAGGAAAAATAATAAATAATTTAATGATTTAAAAAAAAAAAAAGTCATTAATAAGTAACTGAAAAATAAATGTTCAAAAATTCAAAAAGTAACGTTTAAAAAAGTAAATTATCGTCTACAGCTCTAACTCACCATCGATGCGTGCCTCTAGCATTGTAGCTGTATACGGCACCGAAATACAAAAAAAAAAAAAAAAAAAAAAACAGGAACAACAACAAAACAAAAAAAACCAAATATGCCCATAAAGGAAAAAAGTCCAAATAAATAAAATAATGCATAAATAATCTAAAAATTGAAAACTAAAATATTTGAAAGAATCGGTCTATTTTTTTCAAGTAAATAAAAATAAACGAATTAATAAATAAATTTTTTTTTAAAGTACAAAAAAATGAATAAAATCCAAAAAGTTATTGAATAAATGATTGAGAAATGTGTAAAACTTCAATAAAAGGTCAAAAAAAAAGTTCAAAAATTATAAAAATAATTCAATTATTCATTATTTAAGAATTGGGGACGTTAATGAAAAAAAGTAAAAGTAAGTAAAAGAATGAAGAAAAAGCTTAAAAAATTAAACAAAAGCGAAAAATAATAAAATTAAAAGTCTAAAAATAAAGAAAACCCCTCCAATTTATTAAAATTTTAATTATGAAAAAAATTAAAATAAAAACAATAGTCCCAAAATGAAATAATTAATTTAATTTTTTTTAAGATTAACATCTGTTTAAAAAAAGTGAACTATGGTCTACTTTGAAGAAACATATCCAAAAGTAAAAAAAAAAGTTGATAAATGATCCGAAAACTGAAAGCAAAATGTTCAAATATTCAAAAGAAAATACCCAAAAAAAGAGATACTAATGAATATTGTTTAAAAATGAAAACGAAACGTTGAGAACGTTGAAAAGAAATAATAAGACATCTAAAAATGAAAAAAAAAAAAACGTACAAAACTTGAAACAAGTACACAAATTCATAAACAGTCCAATAATAAAAATAAAATAAATGAAAAAAAAAAGGAAAAACATAGGAAAAAACTAATTAATTGTTTACAAATGATGCCTCTAACTGAAAAAAAAGTCTGGAAACATAATTTGATAAATGATCTGAAAATAAATGTGCCTCTAGCAAAGCTTGCACACAGCACGTTAAACAAAAAAAAGTATATAATTAAAAATTTTCGAAAATTAAAAAATTAAGGTTCGTATGTATTCACAAATCGATTAAAAATCGAATAGAAAGGGGGGAAATAATAACAAGCAAGTAAATTAAATTCTAAATATAAAAATGTGTAAATTATTGATCGCCAAATACTGAAAAAAAGTGTCAAAAAATTTAAAAAATAAATAAATCTAAAAGTTAGAAAAAAAATTACAAACCATAAAAATGAAGATTAATGCCAAATTGATTTTTTCAAAATAATGAATTTCTAAACATGAAGAAAAATGTTCAAACATGGGAAGAAAGTACAAAAAAAGTAAAAGAAAAAAATTAATTTAAAAATCGGCTATGAAAATTGCTCGGATATTAAACCAAGTACATAACTTCATAGTCGAATAATAAAAAAAGAGATATCTAAAAATGGAAAAATAAGTATAATAAGTAATCTACAAAACTAAAGCAAAATGTCCAAAAAAATCGAAAAGTATAATTATAAATAAACAGAGGAGGGATAAAAAAAAGGTAAAAATTGAGAAAAAAATTTGAAGAAAAATTTAAATAAAAATCTTACCTTCACACTGTAATCCTTGCTTAATGAGGCCGTACAACAAGGAACCGCAATGATCGCAAAACGTGAATCGTTTGTAATTATGCATGACAAAACGATGAGGCACGTTAACGCTGAATCTCTGCGATTTATTATCACCCGACTGCGAGTATAAAAAAATCAAAACATTAAATGTCCTGTGTAGCATGATATTTCACAATAAATCAAACCAAGTTACCTCATCTTTCATTCCAGGACATTTGGTCAAAACAGATCTGTGACATCTTTTATGTACCACGCACGTACATACTATAAGAAAATAAAAATAAAATAAAATCATAAGCCCATATTATAACACGCAGCTATCGGTGAAAATCACGCTTAAGTATGTTAAATTACCTTGACACTGGTAACCCTGTTTTCCCAAGCCCCTGAAAACGATTGAAATGAAAACGTAATTAGAATGGAGGAAAGTTGAATTCGACCTCGAAGCAATGAAATAAATTAAAATCGTACCATATGAATTCGCGACAATGCGAACAAAACGTAGGCTGTCTCAAAAACGTCGCCATAAACTTGTGTCCGTTGAATTGATGTACTCGTCTTCGCATAGCACCGCGACGGCGATTGAATCCTTGCCGTTCTTTGAACTCTAGCGGTTTCTGGTTGGATGTTTGTTCTAAATACGATACGATGATTAGATGCTTATTGATAACGCTTAGTTATTCCAAATTATTGAACAAAAATCTCACCTGCTGAGTTCCATTGTAATTCGATCTTCAAATGCAGTTTCCCTTGAGGTTCCAAATCAACCTGTTAACGAAAATATGCTCGATCAAGTCACTCCAGTGTGAGAAGGTGTTAGTGATAAACACTGGTACACATATGTTGAATGAGTCTTACCCAAAAATCTGGCGAATCTTTTTCTTTTTGCAGAAGATCTTCAAACGTGATGGTACAATTGGCTACAAAATCATCGGGTGGAATAGCAGCATCGTGAAAGACAGTTAGTTCTAGGTAGGACGCGTTATGCACCTCTTGTACGAAACATTCGTTCCACACTGGATCGAAAGTCTTCTGTTTGGTGGTCGAACGATCCAAGTGTTGTTCGTCGACGTCGATAGTCACATATGGATCGATGGGTTGATCGTCTAGTTTACCGAATGTTACATTGTGCCGTTTCTGGAAATCTGTGGGTCTTAAACCGCAAGCTTCGCATATTTTAATCTTCAATGTACCAGTGAACATTGGGATACTTCGAAATACGTCGATCAGATCAAACACCACGGGTAACTTGATAAGGTATGTTTAACACGCAATGTATATCGAATGCACCACATTTTAAAGAACAAAAATTAAAAAATTACAGATTTAGGGTTGATAAGATCACACTCAAGAGTACATTATGCTGAGAATTTTTCAGAAACGCCAATAATAAATTTAACCCATTAAAAATTCGTGTAGCGCTGTAGTCGATCGCTTTCACGTTTACCAATGAACGAACGAATTTGCTAAGGTGTATGGTCATGTTGGTGATCTTAAGGAATTATTGAATTTTTTCAATGATAAAAGAATTTATCAACGTTTTTAGTACGTAAGTAACATTGAAACGAGTAATAGTTGTATAATATACAACTTCGTTTCTTTTTTACGCGGAACAATTTAGAAACAATATTTTTATTCTGTTTTTCGAAGTAAATTATTTGATTTGTACATTGGCAAACTTGATTCGTGAAATGTGGGTAACTGGTGAGTGTTGATAGGTATTAATTTTTACTCTTTTTAAGCTAATTTTTCATATTATTTTCATTTTAATGAAGCAATTGCACTTTTTAATGAATCGAAAACTATATGAAATTTAATATTTATAATTCATATTTTAGCTGAAATGATTTTAGGCAACTTTATCACCTCACAAACACCTATCTGATTCATTAAGTCATCATTGTTCTGTCTTTTTAAAGGATAGGTAAGACACCTAAACCAAATTCAAACACATAGGAATCTGAAAAATACATTTTTCAAAGTATTTAAGAAGGCTCACATAACAGAGGCATTAGACTTCTGAATCACATGCTTCAAAATAATTCTTCCAATGACAGCTACAGCTGCCAGCGGAAGATTTTGAAATCTAATTCGTATGTGTGTATGTCTTCTTTTATTTAATACGTGTTTCATTGATTACTCAACCCTCTCACTAACAAAATTAAAGAAAAAATTATTTAGTTTCATGCGAACAACAGGACCAAATTAACAATTGGTACGCAATACACACCAGATCCCATGGAACCAAAGATTAACGACGAAAGAAAAGCCTATTGTATAAAATAAAGAGGTAAAAACATCTACGCCTCATTACTGACATCGAGTTAGTGAAGAGAATATTTATCAGTCATTTCGATGCATATATAAGAGATATAAAATCGGTAACAAATGCTGTCACCACTGACTTAACTATAAGAAATGAACCATAATTAGGTCGCAACTGATCTTGATACCCTATGAATAAAGTGTAGAAATTTTAAACGATACTTGGAAAATTAATTTGCTTTCTTAGAATGTGATAGTTGTGAAAAATATATCTGTGACTTCTAAATATTAAAGGTATGGAAATTGTAATTTCATTTTGTATTATAAAGTAAATGAAGCACCTTACATGGTGACCAAGTTCATTATTAGGGTAATTTAATATCGATGGCTGCGAAAATGTACTCGAAATGATTCTCACATAATATAAATCACATCTATCATTTTCATATAAAAATATTACATATTATAAACGAAAAAAATATATAATATCTATATTCATGTACATATTCAATACACGATGTAATAGAAATGAAATTTAGAATTAAAACGATATCGTTGAACCATCGAAAAACATTCAGATAGAAAAACTACACTGTTGATCATACACTGATTAATCAAATTTTATAATTTTTTCATAAAAAATATGGTAGTAACATGACACGAATATTCACATATTCAAAATAAATATATCGCTACATTAAAATGATATCATAAAAAATCTAATTTGTGATAACATATTTAAAAAAAAAAAAAAAAAAAAAACGAATACATTATTGGTTAAATAAATTACGTTATAAATTCAGAGCATACCAGTGATTATCATAACAGCAATAGGATATACAGCAATAAAAGCTCGTAGCTCAAACGATGCGAATTTGTACTCGACATTTTTCCATAAAATACATATTAAAAAAATTAATAAATAAATAAATTATGCTTAATTAAAAAAATGAACTAGACAAATACTGAGTTGAAATATGTTGTATGTAGAAGATGTGATGAAACTGAGGTACTAAGTAGTAATACATTTGGGTTGTAATGGTTAAGACAATATGCTATAAATGAAGAGACTTATATCTCGATATCCAACTTGCAGCATTAATGGGATAAAATTAGCGTTAAATATTCTTTACCCACCATTAACAACTGGCACCGATTATCGATCGAAATCACTAGCATTGACAAACAATAATGGAAGCTCTGCTTCCCAAAACTGTACATTATTAATATTCCAGATCTAAAGTCGGTCAGTATTGTAACCGATAGGCAATAGATACCTAAAACTAAATAACAAAAAAGCAAAATGTACGGGTACGTGATACACGATACCTATGATTATATAAATGCAGTCTTCGCCTTTTCTGAGTTTTATTTTTGTTTGCTTTTTTTAGGGGCAGGCTGTAAAACGAATAGCGAATATTATTCGGTAACCATTTCAGATGTAAAACCTAGAGGTGCGAGTTACCTTATTAAGTTGATAATGTAAATTTTCTATTTCCTCGCTTTGTGAGGCTAGCTTCTCGTTAACGTTGGCTAAGTGGTCAGACATCATCCTTAATTGCACTTCGTAATTTTGACTGATGGTTGATAGCTCTTCTTGTAATTCTAATGCGGTTTTGTTGAATTTCAAATACTTGTTTTCCATTAGCTGTTTGTCGACGATACAATTTTCTAGCCTTCGTTGGAGTACTCGACACTGTAAAATTTCATCGTTAGAAAATAAATTTAGAAATTTTTGCCAGTACTATGCGATCGTGTACCTCTAACATGAACATTCTCGCTTTACTGCACGCTTCTTGTTTCGTAATAATTAAATCGTTGACTTTTTCTTTTAGATAATTTTTAATTGCTTCTTCTCTGGCGAGAATTTCTTCTGCAATGTTATGTGGTAAAACAACTTTGCCGATCTGAAAGCGATGAATTCATTAGATAGTATAAAACACTATAAAAGTTGATTTTATCTTACTTCTAGAACTTACTTCCTCGACGGTTAATTCGGTGGGGTTTGAATCGAAATTGGCGACATTTTCATTCTAAAGACAATCAAAATGTTACTAAAATTAAATGACGAAAGTGTCGAAGGAAGAACTTGGGCTTACTTTGTGACTGTATTTAATGAGATTTATGCTGAGTTCGTTTTGTAAATCGATCTTTTCTTTTTCTAATTCTACGATGGTTTTTTCTAGAGCACGAATTTCGTCTTCTAAAGCGTTATTTAGCATTATGTATTCTTGTATTTTTTTCTTATTGTCGATGGCTTCTTCGTACGGAATATGTTCCACTTTATCCTGAATGTACGAATGAGATTTAAAATGATGAAATGAAATATCAAAGGTATACTCGAATATAAGACACCGATTACTTTTTTAAGAGATCTTAAATAATCAGTGGCACGTTTCTTGAACTCATAGGAATCGGAAAGTTTTAGATTACTCAAATGAATACGTTTTTGTTCGATATTATCGATTTCAGCAACCAACTAAAAACAGCGAATAGATTATATAACTGAAGAAAATACGAAACTGCAAATCATTTGCAAAAATTAAGCACATCTTTACATTATTTATTGCCACGTTTAAATGGTCGAATTCTTCTCGAATTAAAGATTGCTGAGAATTTGGTAATTTAATGATTTTTTCAACGAGTTCTGTAAATTAGAAAACAAAACTGGTATTTCAATTAGCTCGATTACGCTAGCAAGAGATTAAGGTAAAGAGACCAACCATCTTTTTTCTGTTGAAACGTTTGTAAGCATTTTTTAATCGAGACGTCGTTGGAATAATCTACCAAACCTGCGGATTTCATTTTGGTATTTTCTGTGAAAAATACAAAATAAAAGTGAAGAGATATCGATGAACAAATTCGTAATTTACGATGGGAAATATGAATCGAGAATATTTACTATTCATGTACGACGAATATATGGACGAAGATAAATCTAAAAAGCTTCGCATGAATTGATGAACAGAGTATTCCATACTTTCGGGGATATTACAATCCAAACTATATGTAAAAAAAAAAAATTAAAACAATTGTTTGGAAAAAAGTAAACATTTATTCTACATTAATGTGGCTGAGTTTTTAATATGGACATTGAATTTTTCAAATTTCCAAGTACTTATTTGAAAGGTACAGGGAAAGAAGAAGGCAAGTCACTTTTTTTCAAAAATAAGAAAATTATGTATCCAGGTAGGTAAATCTAAGTAGAATATCATAACATATTCAGATTTTTAGAATTATCATGCGTCATGAAATCATGTTTAAAGATTCGCCATGCATGGAAAGAAACAGGCAAGCAGTGGCGCAACCAGATTTTTTTTGGGAGGGTGGGGGGGGCTAAAAGAAAAGAGACTCGAACTCCAGTTGATATCCACCTATTTTCATGGAGTGTAAGAACTTTTTGAAAAAATTATAAAATTAATTTTTTCTAAAATAACTGAGTAGGTAGTTAAGTAGGTAAATAATGTTCACAAATTTGGCTTAAAACTCAAAACTTGTAGTTTTTATTTAGTTATTTTTTTATAAACTAAAACATTATAAAATGAAAAACATCAAAATAATAGAAAATAAAAAAATATATTAACATAATAAAATATTAGAGAACAAAATCTAATTTTCGAGGATTCCTCGCTAAAATGTTCAAGATCTCGTCGGCAGTTACGCCGATTTGGCGATGAACATTCAAGAGCGCCAATCCATTCAAACGATTTCCCGCATCGTATTTCGTAGATATTTTTTAAGTCGTCTCACTGTTGAAAAAGACCTTTCCACGGTATTTGTCGTTGTAGTAATTCAAATCTACGACGGCACCGAAGATAAAACGACTAAATTTTTTTCGCGCAATTTACGCGTATACGTTCAATAATTGATTTTTAAAATTACGAAGAATTTTGGGGGTGGCTATAGCCCTTTGCCCCCTCCCCTCCATCATTGCGCCACTACGTGCAAGTCATCTAATACTGGGAAAAAACAGATAAGTCCCTCACGTGACTAGTATAACTTTATGTTATTACTCATCAGTGTATCTCCCAGCTCGTTTTTCAATTACTTAACACCTCCTTTTTAACCTGTGCATTATGACCTCACTCTGGTTATAGCCTTATGACTATTGTAATTTTAATTTTCAATATACCTATTTTTTTCATCTTTATTTTCAAACGTAGTATGCAACTGTTTTAGTACTAAGTGTCTTCAAAAATTTTTGTGATTATTTTAACATTAGTACCAAACTTTAAAATTCATTCTTCTCAAAAAGTAAAAAAATTGACTTACCTACTTCTTTCCCTGCACCCTTTACTTTCACTCTTTCTTTGATTTACACCTTCCTCATAACATTCCCAAATTGACTTCGGTAGCAAGTTTTTGACAATGAAATGCTCAAAGGGGTTTCTGCTCGTTTTGCTTCGTCCCATTAACTCTCGTATAAAACATTCCGAATGTTTTCTTTTATTTGATAAAATTATAATACTAATGAAATAGACTAATGATGGCGTATTTCCATACTCGTATTAATTGTAGTTTTATTAATAGCTACAGTTTTTATTAGAAACTCAGCCAATAAAAGGAAAAAAATAATAGTATTCCAAACCCGATATTTTTCAAAAGTTGGTAACAGGCGTTTAATTTTTCATTTAACAAAACGCCATCGTCTTCTTTTAACAGCGTCTTGATATAAATTTTCAATTCCTCGAAGCCCTAAATAAACGTACGAAAAATATAAATGAAAGCTGAACAAATACAATTAGATAAATACGCGATTGATACGACAGCTGGCCCTAATTACCAGTTGTTTCAATTCCAAGGTAACGTTATGAATAATATTGTAAAAAGTTAATAGCAAAGCGGCGAAATTATTCTGTAAAGACTCGATTTGTAAATTTTCTTCGCAAGAACTCGAATTATATCTCACGTTTAGTTTATTCAAGGCGGCGTGCTCTGTAATGCAAATAAATATATAAATATATGCGATGTATTTATTTTCTCTCAGTACTCTAATACATCACCTTCATCTGAAAAAGGAATACGTTTCGATAGGAGCTCCGAAACAGCTTCTAATTTTGGCGCTACCTCGTTGACGTAAGATTTGTGGGCATTTTTCAAGGTGGATAATTCGATTTCGGTTTCCTTTAGTTTATTAATTTTATTAACGTAATCACGTTTAAATTCTTGTTGATCTTTTTTCAATTGGTCAATGATCATCTGAAACATAAACATAGATAAGGAATAACATTTAATCAAAACAATCGTATTAAAATTGAACGAAATGATTACCTGATGATCGGAAACTGATTGCCTGAATTTCAAATTGCTTTGTTCCAATTCGTGATTTAAAGCGTATATTTGTTTTCTAAAATTAGACACTTCTTCTTCGTGTTTTTCATCTTTTTCGTTTATCTACATAATGAAGCTTTAATAAGAAGGATGCTGGGATAAATGAAAATATACTCGAGATATTTCGTACTTGAGAAAGCAGCCTAGCATTTTCAATCATGGTTTTCTTCAGTTCTTCATCCAAGACAGATTCAACACAAAGACCATTGGGAGTGTCATTAGTGTTTTTAGATTTTTTCTTTCCACTTTTCTAGACGGCGAAAAAATGAGAATAATGGTAGCTTTCGAATTTCGAGGCTCTATGAAAAATAATACGATATTCTTACTAATATAGAATCAATTTCCTCTTGAAGAACAGTAATTCTGCGAGATAGCTGCAAATTTCTGAAATTCAACGATTCCATTTCCTGATCAGATTTTCGAATAGTTTGCTCCCTCTCTTTGAGTTTCTCGGTGAGGTCTGCATTTTTGCTTTGTTCTTCTAGAACAGCTTTCTTTAAAACTGTGTTTTGCGCTCGTATCTAGAAACAATATAAGCCGATGAAGCAGCATACGATACGTATGTATATCGTGAGAATTATTAGGAAAGCAATTACCTTTGAATATTCGGCAGCTAATCGAGAAAATTTTATATTAATGTCACTACAGCCTTCTTTTAGTACAGAATTTTCGGACGAATTATCCGACATTTTTATACGAAATTTAAACCACTTTTGTAACTATAAGATACATCTGCGTGGCGCATTGATGCATTTGAAATAATCACATCGATCTATTTTCACTATTTAAATTAGAACTAAAGAAAAACGAAAAATTAACGCTGAAATATTTGACGATATTATCAAAGTGTTACCGTAACATAACAGTTCTTATCAGTGGTATTCGAAAATCCCCACATCCCACACGTTCAATGAATGTGCGATCCGAATCCGATAGTGCTGATTATTTATAAGACAAAGACAACGAACAACTTCGTACAATGATATTGAATACGTGTACAGTAGAAGAATTATGATCAAATAATATTGTAGACAATTGTACGAAGGGATGATCACCGGATATTCAATTATTTCAGTATTGGGGAAACGTAAATATCCTCTGTTTCTTTATTAATATAGCGATTTACGGGTTTTAGGGAGAATTGTGTATTGGTAATATTTACGTTACTTTTAATTCACCCAGAAAGATAGAATAGTTGAAAAATTCAAATTTTTAAGTTGATTATATTTCTCATTTTTTCATTTTTTATTCATTTATTGCATTTCTTGTAGAGATATTTAGTTTCTTCATATTGGAAAAGTGAATTCACTTTTTTTCGATTTCTGACGATTGATAAATATATATCTGTGGTTATAAGCTAACACAACTGAGTAAAATGTAAAAATGCAAACGATGCATTTAAAAAACAAGAAAGGTGCATAGTTGGGGAACAGAAATTTTCAGATAGTCAAATTCAAATGGGGGGAGCAGGGAGAGTATTATGAGAATCAACGCTAGATGCATATCTGAGCAAGAAAAAATCGTTCTTGTTATCATGAACATGAACAAATGGAGTGACGGTGAGATGTTTTTCTATTTTTGTTTTCTTTCGTTCTTGCAATCTTGCATGAGCATTGCGGTAAATGTGAAATCTAAATGTCTTATAAAATTGTCTTGCACTAAATCTGGGGAATAAAAACAATACTCTAAAATACCTAAAATATAAGAAACATTGTAAAAAAAATAAAAAAGTCGAAAAAGAAAAACTAAGGCAGGTGATGAAAAATTTGACGATTTTGCTTGGATTCGCACTTAATGTCGAGTTATTTTCGCGGTGTTATTATTGTTGATTTTTGATAAAGTATTAACCGGATAAGCTCGTATGCTCTTAAAAACTGGATATATTTTTTGAAAATTTCGAAAATAAAACAAATTGTTTGCACTTGAAAATTATTTAATTGAATCCTAAATCCTTATACATACCCTTTTTAGTCAAAAGCATAATGCCGAAGATTCGAAAAACGAAAAAACGTGTACCAGAAGGTTGGGAGTTGATAGAACCAACATTAGAAGAATTGGAACAAAAAATGAGGGAAGGTGAGTCAGTTTCCAGCGATTCATAAGTATTTCAAAAGCTATAATATAAACATATGAGGCAAGCTGAAGAACACAAAAATCTATACTTGATAATGAATAATGTGAGTTTTGCTTCGTATAATTTCAGCCGAATCTGAATCACACGAAGGTAAACGAAAAGTAGAAGCTTTATGGCCCATTTTCAAAATACACCATCAAAAGTCTAGATACATCTATGATTTATTTTATCGAAGAAAAGCGATATCGAAAGGTAAGTGCGTAATTACTGCGCTTTATTAAATAATACTGTGAGTACATTCATAATATCCTCAGTTCTTTCTTCGCAGAATTATATGATTACTGTTTAAATGAAAATATAGCTGATCGTAATCTCATAGCGAAATGGAAGAAGCAAGGATACGAAAATTTATGTTGTTTAAGATGTATACAGACCAGAGATACAAATTTTGGTACAACTTGCATATGTAGAGTCCCAAAAGCAAAATTGGAAGAAGTAAGCTTTCAATGTTTTGTTTTATTTGAAAATTTCATAAATTTTTGGTACTTACCGATTTTGTCTACTGCTAGGGTCGTATCGTTGAGTGTATTCATTGCGGATGTCGTGGATGTTCTGGGTAATCGTTCTAGTCCGCATCGAAATGAGGAAAAGATGTGAATCCCTCGTCATAAGACTTCGGCTTGTGAGAATAGATGATCGATTGAAATTAGTCAGCATTTTATGACGCCGATTACCTCGAGTTTCCATCTATGAAAAATCAAGGGTTCATCAGAGTTATTCATTATTTTCATTGTACTAATTTTCTTTTTGTAATTTATTTGTAAAAATGAAAAATGATATCATCATTAAACTGATTGTAAATAATTAAATATACCTCGTCCTCGTATTTGATTTCATCGTGTGTGTTTAAACTTCAAACATTCATTTTAAAATCTTATATTATGAAAGTAATTCTATTCCTAATAAGATAAAGATCAAAATTAAAAAAAAAAATGAAAAAATTAAATAACTTGTTCCAAAAAATATTTTTAAATTTTCCTTCTCGGCCTTCCTATGAAAAATCATTTACCTACCTAACATTCACACCACTGTTACCACAAAAAAAAATGAAAAGTGCGCCAGAAAAGAGAAATCACGAACTTCCGAAGAATACCGTGAATCATGCAAATAAAACGATAAGAATTGTCTGAAAATTTGTTACCAAGTAACCAGTAAATCGACGTCAATTAAACGGGAAATATATTTTAGATTCGATGAAAATGTCGTTGTGAAATATTTTACTTTCGTTCAAGGTAATTATAAGCTATTCACTTAACAATGTCGAACGAAGTAGATGAAATAATGAAAAGAATCCAGTCGTACAAAGGGGTAGCTGGAACCATCGTCGTCACTAGCGAAGGTATTCCCATTAAAACCACAATGGATAACACCACTACAGTTCAGTATGCTGGACTGGTTAGTCATTTAGCGGATAAAGCTCGAAGTGTTGTTAGAGATCTAGATCCTTCAAACGATTTGACATTTTTACGCGTGAAATCAAAGAAACACGAAATTATGGTGGCACCTGATAAAGATTTCAAAATAATTACGATACAGTATCCGGCTGAATAACGTGATAATAATAGCAAACTCGTATTTTATATCCTTTCGTATATTGTATTAAGCATAAGTTTTAATAAACACTTTACTCTGCATGTGTTTTCTTTCGGTGTGTTTGTGGCAAGTGAAGTGATTGAGTTGCGGGCATTTTTATTGGAATTTTTGTTTCTAATACGCAGGCAATTTCTGTTTCAGAAGAAAAATAATATTTAAAAACGCTAAAAATGGGAAGAAAAGCGATTGTAGCTGTGTGTACGTTAAATCAATGGGCTTTAGATTTCGAAGGGAATTTACGAAGAATCCTCCAGAGTATAAGAGAAGCTAAAGAATGCGGTGCGACGTATAGAAGTGGGCCAGAGCTGGAAATAAGTGGGTATAGTTGCGAAGATCATTTTTTCGAAGGCGACACTTTGCTACATTCGTGGGAAGTATTACTAGAGCTGTTGGTTAATCCAATATGCGAGGATATCATGGTAGACGTAGGAATGCCAATTATGCACAAAAATCTCACCTATAATTGTCGCGTGGTTTTCTTGAATAAAAAAATTCTGCTAATAAGGCCAAAATTATTGATGTGCGATACGGGAAATTATCGCGAATCTCGTTGGTTCTGCGCGTGGAGGCGAATTAAAGAAACAGAGGATCATTATTTGCCTCGAATGATACAAGAGTACACTGGCCAATCGATAGTACCCTTCGGAGATGCGGTTATATCTACAAAAGATACTTGCATAGGGTACGAAATATGCGAAGAACTATGGACTCCTCAAAGTACCCATATTCCATTGGGTATCGATGGCGTAGAAATCATCGTTAATAGTTCTGGATCATATACTGAATTACGTAAGGCTTACGTGAACGTCGATCTCATCAAATCAGCATCCTACAAAGCCGGAGGATGCTACTTGTACAGTAATTTACGCGGTGGGGATGGAGCTCGAATTTACTTCAATGGAAATTCGTGTATAGCGTTGAATGGCGAAATTCTAAACAGGAGTACACAATTTTCGTTAAAAGACGTGGAAGTAGTGTGTGCTACAATCGACTTGGAAGATATAAGGAGTTATCGTAATAGGGTACGAACACGGTCTATCCTGTCGACCGGTAATTCTAGTTACCCTCGGATTAACGCCAACGATTTCGCTTTATCTTCACTAAATACGTTTTCTGTTCCGGAGACGACTCCCATTCAATGGGACTACCTTACTCCCGAGGAAGAAATAGCGTTAGGACCGGCTTGTTGGTTATGGGACTATCTTAGGAGATCTGGTCAAGGAGGTTTTTTCTTACCACTCAGCGGAGGCGTAGATTCCTCCAGCACTGCTTGCATCGTGTACTCGTTGTGCAACCTTATCGTCAAATCTTGCCAAGAAAACGATGAAAATGTTTTATCATCGATACAAAAAATAGTCTGCGATTCCGAGTACATTCCTAGAGACGCTCGAGAACTGTGTAATCGCATATTCGTCACTTGTTACATGGGAACGGAGAATTCGTCTAAAGAGACTCGCAAAAGGGCTGAAAGATTGGCCGCAGAAATTGGAAGTTACCATATTGGTATCACAATTGATACCGCAGTTACCGCTGTTATGGCTATATTTACTACTATTACAGGTAAAGTATTGATAAAAAACGTCTAACGTGTGATCAAGGAGGATATAATAAAAAAAAAAAACACACACATTGATTTCAGGCAAAGTACCACGATTCTCCGTTCACGGTGGATCAGCTCGTGAATCATTAGCCATGCAGAATATACAAGCTCGACTTCGCATGGTGCTAGCGTATTTATTCGCCCAACTTATGCTGTGGGTTCGTGGTAGACCAGGAGGATTGTTGGTTCTTGGAAGTGGTAATGTAGACGAAGCTTTGAGAGGATATATGACCAAATACGATTGCTCTAGCGCTGATATCAATCCAATTGGGAGTATTTCGAAAAACGATTTAAAGCGATTTCTTCGATACGTCAAGGATCATTTTAATTTGAACGTATTGGAAGAAATATTGGAAGCTCCACCGACAGCTGAATTGGAACCGTTGCAGGAGGGGCGTTTGGTGCAGACTGATGAACAAGATATGGGTATACATTGAATTTTTTTAGAGTTGAATAAAATTACTTTACTTTATAAAATTAAAGGAAATATAAACAAGTACATAAACGGGTCTCAAGTCCCAAACCCAAATTAATCTGATACTGTGTTGCCAATAATTACACTGTTTGGCCTGTATAGTTAGAGTAGGTCCTGAATATGTTCTATTATTCTTAGACCACAAAAAATTAAATTACAAAAAGAAATCAAATGATCAAATCATTTTGGACGACTGTATATACTTCACCTATACTATTCTTAATACATCTATTGTTTTATCGATTTCATTAAATTTCAATCATTGGATTTCAGCATAAAAATTTTTTATTTTTTCATTACTCTTTTTTATAGTTAACATTTTACAGAAAATGAATAAAAGTAAAATATAATAAATATACATATTTTTTTAATGAACATTTATGAGCCTCAAAAAACAATACCGAAATAAGAAACCTTAAATCAGGAAATCTAGTGAGATGAAAAAAAATGAAAAGTAAAAATTAAATCTCATTTTCCATTCTATTCTTGATTTCAAAAACTGTTTCTATGGTTGCATATCCCTGAAAGGCTATGAAAGAAGAGGAATACTGAGAAATAGCATGATACGAGTAGCACTGAAGCTATGGCAGGACGTTTTTTACACATTTTCTGACATATTATCTTTTATAATAAGTGAAAAAAATTATTAAAAAATTGTCTTTATTTTAAAGTGTCCATTTAATTTTTGAATAATTTTTCATTTTTGGAAGTTTTATAGTTTTCAAAATTTTTGTATCTCTTCATTTTTTGAAAATTTCTATTCCAATTTTTCAGTCTAACTTATTTCTATGTTTCTACATAATAATTTAGAGTTTTAATGCATTTGTGAATTATTGTACTTGAAAACTACAAATTCAGCTAAAATTCTTTTTTTTTTGACATCACTTTTTTGTGAGGGTTTTTAATTTAAAAAAATATTCATCGTATGAAATTTTTCAATTTTTGTATAATTATTTTTAAATTTTTGTTGTGGCTTTTTTTTAAATTTCGAACAATTTTATATTTTTGAAAGTTTTTTAGTTTTTTCATTTTTCTTGAACAAATTTTCTTGAAATTTTTCATATTTAGACATTTTCTTTATTTCTACACATTTCATCATCTCCTACATAGTTATGTTTTCACTAATATTCTTCCAATATTCATAAATTTGTACACGGCACGGTTCAAAGGAAAAAAAAAATTTAAACAAATTTCTTTTTTATAGACATAAGTTGCCTTCAGCCAGCAAATTCTGGAAAATTTGGATACCCCAAATATTTGTCTAAAAAGAAAATGAAAAATCTAAAAAAAAATTGAAAAATTAAAAAAAAATTAAAAATTAAAAAAAATTAATAAATGTTAAAAAATTAAAAATTGTTTCAAATTCCAAGTTTTACATAATTTTTAATTTTTGAACCTTGTTTTAATTTTATATTTATTTTAAATTTTAATTTCTTAGAAATTGCATAAGTAGATTTCAGTCAAGAAATTCTGAAAAAACTCGAATGTACTAAATTCTTACCTTATAAAAAAAGCCTTAAAATAAAGCAAATTATCTGAAAATGAAAAAAAAAAACAACTCTCGTATAGGTGTCATACTCACCTAACCCACGCATACACAAGATGATTAATCTACCCACGCCCTTAATTTTCATTAATCACATAATTTTTACATGCTCCAAATACCACGAGGAAAGATTTTTATCCGTATGTCTCCTATAACTACCAAAAAATTCTGAAACTTTTAAGCTTCCTTGTAAAAGCAGTCCTACATTCTCAAATGATTTCAATCCTCTTCGATCCGTCTTTACGCTTAGTTACCATACCTACATGATGTTAATAAAAAAAATAATAATAATATAGAAGAATTAAAACCCAAACATTATTAAGAATTAAAACAAAAAAATAAAAACTGAATAACGTCTAAGAATTATAAAAATTTTAAATTTCAAACAATTTTTCAGTTTTTAAACAATTTCATATTTTTTGGCATTTCATTGCTTTTATATTTTTCAATTTCTGAACTATGTTCTAATTTTTTACATATTTTTATTTATAATAAATAATTAATAAACAATAAAAAATCTCAACAGAAAATGATTTTTAAAAAATACACAAATAAGACTTAATTAATTTAAAATGAAAAAATTCAATTTAATAATAAAAAATTAATCAAATTAAAAAATAACATTAAAACTATTCAAGAATTTTTTTTAAATAATTATCAAGTTGTTATGATATTTTTCAATTTTAGATACTTCGTTTTATTTTTTAGGATATTTTCAAATTTATTATATTTCTGCCCCTTAAATGTTAATAGTAGGCAGACTATCATACCGGAATGTTAGATGAGTAGCGTTATTGCAGTTTTAAAAAGGTTGGATTGAGAGGATACACCCTGTATGCATAAAGTGAATTCGATTTTTCATTCCTCATCACCCAAGAGGCATTACTAGAGTGATTTCGCAAATGAATAAGTTTATATGTTAAGCAAATTTTCCCTTAAAATAACACAAAGGTGAATTAAATTTAGCTTTTTTCTTCTTCATATAATTAAGTATTAAAATAAATCGTATGTTACAGGAATGACCTACGACGAGCTAAGTATCTTCGGACGATTACGAAAGCAACACCACTGCGGACCATACTCGATGTTTTGTAAACTAGTCTCCACTTGGGCACCGTCTCATACGCCCGAAGAAGTGGCCGAAAAAGTGAAACATTTTTTCCGCTGCTACGCCATCAATAGGCACAAAATGACCGTATTAACTCCCAGCTATCACGCTGAATTCTACAGCCCCGATGATAACCGCTTCGATCACCGTCCTTTTCTCTATAATGTCACGTGGAAATGGCAGTTCCGCGCCATCGACGAACAACTTCAACATTTATCCGCATTGTCGTCGTTGGAGTCGAAACGAAGCGAATCTAGTAACGTCGACGAATCGAAATTCGCCGGTGTCGCGAAGAAATCTAATAAACCGAGATTTATATCAAGAGAGACGATTTTTAAGACGGAAAATAAATCTGGAGTGGTTGTACCTAGTTTTCACGAATATTGGGGCAGTTCGTCTAGACTTCGTGATACCAGAAATGATATGATGTTTGTCTAGTTTTATCGTTTGTACTAGAAGTTGACCGCATAGGGTTGTGATAGAAAGTAGACTGAATGTTTATTTTAATTTAATCACGTCGTGCCAGAATTCATTTTAATTAGTGGTATTTTTTAATCGATTTTTTCCTCATTGTTCTCCAGTCCCATCAGGGTGGAGGTATTTTATTTTTTTTAATAAGCATACAGTACCCCATCTGTGCATCTGACACCGTAAGTATAATTATGGCTTTTGCCAGGAGACAGGTGGGGTATAGATAGGTTTTTAATCGAGCTTATATGCATTTCACTTATTGTGTTACCTATGTGTTTAGTATTTTTTTTTTTTAATTTTTCCAATTATGGTTTAAGAAACCTCACACCTGTATGTAATCAAATTAGTATTAGACGAGTACCCTTATTGTGATACCATGGAGTACTTAATTTTTAAATTTCAATAATAAACACAATATAATGTACGATTGAGCAATATCCTGTTTCTATGTTTACACGTTGTGAAGCGAGTAACGGGTTGTACAAGCATGGTTGAAATTTTAATTCACGTGCCAGACACGAAATCACACTTTAACCTATTTTGCATGAAAATCAATACATTAATATTTCAGTATACTCGGACTTTCTCTTTGTTAATATTTCAAACGCACAAAAAGCTCTAACGAGCTATTATATTTTTCATGGCTGAAAAATGCCGTTTGGTCAACGCGTAAACGAATATTTCTGCGACATTCGTAGTTTAGTACGCGTTACTGTTGACAGTATTGTTCCACGCGATGACTACAGTTTTGGTTATTCAATCGATACATTGCGTAATGTCGAATTATCGGTAGGTATCACTGTTACGAATTATTATGTACTTTGTAATGAAGCGGTAGGGCAGAGGTTTGGTGGTTTAATTGCAGCACGCGACATGTGAGTAGCAGAGGTTAACGAATTGACGCGTTAATGGAAGAAGTTAATCTTCGACACGAACATTTAAGTTATGCGAATGTGGGGTTCGCGTGAGTGCTGCGTAAAAGTTGTTTAAAGGCTTTTGACCGAAGGTGGAAATAATTTCGAGGGGTGTTGTCACTGATAGTGATCTCGATAAAGTTTTGAGTTGTTAAAATGAATTCAAGTTTTTAAGTTATTTTAATTGGACATGAAAGTTTAGAAATCTGTAAATACGAGTGGGCTGGGGCAAATTTCAGATTTTTTCGAAAAATGTAGCAAGAGAAAATTATTAGTGAAATGAATAAAAAAATTACAAAAATTCTACTCACAAAGCTTAGAGGAACACTGGCTAAAACTTGTTCGAGCTTTGCAAAAAATTCATTCGAAAATTTTTCATGCTTTAAAATCACATTTTAACATATTGTAAAGCTTAAAAAAATGTTCAGGCTACAATTTTATAAACATTTAGAGAATTTTAATCTCCTGTTAACTTTTTTTGAAGTCATTCTAAATATTGTGTATTTTCAAAAATAAATAATAAAAGAGTCATTTATAGGTCATGCGCATAATACGAGTTTGATTTCAGGTCTTTAGAACTTCAGAGACAAAATATGACCAATTTGTACCTCACAAGTGTTCCTAAAATAGTTACATCACTTAAATGTTTCACTAAAAAATAATCCATACTTTGAGAACTCCTGTGAAGTAAAAACTGAAAATATTTTATCATTAATTGATGCGCTTCAAATAACTCAAATTAAGCCCATACTATGCACGCGACGTTAATAATGTATAATTCACCTATCTTTAAACATCTTCATCTCTTTTTTATTTGGAAAAGTTGAAAAAGAGTTAGACGGATAAGGATTTTTTGCAAAAATTGAAAGGGTAGTTCATTATATTTGTTAAATGACCTTAAAAAACATCATAAAAATTTCAGCTCTCTAACTCAATTTTTAAACCCCACCTATCCCTCTAAAGAACAAGTTTCAAAATTTTTATAAACTTCCAAAATAAAAATTTTCAACAAAAATTTTTTTGCGTCCTAAAGTGATATTTTATCAACCAAAAACTGAAAAAAATTTTAGCTGTGATTTTTTTTCTCAATTTAGAAGATCTAAACTATTTTTAATTTTTTTTTCAAAAAGCACTACTTTGAGTAATTTTTAAACAATAACGATAAATAGATAACTTATTGGTCGTGTGCACTGAACGCGCTCAATTTGGGCTTTTTCGGGCTCAAGAGACAAAATACGTTCGATTTTTGTTCCATGGGAGTTCGTAAAGTCCGAGCTTTTTGATAGTGAAACGCCTGTACGAAGTCATTTTGGAGCGAAAATGTGATGTTTGGAAGCTTTGTTAGGTAAAAATCGAACATATTTCCCCTCTTGAGTCCAACCTAAATTAAGCCCACAAAGTGTACACGACTAATAAAGTATGTATTTATTGTTCATTTTTGAAAATAATCAAAATTAAGGCTTTTTGAAAATATGTTAAGATGGAACAGTCTGCTTGAATTTTTAAAAAATTGATGACTAATTTTTTTTTTTTATGACAAAACATGACTTTGAAATGTAAATAAATTTTTAGTAGCCCGAAAATTATTTTTCTGAAAATTTGAAAATTTTCAAAACTTTGACCTGATTATTTGAGAAGCATCTAAAAATGGAATTGGGGAACTGAAATTTTTATGGAATTTTTTTTCAGGTCATTTAGAATCTATTTGGATCACTCTCTACACTTAAAAAAAAAAAAAAAAAAAAAAACGAAATTAAATTGAAGCAAGCAATTTTAAAATTACTTTTAAATTTTATAAAAATTTAATTATTCAATATCTTGATTTAATATAATATTAAATTAATAAATAAAATAATTTTTTTTAAATTAAATTAATTATAATGATATATAAAAATAAATAAAATATTTATTATTGTGTTTCATCTAATTAATTAATAAGTTCCTTTAATAATTTTATTAAATGATTAAAATAAATCAATACTTAAAAAATAATTATTCTTTTAAAATAATTTAAATAAATCAATTATTTTTAAATCAATTTTAATAAAAAAAAATGGTTGATAATTTTAAAATAACATTAATTTGTCAAATTAAAATATCCCCATCCTAGTTGAAACCTATAAATTCACTAGAATTAAAAAATTTAAATTATTTATATTTTACACAACGCGAAGCAAATCAATCCCTTCTCCCGCAGCCTCGAGAAATCATCATGGAAACACATGGTCGTCTATAAACACTTGATATTATTGATTCTTCATTTTCCATCTCCCCCCCCCCAACTCCGCCACAAAAAAACTTTCACCGTCACTAATAATAACTAAAGCTACGTCCCATTATATCTACTCATAGTTGTAATCTGATAGTACTACGAATAAGTAAAATATGAAAAGCTTCGAAATTCTCACCTTTCAGTACACCTTTTTTTAAAATTCGTTACTATTTCAAAAATAAAATATCAAAGATGAAGTTTGCATACCAATCTCCTCTGCTGATCTCATAATGCTATTGGTGCACTACCAGTCTTTGTAACTTTTGGGATCAATTATTTATTAAATGAACCATCTCGTAATGCAATAGATAAGAATAAACTTAATTTTTAAAAACGAAATTTTTTTATTTTTTTCACTTGGCAAGCTGAAATTTAGGTAGGTTGTTTTTGATTCATTCTTTCATACAGGATTAAAAATTAAAATTTTAAGCCATTTGGATTCCCTTCAGCTTACCTCTAAATTTGAGTGATATGTCATTTTGAGGTGGAGAAAATAATAATTATATTCACAATTTCTTGCTCGAACTCTTCCAAATGCATCTAGGAGCTTAGAATTTGGATATGGTGTTTTTCTTAACTCATTCTTTCGTATGAGGTTAAGAACGAAAATTTCGAGTCATTTGTTCTCCCCCACTCTCTCTAAGCATTCTCAAAATTTGAGTGAATCTTCTTTTTGAGGTGAATCAAAAAAAACATAAAAAAATGTATTTTTGGTATTTTTACAAAAAGTCTCTCGCCAAATTTTTAGCGATTTTCATCCATAGCTCCGGCACCACACGTGAAGAAGAAACACACACACATATATAATTTATAAACACACCAGCTGGACAACTGCCATATGATTTCCAATGGTCTGAAAGGAAAAAAATTGAAAAACCCACCCCGATTTCGACTCCTCCCCAAATCAGGTAGGCTGCAATGGATATCGTTTTAAATTAAAACTCAGCTAAAAATACATTTTTCCAATATGTTTTCAATTCCACTTTCCCTTCCCCTCGTTTACCTGAAGAATTATAGTGGCCAAGTTTTATTTAAGCGGGCTTTTTCGTCAGCCTTCCACTATTACGACCTGCGAAATACTCGCGTCTAATTTCTTTTCATTGTCTTCTTTTCTCCCACTGCCGATTAGTATTCTTTCTACGGAGGATTCATAAACCAATTGACTGCGGTGTTTGTTGGGAATAACACCAACGCCGGTATTTCGTTAATACTACTCAGCACCGCGTACCTAGTGTAGTAATTTGCATAACAGCGGATACCAGTTACACAAATCTCGAGCACCGAAGACGTACTAGTGTGGATGTGAAACTGCGTAGTGCGTAAACAAGCTTAACATTGAAAACTACTCGAATGAGCGTGTATAGTAGGATGGCGTTGAAATGGTAACCCATTCAGAGTCAATGGCCTACTTCCACTGGTCGTGGCGCGTTGTAAATACCTCGAAGAGAACACCGAGAGGTGGAAACATCAACACTTTTGATTTCTGGTTGAACGGCAATTACTCGATTTTATGGCGATTTGGATGATCAACAAGTGTAAAAACTGAGATGAAATGAATTATAAATCGGTATCGGTTCGATACGACGACACAGGCGTTTTAATTATATACAACTTGTCACGCAAGTTTACCATGTAGATGCGCAGTTTGGCGGTAAAAAAGGTTATGTTTTGGCGCGAATGGGAAACAATTGTGTATTTTTTTGCGCGACGAATAGAGGCAGTAGGTAACAACAGAGGATGAAGGTTGTTACAGTTGGATTCACGTACGTTGGGTACGGCGTTACCGCAATTACTACTGGGAAACTGGAAGAAATGTAAACAACGATGAAATTACACACCTCTTCGATGCGTATCATAAATTACTAAATAAATAATTACGTTATCGCAAGTGTTTTTTACTATCAGTCTTCCTGTGCTCGTCTGTCGCGCGGTACATTTGTGTCATTTGTGACTGTGCACGAATATCGTTAGATTTTTGGTCCAATGTTGGCGCGATTTGTTATTTTGCTCGCGTTAGTCGACTGAATATGCGAGAATAAAGGTAGGCTGGTTATTACTATTATAACAGATAGAACCTGTCCTAGAGAGATGGAAACTAGGCGCAGCAGTTATTCGTGAATAATTCTGGTCGTAGTTATTCTGCGACTTGGTTCACGAATCGGCGTACAATTGGTTTTGCGTATCGTAAAGGGGCGTAATTACATTGTCGATTTATCGTACAATATTACAGGTACAAATTGAGTATAATTTAAATATGAAATTATCAGTCGATGTTTTCTTCATTAATACACGTGTTGAAATGTTGAATAAAAAAAAATAATAATAATAATCACGAAAACAAGGCGAGGCTCGCATTCATTTCACTCGACTAGTAATAAAAAATGTATTATTAATTTTTTTTATTTTCGCAGAATTAACGATGTCAGCATGTAATCATCCCTGAGAGAACATGTTCAGCGAAAAGCACGTGGTAATATTAAGCGGGATCAGCGGAGTATTGAATTTGATTTCTTGTATCGCCATAGCCATCACATGGACGTACTGGACAAATACGTTGAATAATTGCACTGGGAATAATTGCGAATGCATATTATTCGGTGAAATCAGAGGATCTTCGTTCATCGGTGGTCCACCAATTTGGTGTCGCTCGGTCACCTATGGCACTCTATTCTTGACTATCGCCAGTTTCGCAGTAGCTGCTTTTTATCTGATTAAAGTGAGAACTGCGCAACCAAAAAATTCATTCAACAGAGCAACTCAGTCCGAGGAAAATATTCCGTCCAAAAGGTAAGTCATCGTTATACATACATGCGGTGCGTAAATATTATTCATATTTGAAGAATAACACGCATAACCTCAAGGACACCTCTTCATGTGTTACAGATTTCCAATTTGTAGGAATAAAAAACAGTTTCCGCTATTGTTTAAAGTAATAGCAGGAACTATTACGCTGTTGATGTTAACCGAAGCCATCACATTATCCGAAGGCTACGGACATACATGTAACGGGTATAAAACACTAGTCATTAAATATTTGAAGGTAGGCTTTCTGTGACACGCAAACGTTTTATAGAGATATCTAGATCTACATATGTGATATAATATGGTATATACTTTCAGGCCAATGGAGATCTTTCGGATCTGGTGATGGATCGATTTTCGTGCACAACTATGTTCGATTTTCTAGACTATTTGCAACCGGATGCCATCGTCAGGAATCCTTATCTACCTCAGTATTATTATCATCATCGTACCACCAGAATAAATACCGGTGCTATATTATTAACTAGCGTTATATTCTCTTGGATAAGTGTTTGTTTGTGGAGCATCATCACTATTTTTGTAGGATTTTGTCGTTAATTTTTAAGTTATTCGTTACGAAATTTTGTTAACATTATAATTATATTGTAAGAGATCATTTATTTAAATAAAACAATTTTATTAAAATTATTGTAAAAAATTTAAAAAATACCAATTGTCACGTAGTTACAATTAAATAAATCACGCAGTCCATTTCTGACATCTAGTATCCACATGTACACCTAAACACTTCACGCTGCAGTACCTAGCTCCGCAACAAACGCACGTATAGCTACTAAAGAATCCGCAGACTTCGCAAAAATGACGAGGTGGGAATTTAGACGGAGGTGCTTCGGCTGAATCGTAATTTGGAGGATCTGGATGAGCATGTCGTCCCTCTTCTAATAACTGAGGGAAACTTTTACGATACCTATGGAAATATTGATTGTATCGATACGCTCGTTATTATTTTTATATATTTGTACATTTGATTTTATTAAATCATAAATTAAAGTTACCTTTGTTTATAATAATCTGGGCCTTTGGTTTTCTTTTTTCTGCCTCCTCTGGTTTCAAAAGAATCGCTAAATTTGGGAACTTTTTTACTCATAACTGTAATTTGGAAAATATGATGGTAATATACTTGAAACATAAGATTGAATGAGGTATTTTACAAATTCATACCCAAATCAGCATGAGGATCATCGTGATAGTTGTCGACTTCAAGCGCCTCCAGGGCTTTTCTAAGTCGTCGACTTCTGGTAGCATCATCTAAGACTCGTTTTTTACATTCGCGACTCATGGTGGTTGTGCAGTTAAAGAATCTTGTTAATCTATAAAGCTTGAAAATTAGTGCATACCTTCTTTACATACGAAGCATGATAACAATAACAAAAATTTACTTACCCATTTGCTTTCAACACCTTTTCCGAACAATGATTATTATCGTTCGCATATCAGAAATCTGAAATTCATCTATGATATTACATTCTAACGTAAATCTCACTTGAACTAATCCACTTATTTCCAAAAATAAGAAATTATTCAAATTATTTCAGCACTATCCTCAATCAATCGCGGGAGTAAGTTACAATTACGATAAGAGGCTTCAAAAATGTTGAACAGTGTTGATACAATCATCAATAAAATAAAACATAAAATTTCAGCGAATTGGCAACATTGCTATATTATCACATTAAAAGTGAAGTTATCAAGTGCTCCCTGGTTTCATTTTAATGAACTGTGAAATTAACTAGCGCTCCTGCATTTTCCAGCAATAAATACTTGCACTAATTTATTCAAGACCTTATATTCATTGCCTTGAACTTAAAAATTAGCTTAGGTGTAAGTAAAAGATCAATTATCGTAGAATCGTATATAATATTTCGTTTCATGTAGATTTCAACGTAAAATTAATCGAAAATTAATTATATTTCACTCGAATTGTAAAGATTACATTAATATTAAAAGCACAACCGGTATGTAACGTGATTCTGGGAATGCTATAGTCGAATGTAAGTGTTTATTTACATAACAATATTGGGTACGAGATTTGAATAGTATTGAAATTAAAAATTTTCTTTCGAAAGTAGAAATCAAAGTAATATGCAATTTAATCATCCTTGGATCGACGCACATTGGGAACCTAACCAGGGCATCGATACGTACAACAATTGCCTTTCATTGGCTGATTTGGAATCAAACACCGAATACAAATTAATCTGCATCAACTATAAATCATCACAGGCACAATTAAAGGTAAGATCAAATCGATGTACATAAGCACCGTGTGTCACACGCTTCCAGTACTTCTCCCAACTCGTCCATTGCTGGAGTTCGTATTACGGTTTACACCCTGTTTATCATTTATTATTCGCAGAATATAGCGTGAAAATGGCCGAAATTAAACCTATAATTAGAAGAAATAGACCGGGCACGAAATCCAAAGATTTTTACAACTGGCCAGAGGAGCAGTTCGAAGAAATGGACAGTACTTTGGCCGTGCAACAATATATACAACAGTTGATAAGGCGTAATCCTGCCGACATCGATACTATTTTAACGCCACCGGAATCTCAAGACGAAGGTGTATGGAAATACGAACACTTGCGACAGTTTTGTCTGGAGTTACACGGACTGGCGGTACGTCTGCAGGATGAATGTAGTCCGGAAACTTGCGTTCAAATGACAGCGTCAGAACAGTGGATATTTCTATGTGCTGCTCACAAAGCGCCGAAAGAATGTCCGGCTATTGATTACACGCGACATACGTTGGATGGCGCGGCTTGTTTATTGAATAGTAATAAATATTTTCCTAGTCGTATTAGTATCAAGGAATCGTCGGTTACGAAATTGGGATCAGTTTGTCGACGAGTGTATAGAATATTTTCGCACGCTTATTATCACCATAGGATTATATTCGACGAATTTGAAAGTAAAACATATCTGTGTAGAAGATTTACCACCTTTGTAATGAAGTATTCATTAATGCCGAAAGAAAATGCCATCGTTCCTATATTGGAAGAAGAAGGAACCGCGGTACCAGCTGACACTGCTATGCCCACCGAATCCGAAGCGTGAATGTTATCGCTCCGGTTTTAATGTTCGCGAGCTCTTATATTTAATATCGCCATCTAATTTTATATTTTAACATGATATTCGTGTTGAACGAAGTAAAAACTACGTGTTTATGTAAATATTATCATTATTTAATTAAATTTATTAAGGTACGCCATTCTCGTGCAATTCGACGATGATTGTTTAATTTCGCGGATTAATGACCTTTTTCTTCTGAACAATTGAATTTCAATATATTTAAAAAATGAAATTCACGAATTCCTGTTCGCATTTGTTAACTACCAAGTACCAATACGGTAAATTTAAGTACATAATCTTTTCTACTATCCGAATAGTATAGCTCGAGTTTTAGCGTTTTAAAACAAATTTACCTTGTGTTGAAAAAACTACGCAATTTAATATGCTTTTATGAATAAAGTTTTAATGCACATTTTGTTTCATTATTGTACTCTCCTACGCTTCGACCATACACTGTACCAAACTACCAATGAGTCATACTAATACGTTGAGTAAGCATTCTTATCACGCTGGCACTTGCACATAAAAATAAAAATTATACCGCTTTTTTCCAACATTAATATAGGAATTTTCAAACATGATTTCTCTTTTAGATATTTAAAGGATCGTCACTCTACGCAGAAACCGTTTTACCGGAAATTCCATGCGCTGTAACTACATTTTACACAGATTCCATTGAACCTAGAATACCAGGTATAGAATGTAGGGAATTTTTCATATATTAGTTAAATACTCGAAGTAAGGTATTTTATATGTATTAATTGGTAGATTATCGCAGCGTATTATTTTTGCCTTAAAAAGAATAAAATCTGGAATAACTTACCGTTACATTTGAATTTGACCTTTCCAAAATTGAAAGTTTTAAAATATGATATTTTCGCGAATGAATTCAATTTTCGAGCATCGTAACACAAACCGATATATAAGATAGAAATCTAAGACTTCATCTTTGTCGCCAGCGATCGCAGTAGCATGCGGTTCGCAAGTTCTGATTTACAGAAACGTTCGTCCATATTTCAAGTTCACATTACCATTAATCGAAAACGAAGATGCCGAATTCATCAATGTCGAAACAGATATATGGAGACAAAAGGCAGACACACTGCAACTTGTTCAGTTATTACAAGATTTGAGCATGGAACATGGTTTCTCAAATTTAAGCACACCGTCGCAGAAGTTACTAGCAATGAATGCAGAAGATAGAGAGAATTTCTTGAAGATGCCCGGTCATATACAAATCAAAAAACAAGTAGGTTGATGAAAATTTTGCATCATTAGCGCGAACATATTCCGAAATAAAATTTTTCAAACCGTTATAACGTGATTTTCAAGAAACGTATTTATGAAAATTTGAAAAGGTGTTCGAAATTATTGCTCGATTCTTCTCAAATTCTCATTGGTTGCTTTTGATGACCCCTATACTCACTCCTCGAATGCTCAGCGGTGATTGGTCTAAGGTTATCATTGGTTATTTCGCTGATCATGCAAAGAAATTCCTTGACAATTTGTCGTAATCTTATCGACCGCGGATTCAAATAATATTATGATTTTGATTTATAGGTTACGATCACGAACATGACTAAAATCCCAAAAATGATCGAAGGAGAGAAACCAGTCGAATGTCTAATTGTAACTACCGAATCTTCGCATTTATTTGTACTCGATCCAGAAACATTTTCGGTGGTCGAGCAACGCAAAGTTAGCTTTCGCGAAAAAATATAAAATTACAATAATTCTTCGAATTCTTCATTGTAGTAAAATCAAAATAACTTCGATTTCTAGATACCAGGAGTAACTTCACACTTGGCAGCTCAAGGAATATACGCAGTTGATTATTTTTTGATATTTTGCCTACGATATGGTCCCGTCTACAAGTTAAAACGTGGCGTAGAAGATATTAAATGCCTGACTAATTTATCCGCTTTACCTATCGATTTGGCATTAGATTACAACAGATTTGTAACTGTCAACATGGACAGTACTTTTCAAAGCTACACTCTAAAAGTATATTAAACTTACTATGTAATATTGTATTTCAATCCATGAAATCAATCAATATAGGAATCCACTTGAAATGAAATTTTGATTTGTAGGGGAGCAAAGAATGGTCGGTATCACTGGAAGGTAATCCGACAGCGATTTCTGTAATGCCACCTCATTTATCTGAATCAACTTATATTATTTCATGCAATGCGATAAAAAAGGAGCGCTTGGAAGGGGTAGTTTATATTTACAAGGGTACAGAGCTGTTGTACACTTTACACGTAGAAGAACCTATTCAAGCTTTTATTTATGGACCTTATGGCTTCGGAGAACAAGCGTTTATTTTTAATACAATTGGTAATGTTGGATGAATTTATTTTATAATTATATTGTTCTCATGTACTGTAGATGGGAAGGTGATATTTCATTTATTTTATCGTAGGAGGAGGACTCTCCATGAAGTTGTTGAAACGTACTGCTCACTTCGGAACTAGCGATAAATGTGCTATGTTAGGTAGTTCGATGCATCATAATATAAAACTGTTGGTACCGAAGAAAAGCAGGATTTTTGTCGAACAAACATTACGAGAAAGAGAGCAAGCTAAAGGTACCTACTTCCTATTTCATGTGCAAAGTGTAGGTACATTCATTTAGATTTGAAAGATACAAATTAAATATGTTTTACAGAGATTTATTCGTGGTTTCAAAAAACTTGGCAAGGAATGAAAGTGTTGACGAATGAATCTTATTTAAATGCTTTGCAAAATTCTACCGTTTCTGGAGACCATTCTTTGAAATTAACTGCTCAAGTAAATCTTTCTATATAATTAATTAGTTTTATGAATGTCATCAACATTATATTCAATTTACTCTTGCAGGTATTAGGTCTCGGTCCTCGTCTCAAAATACTAATCCAATTACAAAATCTTTCAGGCGACAATGCCTTGAAAGATCTTTCTGTAATTTTTCTTTACGACGCAGACGTGTATTCGGTTGAAAACCCATACATAAACGTAAATATATAGAGGGATAAATATTTAATTAACATTAAAATTAGCCGCAGGATAAAGGGAAAAATTTTCATTCCAGATCCCATTTGTTACCCCAAATTATGAATATAAAGTGGAAACGTTCATTAACTGTAGTTTGAATATTAATAGCATTATGAATCTCGCTGTAGCTAATCAAGAAAAAATAATCTTATCTGCAGTTGTCAATATGCCACCAGGTACGATTCTTCAACTTATTGTTTATGTATCTAGCTTTAATACGTCGAAAAAAAACAATACTCAAGATCATTAATTTATATTATGGTAAATTTCAACATAACCAAATGTCAATAAATCGATATCAATTTACATAATGGTATAATGAGGTAACATATTTTTTCAGCTGTTGTTCCAGCGGTTTAAGCAGTTTTAAGTCCGCGCGATTTCATGCAATTTCTGTCAACTACCTACAATTTCACTATGCACAAAATGTACACCTTGAAATTTAATACATTTTAATAAAAATTAGTGATGTCAATGATATGAATCATTTTTTTTTAAACAACATAAAATAAAAAATATTAAAAAGAGATCAAAAAACTTAATCAACAAAAATAATTCTCTCTCTACATGTTCGGAATACCTAAGTACAAATGAAACTTAATTACTCAGCAAAAAAGTGAAATGAAATAAATTAAAAAAATAATGAAATAATGAAAACAGTTTTCAACAAATATAGTTCAGCGATGATACAAAATGTACACTATACAAAGATACAAAAGTGACTAGATTCATGTTATAACTGAACTATCGTAATACTATAGAAAAGCAATTAATTACTATCAATTATGAGATGCGCGTTTGCCATTCATATATCCAATCCATCGCTTAGCTGTGGTTGAAAACAGAGGATCCTTATCGATAGAAGACAATAACAACAACTGATTAATATGCGTAGCGTGATAATCCCATCTGGCTAATTTAGGAGCAATACCTAAACTCATATGTCGTAAATCGTACGTCGTCCCTGATCCTGTGTCAAAAGCTAGTAATAATTTTTTCAGTGAAGTCATACCTTGAACGTAGAGCATATACGGTTCGTGAGAATAATCGACCGGAGCTAAAGTATGAAAATCATACAGTCCTATTAACGAATATATAAAACCATTCAAGACAAATGTTGGCGGATCAGTTGGATATTCTTCGTACCAATGGAGATCATGCAAATACATAGCTAATACACCGTGATTTTTGCTCAAAACTTTGAAAGGCCCGAGAGCTTTACGAGCAGCTTCTAAATACTTGGTATTTTTATTGGATAGGTAATAGGCGCGGGCTAGTACAGATAATCCATGACCTTGCCCCATAGCTGAATACCAGCCTGGTTTCAAAACCAAGGAACCGGCCATTTTACGAGTGACCGGATTCGGCCAGCCTCCGGTGGCTTCATCTTGATGTTTCAAGAACCAATTGACGGTCAAGTAAAATTGCGTCATGTGATTACTACTAGCTGTGGTGAGATTATCGATGCAACCTTTACCTTTTAAAAGTATGTTGTTAATTTTCAAGGAAGATCGTTGGAATTTCGGTTTTGCTTTATTTTTCAACATAACGCCTTTTTGAACGTCTATAAATATGTCTCGCGACAACTTGTACCAATTGGACTGACCATCGCATTTCAAACCGTAAATAATATCTTCATCGACGACGTTGATATGCTCGTCTCCGCATTCGTAATGTAAATAATAAGTGACTTTGTCAACTACGTTACGAACTTCTACCATGAGCTCATTAAATCCATCCGGATTGAGTTTTAAATCGAACGATAAAATTGGCAAAGTATCGTTAATATGTAAAACAACAGGTTTGGTTTCGGCAGTATCGAAACACAGTACTAATGAATTAGCTTCTTCGTCGTGTTGCCTCTTGATTGAAGAAATCTGCGAAACCATCCAATTAGCTTGAGTATTTTCACCATCCTCCAATACATGTTTAATTGGCTCCGGTTCGATGAGACTTTTACTATAATGCGATAATCCGAATTGAGCGATTTGAGTAGGATAATAATACCCTTTCGGGTCCCACTGCGTAGATAAGGGAACACCTTCGGAGGGTGTGATACATTTTACGCGTTCTCTTTCCTCTACTTTGTAGCTTTGGAAATGCGTAAATACGCCTTTAGGATCGTACTTCTTTTTCGGAACGTAAATATTGGCGTAACTATGAGACCAATTGAATTGTTCCACACCATCTTTCTCCACTAGTTTACCGTAAACTTCGAAATACTTTTTAATAAATGCGAACGGTACGAATACCTCATCTGCTTCCTTTCTACAAGAAATATTGTATTCGCCGTTAATATTACATAGTATCTCTTTAGTCGTTTTATCTGTTTCGTATTTGCGTAAATGGTTCGTAGCGTATGCCAATACTCTAGGAGGTTCGGTGATATCGACGTTTTTGAACCATGACCATATAAATACGGCTACTAACGCGTGAACTAACAGGATACCGATAAAAAGACGAATTTTATAGCGCATATTATTCCATGGTGTATACGCTACGATGTATATACGAGCTGAAAACAGAAAGCAGGCTTTAAGCTAAATTCGAATTAGTGGACGCGTGTGCCAAATGTCGTTAAGATACCCCTATTTATTTGAACGTGAATTCTATTTCAATACGAAAAAAAAGACTCACCTTTACATCAGTTTATTCTAATTTTCCACCAAGTGATATGGAACGTTAATCGTTTTAATGGAGCATAACAGCTATAAACGTAGAATACTGTTAATCAAAAAATATTAACGATATTTTTTCAATCGATCAGTTGACTCAATTTCTTCATCAAATCAAAGTGTTTGATGAAATTGATCTTTATTGATCATCCGTAAAAAGCCGATAAGAGTTGAACATTTTTAGCTTTGGTACTTTTGGAACATAGCTGCCAACGGCTAGTATGGAGATTTTTATTTTTTAATATTTGCACAACCTGTTCGCATTTCTCTTTGTAATCTTCTTTGTTCTGATTTCTGAATGGTGGAAAACAAAATTACGTAGTTGCAGTAAATTACCATAAGTACCACTAAAAAAAGCTATTCAAATATTTTATTTTTCATTTTATACTGATGATGTATAAATCCAACAAGTCGGTTTTTTTCCTACCCTCTTTTCGTGATTTTCCCTTTTTAAAATTTAAATCAGTGTCTGAAGGAGAATATGAGAACAAGGGTTAAATGATAAACACGAGAGGGAACAAATAAAGTTTTGTATGCTTTCGAAGAACGGAAGCAAGAATGAGAACAGTCAACTTAAAATCCCACACGTTCTTCATTTTCCAAAAAATACAAATTACTAAATTACTAAAAAAGTGAATACGTTTATTATTTACAATTTTTCATCTTTTGAGCTCACTCTGACCAATGCAATAAATGCATTCGATTCATAATTATTTACTTGATTTGTACAATATTTTGAAAAAGGCCTAAAAACAAAAACCAAAAATTAGAGAGAACAAAGAATTTCTTGGTCAAAGAACGAGATCGTAAACTTGACACGCTTCAAGAACAAAAAGCTTATGAACAAGAACAATGTTGTATCAAGAGAACATGAATGAACAAAAGTTCCTTCTTCCAACACTGAATTAAATAAATACATGCTTGATGACAACCAACAAAGTTTCCGTATTTTATTAAGTGGCATATCTTTGCAGTTAAAGCCAAAACTTGCAATTTTCATTTCTAAATTATTCATACCTATTATATCTTCGTCTATGAAGACGCAACTTGAATTCATTTAATAAGCATATATTGTGCCAAAGAAATTTATGATTATTCCATTCTAAATTTTTCAGAAATAAAATTCATTCTAATCTCATCGTTTAAAAATCTAACTCAACTTTATTGCATCTTCAAGTAAGCTATTAAACGGGCCCAATATTTTTCCCAAGTTTTCACAGAAAAGAGAACTTTCAAATCTTCCATCACGGTTGAGCGCCACCGAGAACCGCCCTCGACTGGCCCTGCCCGTGCCCTCTTTTCGGCTCTTGAGCCAAGGCGAGGAGTTAGTTCCTTCTTGTGGAGAGTCGCTAGTCAGTTTATACCTTACGATGAAAGGACATCATCTCTACCTCACCCGTATCACCGAAGACTGAGTCCACAACGCAGAGGCAAGCAACGGCTCTCCGCCCGAAGGCACGAGGAGACGAAGGACCCTTCATCGCGAGACTATATCTGAACACGACCACCACTTACCCGCCGCCGCGTAAGGAAACGGATTCAACGAATTCTCGCACGTCTTGACTTCTCTCGATCGTCTTATTAAAAGAGCGATCGATACATCGACGAAGCTTCCAACGTACAGACTCTCGTTGAAATACGTATCGCAAACGCAAACGAGCGTTTAACCGGGTGATAGCTACGCCACCACACGGTATTCTGAGAAAATCTCAGATTAGTTTAAGTACTATATCCCTTACTAAACCTTACATCAACCTTTGATAAACTGAATGAAATTAAGTGAACACCTAATCACTGAAAATGAAACACGTCATACAATAATATCGACTCATTGAAAAACGATTACGTCATAAAATAATGACGATTCATTGAAAACCGAATACGCCATACAATAATGTCAATGACAAATGAATGACGTAAAGCTAAAAGAAATAAGAATTCTACAATGAACAAAAGAGCTGAGAAGTTGAGAACCATAAGATGGAAGCGAGAAGTTGGAGAAAATGTCTCAAAATTAGGCATTTCAATAATTTCTAGATGCATAAAAGAGGAAATTAAAACCCTTATGCCACATTTCGAAGGTTGTCAACTTTTCATCAGTATTTAGATACTAGCAACGAACCTAGGTAATCAACGAATTTACGAACGCTCTAGGTCTAATAAATAGGTGTCTCCAGAAAGAAATAAAAGAGCTTCAATTGAATTTTACCAAAAAACATTACTTTGGAGTGAGAAAAGGGGAAATTGCCAGAGAAAGCAACATCACATACCAAGATCTTCATTATTCAAATGTGAAATTGTGAATTTAAGGACTTCACATCAATGATTCATTTGAAGTTGAAAATATAATCAAAATGAGAGGCTTATTGATTAAATACGTGCCTTCATTTAAGAATAAGTAATAATAAACTGATAAAAATTAATTCAGGTTTGCCTTCATGTGGGAATATACACAATTTAAATACAATTTGATAATTAATATATTTCATCAAGCAGCAAAAACACAATCGCAAAACTCCGTCTTGGAAAATGGAAAAATACTTTTGATTCGCGGTCTCATTCGCGAGATGTACAAAATTGGCAATCAATAACTAACCGATACTCTCTAAGACAAAGCATTCCAGAGATTGATTTCAATCATAGGAATTACATTGAAAAAAACAATAAATAAGAAAGAAAATAATTACAGTATTAAAATTACCAAGAAACATTTTAAAAACAGTAATATGTAGAACTTCTTAAAATTAAATTGAATTTTCAAGACATAGATGCTATTCCGAAATTCAGGGACACAGTGAAGTTTTCGATTTGATAAACTAATTTGCAAACAACATGGAAAAAAACTTCAAAAATGCACAAAACCTGATATGTAATACAATTACGGAACCAATGCTATATTATTCAACAATAAGACTCAGTTCTGAAAATAATGGAACAACTACAATTCATTTACCTGTTTTGTACATCAATTTATTTCGTAATTCTTCTGCATTGTCCAGTTGCAACTTGACCATCGCCGCTTATAAAGGATCCACAAATGACATAAAAAGAACGAAATATCTCTTGATGTTCCAACGATACAGCGCAAATATAAGAATATTAAATTTACGTGGTATTTCATACTTTCCTATCCCTATGATCTTCCATTATCGTACAAAGAACCCAAAATTTCTGATTCTTCGCTACACCTAATTATAGTCCCAAACATAGCGTGAAATTGTACTAGAAAAAAAAACCTCCTCAGCCACTCCTTCCATCACCAAAAAAAAAAAATAACCACTTATCGCCTAAATGTAGCTTGACCACAGAACCTACAACATAGAAAAAAAAAAAAAAAAAGAAAAGAAAAACACACATATACTCGTTAGGTACATCGTTATGGTTTTGTGAAATATTTCTTGGTTTTTAAAAATGTATTTCTCTTCATATAGACGAATAATGAAAATAATGATAATAATAAAAAAAAAGGGGGAAAAAAAAGGAAGGAAGGAAATGGCTATATGGTTGCTCAAATTTCGTATTTGTTCCACAATTAAAGAGGCAGCGCTCACAATATTTGCTCAATGCCTTTACATATACATCATAGAAATTTACGAAGCCTGGCTGAATTTTCAAATTTCCCCTAAATTCTGAAAACTTTCAGCAATTTTCATTTCTTTTTTTTTTTTTTTTTTTTTGGCTTTTCCCAAAATTTTGCAACATTTTATCTCTCGTGCCCGCATTACGATCATAATTTACGCTCTTTTAGACGTAACTAGCAACATAATATATGTACGTATGCTCGATTTTGTTCAACAGGTGTTCCTAAAATTTAACTTCAAGTCTACAGAACTTGGAAGACCATGTGTACGCCATACCTCAGTGTTTAGAAACGCAGTGGAATATTATGGAAAACGAAAAACCTAACAAATGTGCCAAGCCTACAATACACACACACAAACACGACGACTCACAAATTACGAATTCACGAGTCATCGTATTCGGTCAAAATTTTAAATTCAAATGAAAATATACAATCTTACCTTGCAATTCTATCTGAACTTTCTTCATCCAGTCGAAAACGTGAGAACGGAGATGATTCAACCATTGCAATTCCTTCTTCTGCATTGTCCAATCTACATGAGCTACGAAATCCCTCCAACCTTCATAACCTTCCACTATCGTACAAAGAACCCAAGTAGTCGCGTATACATCGTTGATTATGAACTAAGAATATAAGGAGGGACTTCGGCGTCGAAGTGAGAGTCGAGGGTCGCTGAAAAAGAAAAATCACAGAGAGACATTGCGTAAAGTGTGCTCCGGTTTTAGTCTGGGGTATACCGACGTCGCCCTCCTCTCGGTCCAGGAGATTCGAGCTCGGAAGGCATTGACCGGCTGGGATGAAACCCAGCTTTTTACCAGCATGTGTGCCGTGAGCCCCCCTAGATCGAAACGCGAACTCGACCTGTGCGGTTTAATAAGACAATCATAATAATGTAGAATTCAAATAAATGCGCTTTTTTTTTTTTTTTTCGCGCTTACGTTATCGTAGATCATTGGGAGGGACTCCGTTTGCAGGAGTATAACAAAGAGCTGCGTTATTCGCTCTTCTAAAGCAATACCTACTCGAACATCGGGCGTTATGCGTTACATATGCTGGATATATAACAAATACCGCGACCGAAGACTTTGTTAGGTATTTCTTTTTCTGTTTTTTCGAAGCGCGAATAATGCTCTGTAAGGGGCGCTGAAAGAGAAAAATTTCGAGAGCTTTATGCGTGGAACTCCGGCTATAGTCTGGGGTATACCAACTTCGTTATATTACCTCGGTCCAGGAGATTCAAACTAGGAAGGCATTGACCAGCTAGGGATAAACCCTGCCTTTTACCAGCATGTGGGCCATGAGTCCTCCCTGTGGGCCGAAACACCTAAACAAATTTACGAGAAAAGACGTTGCCGTGGTGTGTCTCGCGTAAAAAAGTCCGATTTCCTTACGTTTCGTTGTTGCGACAATCCATCAGCAATGCGTGTGACCGCATCTTCAATGAACAACCGCAGAACGAAATGCACGTCCATCGAGACTTTGATTCGCGAGAGACCTAAATCGAAAGACCGCACAGCGTCCGCTATATACTATATATATATATACACGTAATAATATTAAATGCATATTACGCAAGGGAGTCACTCCGACGCCGAAGCATACATAAGAGGGTCGCTGAAAGAAGAAATTTCGAGAGACATTGCGGAAAAGTGTCTCTAGGTGCGCAAACACCTAGAGCCCCTAGATCGTGACGTACAATTCATGCGATATTGTAAATTTACAGACGCTATAATCACTTCAATTTCCACACCTAGGCAAAACCCAAACATCGCGTGGAATTGTACTAGAAAAAAAAACCTCCTCCGCCACTCCTTCCATCACCAAAAAAAAAAAAATAACCACCTATTACATAACGTACGATCGAAAACCATCGCCTAAATGTAGCTTGATCACAGAACCTACAACATAGAAAAAAAAAAAAAAAAAAAAACACACATATACTCGTTAGGTACATCGTTATGGTTTTGTGAAATATTTCTTGGTTTTTAAAAATGTATTTCTCTTCATATAGACGAATAATAAAAATAATGATAATAATAAAATAAAAAAGGGGAAAAAAAGGAAGGAAGGAAATGGCTATACGGTTGCTCAAGTTTCGTATTTGTTCCACAATTAAAGAGGCAGCGCTCACAATATTTGCTCAATGCCTTTACATATACATCATAGAAATTTACGAAGCCTGGCTGAATTTTCAAATTTCCCCTAAATTCTGAAAACTTTCAGCAATTTTCATTTCTTTTTTTTTTTTTTTTTTTTTTGGCTTTTCCCAAAATTTTGCAACATTTTATCTCTCGTGCCCGCATTACGATCATAATTTACGCTCTTTTAGACGTAACTAGCAACATAATATATGTACGTATGCTCGATTTTGTTCAACAGGTGTTCCTAAAATTTAACTTCAAGTCTACAGAACTTGGAAGACCATGTGTACGCCATACCTCAGTGTTTAGAAACGCAGTGGAATATTATGGAAAACGAAAAACCTAACAAATGTGCCAAGCCTACAATACACACACACAAACACGACGACTCACAAATTACGAATTCACGAGTCATCGTATTCGGTCAAAATTTTAAATTCAAATGAAAATATACAATCTTACCTTGCAATTCTATCTGAACTTTCTTCATCCAGTCGAAAACGTGAGAACGGAGATGATTCAACCATTGCAATTCCTTCTTCTGCATTGTCCAATCTACATGAGCTACGAAATCCCTCCAACCTTCATAACCTTCCACTATCGTACAAAGAACCCAAGTAGTCGCGTATACATCGTTGATTATGAACTAAGAATATAAGGAGGGACTTCGGCGTCGAAGTGAGAGTCGAGGGTCGCTGAAAAAGAAAAATCACAGAGAGACATTGCGTAAAGTGTGCTCCGGTTTTAGTCTGGGGTATACCGACGTCGCCCTCCTCTCGGTCCAGGAGATTCGAGCTCGGAAGGCATTGACCGGCTGGGATGAAACCCAGCTTTTTACCAGCATGTGTGCCGTGAGCCCCCCTAGATCGAAACGCGAACTCGACCTGTGCGGTTTAATAAGACAATCATAATAATGTAGAATTCAAATAAATGCGCTTTTTTTTTTTTTTTCGCGCTTACGTTATCGTAGATCATTGGGAGGGACTCCGTTTGCAGGAGTATAACAAAGAGCTGCGTTATTCGCTCTTCTAAAGCAATACCTACTCGAACATCGGGCGTTATGCGTTACATATGCTGGATATATAACAAATACCGCGACCGAAGACTTTGTTAGGTATTTCTTTTTCTGTTTTTTCGAAGCGCGAATAATGCTCTGTAAGGGGCGCTGAAAGAGAAAAATTTCGAGAGCTTTATGCGTGGAACTCCGGCTATAGTCTGGGGTATACCAACTTCGTTATATTACCTCGGTCCAGGAGATTCAAACTAGGAAGGCATTGACCAGCTAGGGATAAACCCTGCCTTTTACCAGCATGTGGGCCATGAGTCCTCCCTGTGGGCCGAAACACCTAAACAAATTTACGAGAAAAGACGTTGCCGTGGTGTGTCTCGCGTAAAAAAGTCCGATTTCCTTACGTTTCGTTGTTGCGACAATCCATCAGCAATGCGTGTGACCGCATCTTCAATGAACAACCGCAGAACGAAATGCACGTCCATCGAGACTTTGATTCGCGAGAGACCTAAATCGAAAGACCGCACAGCGTCCGCTATATACTATATATATATATATACACGTAATAATATTAAATGCATATTACGCAAGGGAGTCACTCCGACGCCGAAGCATACATAAGAGGGTCGCTGAAAGAAAAAAATTTCGAGAGGCATTGCGGAAAAGTGTCTCTAGGTGCGCAAACACCTAGAGCCCCTAGATCGTGACGTACAATTCATGCGATATTGTAAATTTACAGACGCTATAATCACTTCAATTTCCACACCTAGGCAAAACCCAAACATCGCGTGGAATTGTACTAGAAAAAAAAACCTCCTCCGCCACTCCTTCCATCACCAAAAAAAAAAAAATAACCACCTATTACATAACGTACGATCGAAAACCATCGCCTAAATGTAGCTTGACACAGAACCTACAACATAGAAAAAAAAAAAAAAAAAAAAAACACACATATACTCGTTAGGTACATCGTTATGGTTTTGTGAAATATTTCTTGGTTTTTAAAAATGTATTTCTCTTCATATAGACGAATAATGAAAATAATGATAATAATAAAAAAAAAAGGGGAAAAAAAAGGAAGGAAGGAAATGGCTATATGGTTGCTCAAATTTCGTATTTGTTCCACAATTAAAGAGGCAGCGCTCACAATATTTGCTCAATGCCTTTACATATACATCATAGAAATTTACGAAGCCTGGCTGAATTTTCAAATTTCCCCTAAATTCTGAAAACTTTCAGCAATTTTCATTTCTTTTTTTTTTTTTTTTGGCTTTTCCCAAAATTTTGCAACATTTTATCTCTCGTGCCCGCATTACGATCATAATTTACGCTCTTTTAGACGTAACTAGCAACATAATATATGTACGTATGCTCGATTTTGTTCAACAGGTGTTCCTAAAATTTAACTTCAAGTCTACAGAACTTGGAAGACCATGTGTACGCCATACCTCAGTGTTTAGAAACGCAGTGGAATATTATGGAAAACGAAAAACCTAACAAATGTGCCAAGCCTACAATACACACACACAAACACGACGACTCACAAATTACGAATTCACGAGTCATCGTATTCGGTCAAAATTTTAAATTCAAATGAAAATATACAATCTTACCTTGCAATTCTATCTGAACTTTCTTCATCCAGTCGAAAACGTGAGAACGGAGATGATTCAACCATTGCAATTCCTTCTTCTGCATTGTCCAATCTACATGAGCTACGAAATCCCTCCAACCTTCATAACCTTCCACTATCGTACAAAGAACCCAAGTAGTCGCGTATACATCGTTGATTATGAACTAAGAATATAAGGAGGGACTTCGGCGTCGAAGTGAGAGTCGAGGGTCGCTGAAAAAGAAAAATCACAGAGAGACATTGCGTAAAGTGTGCTCCGGTTTTAGTCTGGGGTATACCGACGTCGCCCTCCTCTCGGTCCAGGAGATTCGAGCTCGGAAGGCATTGACCGGCTGGGATGAAACCCAGCTTTTTACCAGCATGTGTGCCGTGAGCCCCCCTAGATCGAAACGCGAACTCGACCTGTGCGGTTTAATAAGACAATCATAATAATGTAGAATTCAAATAAATGCGCTTTTTTTTTTTTTTTTCGCGCTTACGTTATCGTAGATCATTGGGAGGGACTCCGTTTGCAGGAGTATAACAAAGAGCTGCGTTATTCGCTCTTCTAAAGCAATACCTACTCGAACATCGGGCGTTATGCGTTACATATGCTGGATATATAACAAATACCGCGACCGAAGACTTTGTTAGGTATTTCTTTTTCTGTTTTTTCGAAGCGCGAATAATGCTCTGTAAGGGGCGCTGAAAGAGAAAAATTTCGAGAGCTTTATGCGTGGAACTCCGGCTATAGTCTGGGGTATACCAACTTCGTTATATTACCTCGGTCCAGGAGATTCAAACTAGGAAGGCATTGACCAGCTAGGGATAAACCCTGCCTTTTACCAGCATGTGGGCCATGAGTCCTCCCTGTGGGCCGAAACACCTAAACAAATTTACGAGAAAAGACGTTGCCGTGGTGTGTCTCGCGTAAAAAAGTCCGATTTCCTTACGTTTCGTTGTTGCGACAATCCATCAGCAATGCGTGTGACCGCATCTTCAATGAACAACCGCAGAACGAAATGCACGTCCATCGAGACTTTGATTCGCGAGAGACCTAAATCGAAAGACCGCACAGCGTCCGCTATATACTATATATATGTATATACACGTAATAATATTAAATGCATATTACGCAAGGGAGTCACTCCGACGCCGAAGCATACATAAGAGGGTCGCTGAAAGAAGAAATTTCGAGAGACATTGCGGAAAAGTGTCTCTAGGTGCGCAAACACCTAGAGCCCCTAGATCGTGACGTACAATTCATGCGATATTGTAAATTTACAGACGCTATAATCACTTCAATTTCCACACCTAGGCAAAACCCAAACATCGCGTGGAATTGCACTAGAAAAAAAAACCTCCTCCGCCACTCCTTCCATCACCAAAAAAATAACCACCTATTACATAACGTACAATCGAAAACCATCGCCTAAATGTAGCTTGATCACAGAACCTACAACATAGAAAAAAAAAAAAAAAAAGAAAAACACACATATACTCGTTAGGTACATCGTTATGGTTTTGTGAAATATTTCTTGGTTTTTAAAAATGTATTTCTCTTCATATAGACGAATAATAAAAATAATGATAATAATAAAAAAAAAAGGGGAAAAAAAAGAAGGAAGGAAATGGCTATACGGTTGCTCAAATTTCGTATTTGTTCCACAATTAAAGAGGCAGCGCTCACAATATTTGCTCAATGCCTTTACATATACATCATAGAAATTTACGAAGCCTGGCTGAATTTTCAAATTTCCCCTAAATTCTGAAAACTTTCAGCAATTTTCATTTTTTTTTTTTTTTTTTTTTTTTTTGGGCTTTTCCCAAAATTTTGCAACATTTTATCTCTCGTGCCCGCATTACGATCATAATTTACGCCCTTTTAGACGTAACTAGCAACATAATATATGTACGTATGCTCGATTTTGTTCAACAGGTGTTCCTAAAATTTAACTTCAAGTCTACAGAACTTGGAAGACCATGTGTACGCCATACCTCAGTGTTTAGAAACGCAGTGGAATATTATGGAAAACGAAAAACCTAACAAATGTGCCAAGCCTACAATACACACACACAAACACGACGACTCACAAATTACGAATTCACGAGTCATCGTATTCGGTCAAAATTTTAAATTCAAATGAAAATATACAATCTTACCTTGCAATTCTATCTGAACTTTCTTCATCCAGTCGAAAACGTGAGAACGGAGATGATTCAACCATTGCAATTCCTTCTTCTGCATTGTCCAATCTACATGAGCTACGAAATCCCTCCAACCTTCATAACCTTCCACTATCGTACAAAGAACCCAAGTAGTCGCGTATACATCGTTGATTATGAACTAAGAATATAAGGAGGGACTTCGGCGTCGAAGTGAGAGTCGAGGGTCGCTGAAAAAGAAAAATCACAGAGAGACATTGCGTAAAGTGTGCTCCGGTTTTAGTCTGGGGTATACCGACGTCGCCCTCCTCTCGGTCCAGGAGATTCGAGCTCGGAAGGCATTGACCGGCTGGGATGAAACCCAGCTTTTTACCAGCATGTGTGCCGTGAGCCCCCCTAGATCGAAACGCGAACTCGACCTGTGCGGTTTAATAAGACAATCATAATAATGTAGAATTCAAATAAATGCGCTTTTTTTTTTTTTTTTCGCGCTTACGTTATCGTAGATCATTGGGAGGGACTCCGTTTGCAGGAGTATAACAAAGAGCTGCGTTATTCGCTCTTCTAAAGCAATACCTACTCGAACATCGGGCGTTATGCGTTACATATGCTGGATATATAACAAATACCGCGACCGAAGACTTTGTTAGGTATTTCTTTTTCTGTTTTTTCGAAGCGCGAATAATGCTCTGTAAGGGGCGCTGAAAGAGAAAAATTTCGAGAGCTTTATGCGTGGAACTCCGGCTATAGTCTGGGGTATACCAACTTCGTTATATTACCTCGGTCCAGGAGATTCAAACTAGGAAGGCATTGACCAGCTAGGGATAAACCCTGCCTTTTACCAGCATGTGGGCCATGAGTCCTCCCTGTGGGCCGAAACACCTAAACAAATTTACGAGAAAAGACGTTGCCGTGGTGTGTCTCGCGTAAAAAAGTCCGATTTCCTTACGTTTCGTTGTTGCGACAATCCATCAGCAATGCGTGTGACCGCATCTTCAATGAACAACCGCAGAACGAAATGCACGTCCATCGAGACTTTGATTCGCGAGAGACCTAAATCGAAAGACCGCACAGCGTCCGCTATATACTATATATATGTATATACACGTAATAATATTAAATGCATATTACGCAAGGGAGTCACTCCGACGCCGAAGCATACATAAGAGGGTCGCTGAAAGAAGAAATTTCGAGAGACATTGCGGAAAAGTGTCTCTAGGTGCGCAAACACCTAGAGCCCCTAGATCGTGACGTACAATTCATGCGATATTGTAAATTTACAGACGCTATAATCACTTCAATTTCCACACCTAGGCAAAACCCAAACATCGCGTGGAATTGCACTAGAAAAAAAAACCTCCTCCGCCACTCCTTCCATCACCAAAAAAATAACCACCTATTACATAACGTACAATCGAAAACCATCGCCTAAATGTAGCTTGATCACAGAACCTACAACATAGAAAAAAAAAAAAAAAAAAAAACACACATATACTCGTTAGGTACATCGTTATGGTTTTGTGAAATATTTCTTGGTTTTTAAAAATGTATTTCTCTTCATATAGACGAATAATAAAAATAATGATAATAATAAAAAAAAAAGGGGAAAAAAAAAGGAAGGAAATGGCTATACGGTTGCTCAAATTTCGTATTTGTTCCACAATTAAAGAGGCAGCGCTCACAATATTTGCTCAATGCCTTTACATATACATCATAGAAATTTACGAAGCCTGGCTGAATTTTCAAATTTCCCCTAAATTCTGAAAACTTTCAGCAATTTTCATTTTTTTTTTTTTTTTTTTTTTTTTGGGCTTTTCCCAAAATTTTGCAACATTTTATCTCTCGTGCCCGCATTACGATCATAATTTACGCCTTTTAGACGTAACTAGCAACATAATATATGTACGTATGCTCGATTTTGTTCAACAGGTGTTCCTAAAATTTAACTTCAAGTCTACAGAACTTGGAAGACCATGTGTACGCCATACCTCAGTGTTTAGAAACGCAGTGGAATATTATGGAAAACGAAAAACCTAACAAATGTGCCAAGCCTACAATACACACACACAAACACGACGACTCACAAATTACGAATTCACGAGTCATCGTATTCGGTCAAAATTTTAAATTCAAATGAAAATATACAATCTTACCTTGCAATTCTATCTGAACTTTCTTCATCCAGTCGAAAACGTGAGAACGGAGATGATTCAACCATTGCAATTCCTTCTTCTGCATTGTCCAATCTACATGAGCTACGAAATCCCTCCAACCTTCATAACCTTCCACTATCGTACAAAGAACCCAAGTAGTCGCGTATACATCGTTGATTATGAACTAAGAATATAAGGAGGGACTTCGGCGTCGAAGTGAGAGTCGAGGGTCGCTGAAAAAGAAAAATCACAGAGAGACATTGCGTAAAGTGTGCTCCGGTTTTAGTCTGGGGTATACCGACGTCGCCCTCCTCTCGGTCCAGGAGATTCGAGCTCGGAAGGCATTGACCGGCTGGGATGAAACCCAGCTTTTTACCAGCATGTGTGCCGTGAGCCCCCCTAGATCGAAACGCGAACTCGACCTGTGCGGTTTAATAAGACAATCATAATAATGTAGAATTCAAATAAATGCGCTTTTTTTTTTTTTTTCGCGCTTACGTTATCGTAGATCATTGGGAGGGACTCCGTTTGCAGGAGTATAACAAAGAGCTGCGTTATTCGCTCTTCTAAAGCAATACCTACTCGAACATCGGGCGTTATGCGTTACATATGCTGGATATATAACAAATACCGCGACCGAAGACTTTGTTAGGTATTTCTTTTTCTGTTTTTTCGAAGCGCGAATAATGCTCTGTAAGGGGCGCTGAAAGAGAAAAATTTCGAGAGCTTTATGCGTGGAACTCCGGCTATAGTCTGGGGTATACCAACTTCGTTATATTACCTCGGTCCAGGAGATTCAAACTAGGAAGGCATTGACCAGCTAGGGATAAACCCTGCCTTTTACCAGCATGTGGGCCATGAGTCCTCCCTGTGGGCCGAAACACCTAAACAAATTTACGAGAAAAGACGTTGCCGTGGTGTGTCTCGCGTAAAAAAGTCCGATTTCCTTACGTTTCGTTGTTGCGACAATCCATCAGCAATGCGTGTGACCGCATCTTCAATGAACAACCGCAGAACGAAATGCACGTCCATCGAGACTTTGATTCGCGAGAGACCTAAATCGAAAGACCGCACAGCGTCCGCTATATACTATATATATGTATATACACGTAATAATATTAAATGCATATTACGCAAGGGAGTCACTCCGACGCCGAAGCATACATAAGAGGGTCGCTGAAAGAAGAAATTTCGAGAGACATTGCGGAAAAGTGTCTCTAGGTGCGCAAACACCTAGAGCCCCTAGATCGTGACGTACAATTCATGCGATATTGTAAATTTACAGACGCTATAATCACTTCAATTTCCACACCTAGGCAAAACCCAAACATCGCGTGGAATTGCACTAGAAAAAAAAACCTCCTCCGCCACTCCTTCCATCACCAAAAAAATAACCACCTATTACATAACGTACAATCGAAAACCATCGCCTAAATGTAGCTTGATCACAGAACCTACAACATAGAAAAAAAAAAAAAAAAAAAAACACACATATACTCGTTAGGTACATCGTTATGGTTTTGTGAAATATTTCTTGGTTTTTAAAAATGTATTTCTCTTCATATAGACGAATAATAAAAATAATGATAATAATAAAAAAAAAAGGGGAAAAAAAGAAGGAAGGAAATGGCTATACGGTTGCTCAAATTTCGTATTTGTTCCACAATTAAAGAGGCAGCGCTCACAATATTTGCTCAATGCCTTTACATATACATCATAGAAATTTACGAAGCCTGGCTGAATTTTCAAATTTCCCCTAAATTCTGAAAACTTTCAGCAATTTTCATTTTTTTTTTTTTTTTTTTTTTTTGGCTTTTCCCAAAATTTTGCAACATTTTATCTCTCGTGCCCGCATTACGATCATAATTTACGCCTTTTAGACGTAACTAGCAACATAATATATGTACGTATGCTCGATTTTGTTCAACAGGTGTTCCTAAAATTTAACTTCAAGTCTACAGAACTTGGAAGACCATGTGTACGCCATACCTCAGTGTTTAGAAACGCAGTGGAATATTATGGAAAACGAAAAACCTAACAAATGTGCCAAGCCTACAATACACACACACAAACACGACGACTCACAAATTACGAATTCACGAGTCATCGTATTCGGTCAAAATTTTAAATTCAAATGAAAATATACAATCTTACCTTGCAATTCTATCTGAACTTTCTTCATCCAGTCGAAAACGTGAGAACGGAGATGATTCAACCATTGCAATTCCTTCTTCTGCATTGTCCAATCTACATGAGCTACGAAATCCCTCCAACCTTCATAACCTTCCACTATCGTACAAAGAACCCAAGTAGTCGCGTATACATCGTTGATTATGAACTAAGAATATAAGGAGGGACTTCGGCGTCGAAGTGAGAGTCGAGGGTCGCTGAAAAAGAAAAATCACAGAGAGACATTGCGTAAAGTGTGCTCCGGTTTTAGTCTGGGGTATACCGACGTCGCCCTCCTCTCGGTCCAGGAGATTCGAGCTCGGAAGGCATTGACCGGCTGGGATGAAACCCAGCTTTTTACCAGCATGTGTGCCGTGAGCCCCCCTAGATCGAAACGCGAACTCGACCTGTGCGGTTTAATAAGACAATCATAATAATGTAGAATTCAAATAAATGCGCTTTTTTTTTTTTTTTCGCGCTTACGTTATCGTAGATCATTGGGAGGGACTCCGTTTGCAGGAGTATAACAAAGAGCTGCGTTATTCGCTCTTCTAAAGCAATACCTACTCGAACATCGGGCGTTATGCGTTACATATGCTGGATATATAACAAATACCGCGACCGAAGACTTTGTTAGGTATTTCTTTTTCTGTTTTTTCGAAGCGCGAATAATGCTCTGTAAGGGGCGCTGAAAGAGAAAAATTTCGAGAGCTTTATGCGTGGAACTCCGGCTATAGTCTGGGGTATACCAACTTCGTTATATTACCTCGGTCCAGGAGATTCAAACTAGGAAGGCATTGACCAGCTAGGGATAAACCCTGCCTTTTACCAGCATGTGGGCCATGAGTCCTCCCTGTGGGCCGAAACACCTAAACAAATTTACGAGAAAAGACGTTGCCGTGGTGTGTCTCGCGTAAAAAAGTCCGATTTCCTTACGTTTCGTTGTTGCGACAATCCATCAGCAATGCGTGTGACCGCATCTTCAATGAACAACCGCAGAACGAAATGCACGTCCATCGAGACTTTGATTCGCGAGAGACCTAAATCGAAAGACCGCACAGCGTCCGCTATATACTATATATATGTATATACACGTAATAATATTAAATGCATATTACGCAAGGGAGTCACTCCGACGCCGAAGCATACATAAGAGGGTCGCTGAAAGAAGAAATTTCGAGAGACATTGCGGAAAAGTGTCTCTAGGTGCGCAAACACCTAGAGCCCCTAGATCGTGACGTACAATTCATGCGATATTGTAAATTTACAGACGCTATAATCACTTCAATTTCCACACCTAGGCAAAACCCAAACATCGCGTGGAATTGCACTAGAAAAAAAAACCTCCTCCGCCACTCCTTCCATCACCAAAAAAATAACCACCTATTACATAACGTACAATCGAAAACCATCGCCTAAATGTAGCTTGATCACAGAACCTACAACATAGAAAAAAAAAAAAAAAAAAAAACACACATATACTCGTTAGGTACATCGTTATGGTTTTGTGAAATATTTCTTGGTTTTTAAAAATGTATTTCTCTTCATATAGACGAATAATAAAAATAATGATAATAATAAAAAAAAAGGGGAAAAAAAGAAGGAAGGAAATGGCTATACGGTTGCTCAAATTTCGTATTTGTTCCACAATTAAAGAGGCAGCGCTCACAATATTTGCTCAATGCCTTTACATATACATCATAGAAATTTACGAAGCCTGGCTGAATTTTCAAATTTCCCCTAAATTCTGAAAACTTTCAGCAATTTTCATTTTTTTTTTTTTTTTTTTTTTTGGGCTTTTCCCAAAATTTTGCAACATTTTATCTCTCGTGCCCGCATTACGATCATAATTTACGCCCTTTTAGACGTAACTAGCAACATAATATATGTACGTATGCTCGATTTTGTTCAACAGGTGTTCCTAAAATTTAACTTCAAGTCTACAGAACTTGGAAGACCATGTGTACGCCATACCTCAGTGTTTAGAAACGCAGTGGAATATTATGGAAAACGAAAAACCTAACAAATGTGCCAAGCCTACAATACACACACACAAACACGACGACTCACAAATTACGAATTCACGAGTCATCGTATTCGGTCAAAATTTTAAATTCAAATGAAAATATACAATCTTACCTTGCAATTCTATCTGAACTTTCTTCATCCAGTCGAAAACGTGAGAACGGAGATGATTCAACCATTGCAATTCCTTCTTCTGCATTGTCCAATCTACATGAGCTACGAAATCCCTCCAACCTTCATAACCTTCCACTATCGTACAAAGAACCCAAGTAGTCGCGTATACATCGTTGATTATGAACTAAGAATATAAGGAGGGACTTCGGCGTCGAAGTGAGAGTCGAGGGTCGCTGAAAAAGAAAAATCACAGAGAGACATTGCGTAAAGTGTGCTCCGGTTTTAGTCTGGGGTATACCGACGTCGCCCTCCTCTCGGTCCAGGAGATTCGAGCTCGGAAGGCATTGACCGGCTGGGATGAAACCCAGCTTTTTACCAGCATGTGTGCCGTGAGCCCCCCTAGATCGAAACGCGAACTCGACCTGTGCGGTTTAATAAGACAATCATAATAATGTAGAATTCAAATAAATGCGCTTTTTTTTTTTTTTTTCGCGCTTACGTTATCGTAGATCATTGGGAGGGACTCCGTTTGCAGGAGTATAACAAAGAGCTGCGTTATTCGCTCTTCTAAAGCAATACCTACTCGAACATCGGGCGTTATGCGTTACATATGCTGGATATATAACAAATACCGCGACCGAAGACTTTGTTAGGTATTTCTTTTTCTGTTTTTTCGAAGCGCGAATAATGCTCTGTAAGGGGCGCTGAAAGAGAAAAATTTCGAGAGCTTTATGCGTGGAACTCCGGCTATAGTCTGGGGTATACCAACTTCGTTATATTACCTCGGTCCAGGAGATTCAAACTAGGAAGGCATTGACCAGCTAGGGATAAACCCTGCCTTTTACCAGCATGTGGGCCATGAGTCCTCCCTGTGGGCCGAAACACCTAAACAAATTTACGAGAAAAGACGTTGCCGTGGTGTGTCTCGCGTAAAAAAGTCCGATTTCCTTACGTTTCGTTGTTGCGACAATCCATCAGCAATGCGTGTGACCGCATCTTCAATGAACAACCGCAGAACGAAATGCACGTCCATCGAGACTTTGATTCGCGAGAGACCTAAATCGAAAGACCGCACAGCGTCCGCTATATACTATATATATATATACACGTAATAATATTAAATGCATATTACGCAAGGGAGTCACTCCGACGCCGAAGCATACATAAGAGGGTCGCTGAAAGAAGAAATTTCGAGAGGCATTGCGGAAAAGTGTCTCTAGGTGCGCAAACACCTAGAGCCCCTAGATCGTGACGTACAATTCATGCGATTTCGTAAATTTATTGACGTAAAGACAGCGTACAATGTTCCTCGATAAAATAAATTCTACCCCTCTAAATGCGACGACTAAAGCCGAAAGTGTTTCGAAGCTCTGACTTGTAAGTTGCTGCTCCATTATGCAACCTGCAACACGGTGAAAACAAAAACAAAAAACATTAAGTAACTAATATTGATAGCCACTACAAACCAGTAGATGCGATCAACATGCACGCCATCAACCGCTTCACTTTCGACACCCATAAAATACATTTTTAAGGTTAGACTCCCATATGTTAAAATCACTGCTTTCGCGAATTAATTCGAGTTCTTGTTAGAGTAGACTAAACTTCGAAATCGTGTTTTTACGAATTTCAAAGGCGTCCCGATGTGATATCGAAATTTCCAAAAATTTCGAATTTTTAGCAAAAAAAAAAAAAAAAGAAAAAAAAAACTAAATATTTTAAACCTTTTACATTTAGATGCTATACAAAAAAAGAAATACTCTCAACGTTACAATACAGTTGCGTGTTTCATGCATTTGTTATAATTAGGAAAATTTCCCAAGTAATGAATTTAAATGTCAATCAATCTAAAACCATTCTCGCACAAACATGATAATTTTTTCGGTATACTAAGTTCGTAAATTCGAAAAAGCGATGATTTTTTCAATATAGGTACATATGAAGTCATCTTTCTACAAGGAAATTACAAAAATCATAATCTGGTTGGATTAGGTTAAATTTAGATTTTGCCTGCACAAAGGTAAAATTTTTTTGGTTTCACGAGATAGTATTTTTCTAAATAGAGGAGATATCGATACCTAATAACTGTTTTCTCCTTTGAAATCGTTTTTCGAATTTTAAATCTTTGAACATCTATTAAAAAAATAATCATGAGCCTTGTTTTGATTTTATGAAGAAATCAAAAATTTTACATATCATATCATTCCAAAAAACTCACACGCCATCAGAATTTTAATATAATTATAAAGCTTCTAAATTCGAAAACCTAGTCATTTATTCTTTCTCAGAAAAAAATCGAAAAATTATAAAATTCAGAATGGTATTAGGTTAGTTTAGGATGAGTTTTCATCTGTTTAGAATTACATCGAACATTTGTGAGCGCAACTTATCGTATTTTTACATTGGATATTTTTAAATAAATAATATGGAGGCGAAAAATAATTTCCTACTTTGCAAGGTTTTAAGATTTCCAAGATTTAGTGATAGTGCTTTTTTGAGAAATGAGAAATTAAAATTTTGGAGTTGAGAAAAAAAATAATGATGTATTGAAGGTTTTATTTTATCATACAAACACTGAAACAATTTTTAGCTATGATTTTCTCAAAAATTTAGCATCTAAACATTTCTTTTTTTCAAAAATGCCCAAAATTAATGCATTTTCAAAAGAAAATTGCAAACCTTCAAACGCTAAATTTTTGGTAAAATGGCGCTTAAAATGTACTGTTTCCTTCATATGACAAAATAAAATTTTTGTACGCGAAAAAAATGCAAATTATTCCAACACCAATTTTTTGACATTTTGAAAAAATTTACTCTTTTTGAGTAAATGCTCCTGGTAACTTTGAGAGCTAAAAATTTTTTATATGTCTTTCAGAGATCATTCGCTCACTATTATGCAAAGTACATTGATTTTTTCAAAAAAAAAATAGAAAATTCGTACCGCCTTAGTGCTGATTGATTAGAAAAACCATTACGTAGTTTGAAAAACACAGATTTTTTCGGTCTACACCAATAATAAAGTCTTTGAAAATTTTATTCGAAGAAGAAAATAACGAACGGAATATACAGTCTTTTTTTTTTTAATGACATATTTTCGACACAAAATTTCATTATTAAAAAAAAGTTATCTTAGACCTGAGAAAATAATTTATCTATGTAGAAAAAAGAAAAATCGTAGTAGTACGAGTAGATATAAAATTGGAATCAAGGTACGAAATTTGTCTTCAAATGAAAATAAATCCGCTAATAGATAATTTTATTATTGAAACTTCGCAAAACGTACGTAATAATGAATTATTACCCCAATGCGAGTCGAAATTTATGTTGCTTAATTGGTGCTAGCTTTAATGTGAGATTTTTTGCTCACATTTCTAAAAATATCGGACTTTCTCCACTCATAGCACCGAGTTTGAACTTTTAAATAACGAGTTGTTTCAAGAAGCGAAAAAATCATTACTTCAGTCTCTTTTAATGTCAAGTCTGGAATGCTTATAAGATTTACTCTGCCTCAACTTATAACAATTTTTATTTAAAAAAAAAAAAAAAAAAAAAAAAACATGATTCTCCAGCTTTAACATCACGTTTAAATGAATTAGCTCAAAAAAAATTTTTCATTATTTCAAAATGAGATAGGATAAGAAGTTGCGTTTTGTAAACTTAAACACGTAATTAAATTATTCACAGAAGGAGAAAATTCAATTTTTTCCCTCTTCTTTATAATAAGGTAAAATTTTATAAACTAAAAAATGTTGATTTTTGTAGTTTTGAATTTTTTTCACATTAAATCCTATGTTAAAATTTTACACACAAACTGCTTCAGAAAAATGAAAATATTTTTTTCTTTGAAATTTCAAATAAATTTTAGACTTCACAAAACGCAATTTTACATCATGGCCTCGTTAAAGAATACGAAACAAAAAAAATTTATTCACCTTCGTTCGTTTATTATCACTACATATCGTATTTCCAACTTTCGAACTCGGAAGTGTTAATGTAAGGCAAAAAAAAATCGAAAATTCCTCTTTTTTCTAATGGTAGGTCTGAAAAGCTCTCGACATTTTTCTAGATTTTATATTCCAAAAATCGAGATTAACACGAAGTTTCGAACTTTTGAGAGAGAATATCTTGAAAATTTTCAGTCACATCATAGATGTTTCAAGCAATCAAAATTATAAAATTTTCGTTCGATGTACAGACATAACTCTGGAAAATTCGTACGATTTTTTGTCACCAGATACACCATCTTAATACTAGAAAAAATCTAGAATCCATTTTTTCGAATAAAATTTTTGGAACTTGAGACAAAAATCTTATCTTTCCAAGTTTTACCAGGGAAACTCGTATCGGCTGCTTCAAACATCTAAGTAATGCCTGATCAAGTATTATTCAAGATATTCTCATTCCAAATAGAAAAACTTCATCACGAAGTGTAAAAATATGGAAAATTAGCTTATTAAGAACGAAATCAGTTATAAATTGCGATGTAAAAATTAGGTATAATTATAGACTTTTTGACACCATCGAGAATGGAATAAAATTTAGGTTATTCTAACCACATTAAACAATGATAAAGTCGCTAAGGTTGGGGAGATACTATTCAATTCAAAAATTTAATAACTTCATCACGATATAAAAATTCGAAAAAAAAACTCAGCATTTTTAAATACAAATGATTGCAAATGTGATGGGTAGAAAAAAAGTAGAAGAGTCGACTAAAATTTCTGTTAGCGACTTCTATTATCCAACTCATTTTTCGCAACAAAAAATATTAGGTAATTAGCAACTCACCGTACTACGGTGAAAAACATCGTTTTCAAGAAACAAAAAATTAATTAAGTTAACATTAAATCTTAATATATTTTATTCAAAAACTCACCAACCTTACTTCCATGAAATTAGCTGAACTGCTGCTGAGTAACATCAATATCTAAATCATTCAATTATCCATGGTCAAAAACACGCGAAACACGAAATTTGAGCGACGTAAGAGAAAATAAATTATTGTAACAAAAATAAAATGTAGTTTGGAATAAAAAATGTAAATTTAAAAATTATGACAACTACAAAAACTAAGTAACGAATGCGAGCAACGAAAACAACACGACGACGAACGCGAAAAAAGTTTTCAATTTGATAGGCAGGTAATTAGGTATTAATTCTTTAGTACGACGCAAAAAAAAAGGTGAAACATGCGCATCCTTAAACGACTGATCGAAAAATGAAATACATCTACAGAAGAAGCAGAGATAGAATGAGTAATCAAAGGTACATGATCCGATCTACCAATCATTTCACATGCAACCAGTCCGTTGACCTGACCGCAGTGCTTATCTGGTTTATCCTTTATGCAAGGACTGCGCGCAGAACGTTGCTGATTGGCTACAATCTTCTTTTTCTTAGGGGTGTATTGTATTTTTCTGACTCATGCATATTACATGGCTCGGCTCGGTTTTTAAAAATAACCCGGACAGAACGTTCTGCCACAGTCCTTTGTTGGGAATGAATGTCCTTTTCTGACTCATGCATATTACGTAGGCCGGCTCGGTTTTTAAAAATAACCCACACAAAACATTCTGCTATTGTCCTTTGTTCGGGGTGAATTGCCTTTCTTGACTCGTTGGTAATAAACTGAAATAATTTGACAATGGCTTAAAAAAGTATTGTGGTTAAACCGAACATTTCTTCAAGTACTGTTAACTACATAGTACATAGTACATACCTAGATCTACATTAATAACAAATTTTGAAAGCTAAAAACTAATCAGTCACTCATTTCTGCAGCTTAATTTTTGGATTTTCCAAACCTCAGTTTTTTTCAACTTTCTTTTTAGTGTATAAATTACACAGGAAGAAAGGAAAGCATCAAATTTGAACAAAAAAATAACCAATTGTACATAGGTACAATCTACATACATAATATATGATCGTAATATTCAATGAAATTCGATCTAACATTCGAGCTTTTTAGAAGAAATTTTACGAAATCAGATCTTATTTCATAAAATGTAATCAAATTCATAGGTACATACCTATCTAATGTTGGTTGAAATACTTATGCGTAGGTATATCAAATTTCATCAAATTTGGTAATGATTTATATCAAATTACTCATATATCTGATCATGTTATTGATAATGATAACATATTATCAAATTTAACAAATTTTATTAGATATGAGGAATTTTGATTCTTGATCTAGGTAGATATTCCTTTTTTCCTGAGCATTTCAAATATTCATTGTTTCCGGAAATTCTATTATATGTACGTTGAATTTAGGCAGTAAATAAATTCGTATTATTCATTAAAAGAACAAAATTCGTATGAAGCGACCAAAATACTTCAGTAGGAGGACACGAAATGTAGCAAAATTTCCTCTATTATCTTTACTTTGGTACTCCTGTCCTGATGGTAAAAATATTCATCCATAATAAGGTACCTATACAGGGTGTTCCGGGTTCGTTTCACAATATTTCACCAGAAGGTAGCCCCACACTAGACAAACAAAAAATATCATATGCACATGGTGCCTATCTGCTCTTGGTGCGGAGTTAGGGGTGTCCAAAGTTTGCTTTGGTAGCAGAGCCTATTTTTTTTTTCAACAGTATTAAAAATTCAACCATGCCAGCTTGTAGTACACATTATTACAAGCAAAAAATGTCATGTACATATTTTGCCTATTCCAATTATTGAAGGAGCTACAACACAATTTTTAAAAACAACATCACTTTTTTGAAGAGCGCTAGCGTCGTTCCTATCACCCCTACGAAAAAAATGATGATGACCTTTTTTGTATAAAATTTTATGGAGATCATTTTAGTACTGAAGTATTTTTGTCCTAGCATCCATAGTTTTCGAGAAAAAAGCCAAAAATTGTAATCCTAAATTCAAATTTTATTCACGTTGCTAAATAATGTTGAAAAAATTATTTTTTCCATTATTCTTCATAAAAATTGTTCAAATCTACCCCCATCTTGTTGAATGCAAATTTGTGTCCTATAACTTGCAGATAAAGTGGCAGCTTCAACCGAATATTCTCTTATTAGTAGATATGGTGATATGGAATATGTATGCGTAATATCTTGTACATATAATTATGATGACATGAGCAAGTTGAATAAAATTCCACATACTGTCTGTCAAATATAACTTGACACTTTTTGACAGCGCAAGATTAGGCAACAATTCGTGCATGGTTACTTAAAATGTGGATTGTGTTACAAAGTAGGTTAATGTTTTATTACCTATCAGTTCATCGAATTTAACTGGAAACGTATTCACCGTGCTTGTTTGTGCTTTACTATTTCGACTATTTGGCCAGCATTTTCAATTTGAAAACATTTTGGGAAGTAATGAAATCGTGAAAATTGTCGCGCTTTTTGCCTAACCTTGTCCTGCTAAAAAGTGTCAAGTTAATTTTGACAGACAGTAGGTATCAAACAAGAACTATATGATTGATGAAGTTAACCCTTAATTGGCATCCATGGGTGAATTTCACCCATCGGTAATACAACCTCGCTGCGCTCCGGCGTAACCGGTTACTCATCCCGTTGAACATTCCGCAGTTTCTTCAATTTGGGCATCTGTGTTAGTTGCATATATCAATTTTTGAAGGGGCAGATTTACTTATGAACTTTTATGTAAATTATTTATTGGATTTTTCAGGTCGCAAAAATTGAAAATAAAACCATGCTATATGTTGTAGTTCAAACGATTTGCAAGAAAAAACATGGACGAACAAATTGCATATCTTCAATATTGAAGGAGCTATAAATTTTCAAAAATTGTTTTATTTTATTCTATATATGCTGCCCCTTTAATTTTGATATTATGCAATTGTTTGTAACGAATATTTCAATTTCTCGAGTGACTCGGCACAATTTTTATTTTCTAATTTAAACTACTTTTATGTGTGCCATCAGAGGGTTAAATATTTCACTGTTCGATGAAACTCACGAGCAAAACAATGAAAATGTATTTTTTATAATTTTTCATGATTCCCACAGTTAACGAATAAGACTCTGTGTGAAGACAATATGCAGCTACAATGCAATTTCAACCTTATAAAATCACACAACTGCGATAAATTATTTTATTTTAAATTCACATGTATGCGAGTTAATTCATCTTTTCATATTTATTCAAGTAATAGTTTAGAACAAAATGAGTAACTGATCAAAGAAATGATCTGATGGAAATAATTTGATGAAATTCAATCTAAGTAGATTGTACACGTTGCATAGTGAAATGCTAATTACCCACACAAACTGATCAAATTTGATTAATTTCTATAGGTAATATTAGATAAAATGAAATCCAATACTTTTTATAAGATCAAATTTCATCCTATTTCAAAAAATTCAATAACGTAGTATTTGATTTTTGACAAAATGTTCGAATTTCATCAAAAAACTTTTTTATCATCTCATCATTTTACTGATGAAATTTTATCGTATTTTATTAGATCTGATGAATTTTAATCAAATTTGATCGAGGTATTTCTTCTCTCCTGGAAAGTAGAATATTTAGATCATCGCAAAAAACATAAAGATTTAATTTGTACTTCATTAATCGAAATGCAACTTAAAAAATCACAAGAAATCTACATTTAAAATGAAAAATTTTAAAGAAGAGAAGCATTAAAATTATAATTGCTACCCTTCAGAATCATGAATATGCAAAATATTAGACAAGAAATTTGAAAAGTGGCATCTCTCAAAATAGTAACAGATAGCTAGAGTTAACAATGCGTTTCTATCCGGAGTTAAAACCAATAACTGTGAGGCAACTGTAGCCAATGCGGTTTTGCCAGCTTAAAGGAAACTTGCCTAACATCTCAAGGTAAGTCTTTGCTTTCACAAACTTTGATAAAGCAGTTCTCGTGGAGGAAAGCCTTCAGGTAAGAATAAATAATGATTGGACATCGTGTAAGGTACAGAATACGAATTATTTAATTCATAATCTCATTAACACTATTCGCAAATATTTGAGAACATGATAAATCGAGATAAGAAAAAAATTACGATGTTTTGAAACAATTCGTAAATCAAGTTGGATATTTTTGTAAAACTTTAGATAACTCTTGGTTGCGTGTTTTGCGCCGTTGCTCGCGTTCTTCCAAAATTATCGATCAGCGGCCTCGATAAAATGTTTAGAATCAGATTTCTTCTTCTATAGAACTGTAAACCCTTGATTTCATGATTTCAAAGCATGTTCATATCATTGAAAGTTGCATCGTGCATTCAATTAATTACTTACCCTTGGCACTAAAAGCAAAAATCCTTTTTTCAATAATTTCTCGTTGAATTTATTTCATACACAAATTGTGCTTCATGAATTAAAAATTATTTTATTATATTTTCAAATCATTGAATAATTATCGAATTCTTATTACAAACATTTTCACTGCTTGTGATTTCAAGAAATATGTACATTTTTCACACCTTACTCGTCAGTTACACACAGTAGATGAAAAGTGAAACATAGTTCGACGGGCAGCTCGTAAAATAAAATTAATTTATTGATTTCGAATACAAACAATCGATTATAAATTTGTACTGACATAACATAAATGGTAATCGCTTAATCAAATACGACGCAGCTCAACTTCGACAGATGAAATTTTCGATAAATTTCAATTCGAAGATAGGAAAATACATTTACGAATAGGGATACACAAGTGAACTTCAATTGTGCTCTCATAACTTATATAAGTACTTATCGCACCAACATTTTCAGCGTAAATAAATAAATAATTTATAAAACAATTATTAAAACAACAAAATGCCAACAAAATAGCTATAACAATTATTTGAAAGTTGGGCGGCTTCTTTATTTTATTTTGATTATCGAATCTCTTCCTTTACCCACTCCGATCCATTTCACTGAAACGAACGAAATATCGTATTAAAAAAAAATTAGCAGGGATATGCAAAAATATCAACGTGCGATAGCATACCTGGAATTTGCACGAATTCTTCTATCGTTTCGATATATCTCTTCGCATTAGTAGGTAGATCCTGGTACTCTCTAATATCTTCAATACTGGTTTTCCATCCTGGTAACGTTATATAATTTACCTGCGAAATGAAAAATCAAATTAACTTCCACTCTATGAAGGACGCAACGAGGAAAATATATATATTTTTTAGATTAATAATGCAAGAATTTAAATAACAGGTAAATTTATCGTATCTTGAAATCAAAGATGATGGTGATAATGGTATCTTTTACATCATGTTTGATATTATCACTGGCACATATGAAAAATATCTCGAAAAATAATAGATGAAGTGATAACTTAGATGTGAAGATAAGACATCATATAAATCCAAAACTACTGAATTTCTAAATTCTACGTATGCTTCGAATACCTACTTCGACGTTGGATAATTCCGACGCACTGGATGGGAAGTACGTCAAATCTTTTCCGTTTAATTTATACCCGACTCCTAGCTTAATTTCATCTAAAGAATCGAGGATATCTAATTTGGTCACGCATAGTCTGTAACAAAAGTAAATAAATTCGAGTGAAAATCGTGTGTAAAAAAGTCGAAATTGATTTTCCACATTTAGCTCGCTTACTTGGTGTATCCATTCACCAAAGATGTGTACTGCAGCAAAGGAACATCTAACCAACCGCATCTACGTTTTCTTTTCGTAGTGACGCCGATCTCGCCTCCTTTCGATTGTAAAAATTCGCCGATTTCCTGCGCATATAGAGTTTATCTAAATTAACAACCTGCTGCCGCTAGCCTTCGAACTTTGTAATTATAATCGCCGCATACATTCACCTCGTAGGTAATTTAACATTGAATCGATACGGCCATTAATAAAATAAACGTTTGTTAAGACCCCAAATGAGTTTATTTTTAATCGTCGATAAGAACTTACGTTACTTTGTTCGGTGGGAAAAGGTCCATCGCCCACTCTAGTCGTATACGCTTTCACTACACCGACCACTTCGCCTATTGTAGACGGAGGTACTCCTAATCCGGTGCATACGCCTCCTATACTACAATTCGAAGACGTCACGTAAGGATATGTACCTGCGAAAATACTCGTTTTAATAGCGTCCTTCGCAGGGTTAAAATTACCCTGATCTTTTGTGCTTACCGAAATCGATGTCTAACATGGCTGCGTTAGCGCCTTCCACTAAAATACGTTTGCCTTTTTTCAGCTCGTTGTGTATATAAGAGACCGTTTCGATTACCAAGGGTCTCAGTTTATCGGCGTACTCTTTGTATCGTTTCAATTCTTCTTCGACGTTCACCTCCAACGACGGGAACATACGTACGTGCATTTGTACTAAAGATTGAAATCTGTCAATCAACGGGAGCAATTAATTTAGTAACATTTTTCCAAACATATATCCATCGTTCGAGGTACCTACTACCTAACTACCTATCTACCTATCTAGGTGTAATTTTGTCTCGTTACGAATATTCCATTTGAAATTAAAATGAGCCGAGACTATCAGAAAATGTTAATAACCGTTTTAACCTAAATCTAACAATGCGATTAAAATTAATCGACCAACGATGAGCTTTTAATTGTCAATTTACTGATGATAAGATATTCTCACTTTATGCTATTAGGGTTGATTGATTACAAACGAGAATACCAACAATCGAACGAAAAAGTTTATTAATGAAATATATCGATTAATTAAATCATTTTATAACTGTCGAATAACGTTATGATGTCCTGAGAAATGTTACGTTTAGAAAAGTCTCATTAAAACAATTTCTTAAAGGATCTAAAAATTTGGTGGCTCAAAGGACCACTTGGCTTCTAAATGACGTCTTAAAAATTTTCAACACTATAACGTAATATTACCAGATGTAGCAAAAGGCTTTCTTTTTGACAATTTTCAAATAAAAAAAATTTAAATAAGAGTTTTTGGCGATCGACATTTTTTTATTGTCTTCAAAGGCAATATACTGATTAATGGAAACTACCAAAAAAAAAACTTGTTTCGTTAATTTTTTCGAAATACTCTGGTAAACTTTTTCATTTTCAGGTATTCCAGAATGACTTTCAAAATGAAAAGTGTACATCTAGACGATTTTAAATGCTCAAATGCTAAAAGAATAATTCGACTCTATTATCACTCTCTATGAATCTCAAAAGGCGTAATTATTATATTTTGTTTCAATATGTAGTAATTAGCCTTTCATAGTGCTACGTGGGAGATGCTTTGGGAACTCCTGAAAAGTGAAAATCGAGTCGTAATATTTTTCATCTTTCAAAAATCGAAATAAATCTTATATTTTTCACTATAATGGTAAATTAATGAATTCCGAATATTTTTCGAAAATACATCAATATGGCGTAGATTGAAAAATGATCGAAAAATTTACTGGAACTATGAATTTGAAATATGCATTTTTTTTTTGTTTTAGATTCTGGGAGCTAAGTATAACCACTGAATAAAAAAAAAATGTTAAAATTTCGTGAACGTGAATTTCTTGAAGGTTTCGAGGAAGGCCGAACTGAGAGAACTCGTATTTCTTATCTTATATGTTTATAATTAATTATTTCATTTCAAAAAGATATCATTTTTGCAAAACTTCATTTTTCCAATGTTTCTTCAAAATTGATAAATTCAAAAATAAATAAATAAATCAAGATTAACTTTTCAATTTATTCGAAAGTCATTTTATAATTTGAAAAAAAAAAAATTATGAAAGAAAAACAAATTTATCAGATTCATTTCTTTGATACATTTTTTTTTTATTTTATCCTATAAAATTTATTACTTTCTCAAAAAATTATTTTTTTAATTGTTCCTTCAAAATTCATTTTTCAATTTGATAATAATCATTATTTTCGCAAAAAAAAATCAATTTCATTTTTTTTTTTGGATTACTTTATTTTTTCTCAATTTCAATGTGGCCACTTAATCTAGATATCAACAATTCAAATCTTTTCCCGCATTTTTTTGCTTTTGTAATTATAATTTCCCCCTCCCCCACAAAATTGTTCGCATTTTCATTATTTCCGATAAAGTGATATTTTCTTGACATTTCCTTTTTTTTTCGATGGGAAATTTTCGTACCGCTTTCGTTACTTTCGCACCTAGTTGATACTCTAAGGTCATTTAGTAACTATTGTGATCAGCTAATCACCCCAGATTCAATTTTTGAAAAAAAAAAAAGAAAAAAAAAACGAACCCACTCTATTAGGTACCCTGTTTTTTCATTTTTTTTTTCAAGCAAAACAACTTTCATGATTTAAAAAGTATCTCATTCATATTTTTTCAAAATTGATTATTTTACAATCTTTATTCTGAATAATTTTACGGGTGAAAAAAAAAACGTAAGCAGCCATGCCGCATTACTGGAGCTGAGTTTTTAACTGGAGCTTGTTTTGATTTACTAATAACCTTGCTTAACCATTCATGACTACAGGCCACACCCAATACCAAGTCTGAAACCCCTACCCTATCCTTTCCAAAAACACTTAAAAAGTTGAATTTGGTACAAATGTAGTATTTCTTGGCATGAAATAATCATGTGAACACATATTTCTCAAATTATAACTATTTGAGGGTCCTTAAATTATCTTCAAATCTTGATAATTCGCCATTTTGGATCCATTTTGACTCAAATTTAAGAGGTCATATTCTGGTCACAAACTAATCCTACACACAAAGTTTGACTATTCTAGGCCGATTTGGGAAGATTCATGAAATTTCCTGCAGCAATTTCCCGTTTTTTGCTCCAACTCCCCTCTAAAATCACTGAGAAAGCTAAAATATAAATGCGTTTGTCACTTGGGCTCATTTTATCATATGACACAGCAATAAAAAATTTTCGACCCCTCCTGTACCCCCACCACTATTTTAGGTTGATAACCCCGCCTTCCCCCCTCCAACATCATGTATGGAAGTGAATTCGGGATATAGTATACAACTTATCCCCAATAACCATAAGAATTCATATTAATTACATTTTTACCAACTTGAGGCTCCTCAAGCTCTACTCAAAATTTTGATAATCCGCCATTTTGGATCCATTTTGATCCAAATTCAAGAGGTCATATTGTGGTCACCAACTAACCTCACACACAAAATTTGACCTCTTTAACTTGATTTGGTGGGGAATATGGAAGATTCAAGAAATTTCATGACTCAAAACTTCCTCAAAAAGCCGTTTTTTGATCTAACTCCTCTCAATATGCACTTAGAAGCTGAAATTTGGATATGTTAGTATCCGTGACTCACTCTTTCATATGAAATCAAAAACGAAAAATTTGAGCTATTTGCCCTTCTCCAGCCCCCTCAAAATTTGAGTGATCCGCCATTTTGAAATTTTCGAAAAACAAAAAAAACACTTCTGCGCATTTTCAAGAAGAGTTCCTCACCAAATTTTGAGCGAATTTTATGAATACCCGCCGGCGCTACGCGTGGGGGAAATATATATATATAGTGATCTATGGTCAAAGTGGCATCACTTTGCACATTCCTCAGAAGTGCATCTAATGTCACGTTAACGACACCATAGTGGCGAACGGAATGTATAATTTCATAGGTTTTCTTGGAAACAAATTTTAAAATGATGCCACTTTACCTGTAAACTTAAAAAAAATGAGGCTACTACGACCGTAGACCGAAAAAAATTTTTTTGTATGAAAAATAGAATATTAGTGGTAAAGTGGCATCACCCAAATAACCACACCAGTGACGTCATGACACATAGCTGAATCGATGAGCAATGTGATGGTAAAGTGGCATCAAAAAAAGATGCCACTTTACCTGTAGACGACGAAAAATGATGCCACTTTATCCATAGATAAATCTATATATATATATACCAAAAAGTTGGACATTTGCCAGATGATTACAAATGGTCTGAAACGCAAAGATTTGAATACCCCACCTCCCCCGACCTTCCCTTCCCAATTTTACCTTCTTATTTTCAATTAAAAAAATAATAATAATAATAACAAAAAAAAAAAACAAAAAAAATTAACGTACACATCGATCGTGCCAAAGGTAAAAATAAAATTAGTAGAAGAACTTCGTAGAAAAATAACATTTAAATTCTTAATATTAAATTTTTTTACGATAAGTTTTTTTCCTGTTTTCAAGTGCGTTACGAATTTTTGACTAATATTCGTTTCAATGTCATGAACTAAGAATGTTTTCCTCATTTGAATATCACTGCGGTTACCCAAATCGATTTAAGGTAAGAGCATTGTATCTCTCTTATGGAAAAGTTACGAAACCTAATAACAACTCGACACGAAAGTTATGTATAAGGAGTATGTTTTAATAAAAAATAATATTGTTTGTTTTCAAAACAAATAGCATGTCAGCAACATACTCGACAATTGAGATTTTCTACTTTTTTTTTTTTTTTTTTTTTAGTTGTAATATGAATGAATAATTTTTTTAAATTTATATCCTTACTTCACGCGAATTTTTTCATCAAAAAAGATAGCAGGAAAAAAATTTGATTAATTTTTATGGTTTAAATTCGCTCATTAAACGAAAGTACTTCGATATAAGTAAAAATCACGCAATCCAATTCCGTATCAGTTCATAAGAGTACACGAAAACTCGACAAAAGCGTACGAAATATTTTACAAATCGTTCGTACACGATAACGAAGATAAGAATTTTTCACGAAATTGAACTTTCTAATATTCATCATAATTTCTGATCCGTAACCGTAGTTGAAAATGTATCATTCTCTCACGATTAAATTACGTATAATGTTTTATCAGTACGAGCATCAATTAGGTGCATTATATCGGATGAGAAAGTTCTAACGACGTTAATGCGATTCGCGAGATTTTCTTAATTTTCAGTAATTCTGGATCTGGTACAAAAATTAAATATCATAGCTCTTGATGCCCTTCATCGCGTGAGAGTGAAATTTTCCAAAATACATTGCACAAGTTACATAAATATAGACTCGGGGCATTTGAAATTTTAAACACAATTTACAAGTGTTAATGGGCATCACGTTGTGGCTATTTGCCAAATCATTCGTATTCGAGAAACTGTGTTTTTTATTAATGGGCATCACGTTGTGGCTATTTGCCAAATCATTCGTATTCGAGAAACTGTGTTTTTTTTTACGCCGATTTTTTACGACCACATTATTATACCCTTCGCGAAGTAAAATTTTCGAATATCGTACCCCTCGAGCTTTCAGCGAAGATAATTGAAAACGTTACCAAATAGAAGGATTTTGTTACGAAATTGGCATTGTTGATGAACGAGCTTGGCATAGGCAACATATTTACGTATTTTCGTTTATTTTCATTAATGCCAAATAATATTCGTTGGTAGAGGTGAAAAGCTTTTGGTGCGACTCTTACTTTTTCTACACAGATTGATGTATCCGGTCAAGCGTTTTTATACGACGCGTACGATTTCTTATCCGGAGAGCTTCGGAGTTATATTTATCATGGTTATCGGCTGACTCACCGATAATAATAATTGAATTTTTATCTCAGTAATAATAATCGAGTTTGAATGAAAGAAAAAAATTGTAAGCAACCATAAGGTATTACTAGAGCTGAGTTTTTAATGCGGGCTTGCTTAAATTTGCATTATATAATGTTAACCTCATCATGACCACGCCTTGTACTATGATTGAACACCCCAACCTATGCCCTCATGAACAACATAAGAAGTTGATTTTTACGATATGTATTACTTCCTGTTCCTACACATAGAAATCATATTAGTCTACAGTATATATTTTATTGTTTCAAATATTGGTTGCTTCTCAAGCCTTTCTTAAATTTAGACATTCAGTCATTTTGGATGCAGTTTGACCTAAATTCAAGGAGGGTCATATTCTAGTCCTTCAATAAACCCCGCATGCGAAATTTCAGCTTTCTAAGTAAATTTGATGAGAACATGATGACTATTAATTTTTCTATTGTGATTTCCCCTCCGAAGCAGTTGAGAAGTTGAAATATAAATATGTAAGACAAATATTTGGGCTTACTGTATTACATGAAACCACGATCGAAAATTTTTCACCTTTTGCTTACCCCCTCCCTACCTCCCCTACATCATTTGTGAAAGTGTACTGCGCGTACATTGGATTCTTCTTCTCCTCCTCCTCACCTTCCATAATAATCATACGAGACTTCCTCAAATTTCCTTCATACGCCATTTTGGATCCATTTTCACCCGAATTCAAGCGGTCACGTTTCAATTCATAGAAAATTCTACATACAAAGTTTCAGCTCTTCAAAACATTTGACGTTGATATAATGAAAATTTAGAAAATTCCCCAACTCGATTTCCCCTCTAAAAGTAGTTTTTCTCCTCAACTCCCCTCCAAACCAACTCAAAATGCTGAAATTTAGAATGTTAATTACTTAGACTTACTCTGCCACATTAAACCATATTTCAAAAATGTTCACCTTTCATCAACCTTGCCACATGCTGGGGATACCCCTCCTTATGTACAAATTATATATAATTTCCGCCCGCCCCCCCCCCCAACTTTCTATAATAATCATATGAGCCCATATTTATCAAATTTAAGCTATTTGAGACTTCCTCGAGTCTTCCTCAAATTTCGTTCAATCGTCAATTTAGATCTATCTTCAAGAAAATTCAAAGGGTCGTTTTTTTATCTATATATTACCTTACGTACCACGTTTCAGCTTTTCAGATCGTTTCGATGGGACGATAAGGACCATGAATCGAAATCTAAAAAAGCATTTTTTCGCTCCAACCCCTACCCCACATGACTTGGCGTAATGAATGAGCAGATACTGGGGTCCGCACTGAACTTTAGCATAATTAACATCTAGTGCGAAAATCTTGAGACTTCGAGAATCCCTCAAACCCCCTCAAAATTTGAGTGAACCACCATTTCAAGGTGACTCGAAAATGCGAAAGAAAAGCAATTTTATATATTGGTGTGAAGACTCACCAAATTTTGAGCGATCATCATGCATATCTAGTGACTTTACAAACGAAAGAAAATATATATATGTACTAAAAAATTGGAAATTCGCCAAATGATTACAAATGGTCTCTAACGCAATGATTTGGAGACCCTCACCCTTCTCCAGCCTACTTTGTCACAAATCAGATAGGCTGTAATAGCTGGACGTCTAGGTAATGTAGCAATCATTTTCCATTAAAAACTCAGATAAAACCATGCGACGATGATAAGGAAGAAGCGCAGCACGAAGCAAGTTTATACGATTCAAGCCATCAATGTAAATATCAAATTACTTTTCTGAGAACTGCGAGAAGTCACCGATAAGGTCTGCGATACGAATTCCACTTCTGTTCGCTTTGGATGAGTACGCCGGTCCGATACCTTTTTTCGTCGTGCCCAGTGATTTTTTACCCTTTTCTAATTCTTGTAAGCCGTCGACTTTCTGAAAGCAACAATCAACTGTGAGCAAATTACGTTCAAGGTCACCGAGGTAGTGAAAAAAATTGGCAACACAGTTTCGCCACGGTATTAGGCGGGAATTAGGATGTTTTCGAGGAGGATTTTTAATTATTACCTTGACACCTGAGCGGTGTACGAATGGTTTACGTAATACAGGGCGTCGAGTGTATGATTACGTCATTGATTCACCAGAGCTTCGTAAACGTAGATAATTTTTACGAATAATAAAAGGGAATTTAACCGTTGTTTATGACCACGGGTAAAACCCATTGATTAAAATTGCACGGTTGTTTACCTGAGCGGTGTACGAATGGTTTACGTAATACAGGGCGTCGAGTGTATGATTACGTCATTGATTCACCAGAGCTTCGTAAACGTAGATAATTTTTACGAATAATAAAAGGGAATTTTTAACCGTTGTTTATGACCACGGGTAAACCCATTGATTAAAATTGCACGGTTGTTTTTCATGCGTTGGTGAGAATGAAAAATCAAGAGTGCAATAAAAAAATAAATAATCGGGCGTCAAATTGTTTAGAAAAATTTGACCTTGTTTTAATTATCATAAAAAGCAGATAAACTGCGATGAAATTTACTTCTCTTAATTATCTAGATTTCACTGGTTTTGGATGTAAATTTTAGCAGAAGAAACTGCCATTAATTCGACGTCACAAAAATTTTTTGGGTTTATTTTGAACATTAAAAAAAAGAAAGTTGAAGAGAGAAAAAAAATCATGAATTCCTTCATCATCACATTCTGAATAGATAATGTGCCAGGTATTTTGTAATACAGCTGTTTATAAAGAAATACGCTGAGTAATTAAACAATATTTCGTAACGAAATATGTTTCACTTTGTCGGCGAAAATTCGTTAGTGGACTTTTTCAAATAAAGAAATTAGTTACATAATTTTATGAAAGTAGAGATTATGCAATAGACAAAAATTCAAGGAATTTCGCAATTAATCAATATACTCAGAGGCTTACCTGGTGGAAATCGAATACCAAATGAGCTCTATCTGAAATCAACAATCTATCCTGCCATCCTACTAATCCTTTAGTTTCGTTACGTTGCAATTCGTCGAACAAGCCAGGTAAATGAACTACGACCCCATTTCCTGTAATGTGAGTAAATAAGATTTATCGTTACATTGACCGATATGATTCGTAAGACAATAAAAATTCAATGATACACATTAATGACGATTAAATAAATAAGTTACACGACGCTGAGATGTGTCGATATGGATATAATCCACGTAACGTTTAAATAAGATGCACAGGATGCGAGAAATATACCAATGAACTTACCAATGATCGATTTACACTCGGAATTTATAATTCCACTGGGAAGCAAATGAAAATCGTACTCGCGATTGTCAACGACAACGGTGTGACCAGCATTGTTTCCGCCCTAATAAAATACACATTATTAAAGCTCGTCCCCGAAAACTGGGACCAAATGAGTGAAATAATGAAATAATATTTACCTGACAACGACACACAAGATCTGCATCTTTGGCTAACATATCAACCACTTTTCCTTTACCTTCGTCACCCCATTGGGCGCCCAACACAACGGTAATTTTATTCGGTACACAAGCACCATTATTTAGAACTTTTTCACCGTTCATTTCTCCAGCTATTTAGAATAGTTGAAAGTTACAAATCATAAACGAGAAAACGAAACGTAAATTACACGAAAGACGGATTGGCAGCTAGCACGACGAAAACGCGATACCATATGATGTGCTGTTCTGAGTATAAATAACAATTTTTTTCATTTATATATGCAACGAAAATAACGTTTGAAATAACTGTTAAGATTGATGGGATGATTTTTTTTAGAATTTCTAGCACTGCTTCGACAAAATTTTTCTCATATCGATACGTATGGTAAAATTTCGATTACGATACTGGTTTTCGCGCGCAATTTTTTCACAATTTTACCGAAGAAATGTCGGCAATGAATGCAAGATGAAAGTTTGACAAGGAGATAACAACGTTGATCACGACAAGCTACGAAATTTCTTCCACGCTTTCGTCAAATAAAACTCACGTGCAATTGATTCCACGTTTCGAAACAATAGAATGAAAAATTTCACGTTTAAAAAAAAAAATTCCAAGAATTCCGAAGTAGAAGGTACCAAATATTCGATTCGACTTTCGACTAAAATTCGACCATCACTAAATAATACAATTTGATTGGGTAACAATAAGTAGGTTTACAAAATAGGTATACGTATTTTCATTAAAAAATGTACGACTAAAAAGTCAATAAAATTTTCTTATCAATAATGGTAAAAATTTTGATTTTTTTCGGAATATCGAATTGAAAAATTATGTTTTATGAAAAATTAATTAATTAATTTATTGATTTATTAAACAATTTGTTGAAGATTATCCTTGGTTCTCCTTTTTTTGAGGATAGAAGTATTAGGTAGCAATGGCGCTACAAGATATTCTTTTTGAATTCCTTCACCATGAAATTGTGGCTTACTTCAGTGAGAAACAAGGAAAAGATGTAAATAATAACACTTTACCTTATAAAATATTCGTTTTTCAACCTGTTAAGAAATCTAATTTAAATTACAGAAAGAAGATGTTTCAGATCTCGAATATATAGGCTATTCATGCGGTTACAGGATCGTTGAAAGGTACAGTACTATAATATTAATATTGTATTTTTATCTAATTTGCGTACTTGTTTAGTTGTTTCCGACCAATTTTTTCATTTAAAAATATTTCATAGATTAACAAAAGATTGGCCACGTTTCAAAGAAGAATTAGATATGATGAAGTTCCTCTGCACCGATTTCTGGTCTTCAATTTATAAAAGACAAGTTGACAATTTGCGAACGAATCACCAAGGAGTGTACGTTTTAATGGATAATGATTTCAGATTCTTCAGCCGGATGTCAGCAGGAAATCAATACCTAGAATATGCACCTTTGGTTTGTAACTTATTATTTTTTTCTATGAAGTCTATATTGATTGAATTTTTAAATTTTTGTCAATTGTTATAGTATGTAACATTCACTTGCGGATTGATACGAGGAGCTTTAGCGAACTTGGGAGTCAACTGTATTGTGTTAGCAGAAGTACACAATATGCCAGCGTGTAAGTTTAATATTAGGGTTCAGAAACCTTGAAACATTACCATATTTATTTCACTCATATGTATATATGTATATATTCATGTAATTAATATATTGTTTTGTTATCTCCCTGAGTCATTCAAAAAATACAATTTTTATAAAATGTGTATTACACTTTATTTTAAAATATGTCTATATTAATGAATAAAGACAAAATTTACTACTTACAAAATAACAGGAACTATTAAAAATACATGTTTCGCATAACAAAAAAAAAATATCCACTGGCGCTAATTTTAAAAGAATAGGTTTCAAGTGTGGGTATTACATAAAATTACACACCTACATTAACGAAAGTTTAAATTTCATCTTGTAAGAAATATTTTTTTAATTCACACCCTACTCTCTCATGATTGTTACCCGATAAATGACTAATCAATGAAGTCTTTGGTAATTTGTTTCACCATAAATAATTTATTTTTTTGTTTAAAACCATGCGTATAAAATATCACAGGTAAGACTGTAACAACTAAAAATATGCTAACAAAATAAACCAATAACTGAACAAGGAATTAAAGAGTCATTGACCATAGCAAAGGACTCTCGGTGTTGACGTACACTATATTTTCCGTTGCAGAAACATCGTATGTGTTGCTAGTGCTAACCATACCACCGAACTCCAAAGTACCATCAGCTAAAAAATGATATAAATAATTAATTTTTTGAATCACAGAAACGTTACCATATTACGAAGGATTAATACTTACTAATATTCCATTTCAAGCCAGCTGTGGTAACGTGATGACAAGGATGACCGACAGGTATGAGACTACAGTACGACTTTTCTGACCATAATTTCTGGGGAACGTTGATAATATGTTTGCCAGGTCTAAGTATCCACGTTAAACTATTGTTACCGAGGATAAAAACGTTAAGATTTTCCATTCTGATGTCTTGTTGAACTTTATATAAGACGTTCAAATTTCCCATTATATGATCAAATCTGCCGACGTTATCACAAAACACGATCACATTGTTACTCTGAAATAAAGTTTGGAATTAGTAATCTGTTGAATTTAATGAGCATATTCGTTATGAGATCATACATACTTTGGCGGTTGAAATCAAAACTTCCAAAGCTTTATAAAAATCATTTTTGTTCTGATCTGGTGTGTGGACGATGAGTGTATCTTTTTGTTTGTAAAATTCCAAAACTTCTGGTTTGACGGAATCAAAATCTCCCGAAATGATGTTGGGCAACAAAAAGTTTTCTGTGTCTTGTTTCTTTTGTTCTTGAATCGCCGAATATAACTGGTTTCCACCACCATCTACCACCATTCGAAATGATGCTGAAATGTTCGAACACGCATTAACAAATTGAAGAGAAAACTTCGATGGATATTTTCAAATAAAAATTACTTACCTCTATTCCATAAAGGAAGAAGTAATTTTGGATTCAGTATAGGAGTGTTTAGGATGATAAATGAGTAATCTGTGTTTTCCTTGAAATTGTTGCTGGCACTCAGCAGCTGCACCAGGTTCCAATTATTGTACATTATTTGCTTCTTTCCGGAGTCGTCGTGGAAATATGCTGCAGGAAAATTAGTCATGTTTGAAGCCTTGTTCTTGTTCAATACTTTTAGCCAATCTGAAAATTTAAGGTTAAGGTCGCTTCATCTTAGTAGTTCTAGTTTTAGTGTGACATTTTGTGCGGCACATAGGACTCATCACAATCTTCACAAATGCACTAGTATTCGCCTGATTCATGACGAAGAAACTGATGCCGAGCATTATGTGAGAGAAATATATATACCTAGCAATAATTATCGAATCGTTCGAACCATATCTATTTACTAATGATGAAAACGATGAAATTAAGCGACTACACGATAATTTTTATCTAAATTCGTCTGTTATAACCTATTCATAAGACCATTAATTGAAATTATAACAATTCAACTCACTTAGAGCGTAGGAAACTACTTTCATATTCGATTACCTTTCAACATATTTAGGTGAAAATGATCTCTCACGTGTGATCACAAGCATGGTTATGAAACAAAACGACCTTATAACGAACTTGCGAAATGTTCCAGTATAAGGTACTAATACAATCAAATTTCTAAATGAATATATAAAATTTCACTCCTAATTATGAATCATATACTTTTATGATAAGGTGATAATGATTCCAATACTACGTAGGTTACCAACAACAACGCGTTTGCGCATTTCTATCTTTTTTATTCACCTACAAAATATATCTCTCTGGCAAAAAATTTTATTTGAAAAACGTCCAAATGTTTTTCCGACTCATTTTATCATTTAAATAAATTGTGTTTGGGTTGTACTTGGTCGATATTTTGTAGATCAATTTCAAGAACTCGCCAAGCAGTTAATCTAAAAATTTGACCCTTGTAAAGGTCATCAGTCGCTCCGTAAGAGAAAACGTGTGTAAATAGGTATACGAGGATATTATTAATTGATATTCATCGTTAATTACGCAGGAAATGGAATCACGTACCAATCTATTGATTATTTAATTTTCTTTTTGCGTACGGAATCAAGTACTTATACATAGGTATAAATATTTACATTGTAGGTCTAAGTAGAACTATTAGGATATGTAGGTACATTGTATACAGCTACCTACAACCTACATATAACTTTTTTGAAACTTTGAACTTCGCAAGAATAAAAATTTTTCAGACCTTTCCCTGTCATTCAAATTGAAGTATTATTCAAATGGGCAATTTCCATTAATAATGTTGTTTTTGTTTGGTAAATATTGCCTATTAAATTGTAACAATACTTTGTTTTTATTTCGCGACTTCATTCGCAGTAATGAAAAACAGAAGTTCACCATTTTTCACTTTTACCAGCAAGAAACATCTTTTTTTTTTATAGATAATAATAAAAATTTGCAGCCTTGAGGGTGCATAAATAGAATTCTTACTTATCAAATTTCTTTGAATTTTCATGAATAAACAAATAATTAGAACATACAATAAAAAAGTGCCAATTTTTATACGAAAGACGAATAGGCATCAGTACAGAATGTTTAATAATCGTTATTTCGAAAACAGATAGGTCATCGTTAGAATCTATTTGAAAAAGAATTGAATACATAATTTCAGCTGGCGAGATTCGATAACGATGATGATGAGTACATATTAATCCACATTTTTATCAATAAAATTTCAAATCATATCTACGCTAGATATAATCAGATAACGTAATGATAATGACATTATTAAAACATTATAATTAAAAATATAACTAATTGTTATATGATTTCGAAGATAACAAATCATTAAATGAGAATTTATAGGAAGTCATTATTAGGCAAATATAATTAAATGTCGAATAAATAAAATATCATAATAGCTACTTCAGGTTAATTGAAGAATTTATTTAAAAAAAAAATTACTGTAGAACAATATGTCCTATTCACTCTATCTATGAATTTTTTAAATACCTATATATATATCTTTACTTCTATTAACTAGGCACTATGGGAGACTATTGATATGAATCAAGATAATTTTAATTGACTACACGAAACAATATTAGTATACCTAATTAACAATCCATTCGCTAATGAAAATAATAATAATGAAAATTTTGTCACGGCTGATTAGTATGAAAGTATGTTTTCTGATTGGATGACGAAATAACGTAAGAAATCCAGTTAGCAATTTTTGGTATAAAATTCCACTTGGTGATGAGTTTCTTACGAATTCTTCGTTGTTTCGTATCTTCGTGCACTTCCGTCAGGAATACAAAAACTTTAAAATCAATTTGTTTTATGAATACAAATACAATAGCGTACTAATGAATAAGCGTTCTGAATAATGTATGTAGGGAATTATACAGGAAAAAATTTCGCATTTACCTGACAATATGTAACCTATAATTAAAATGTAAAATGCCCCTTGTAATGTTTTCATACTCATGGCATTCAAACGAGATTCGCTTCCTCCAATTTCATTAGCCCCTTCAGAAACAATTTTATTATCAGTAATACTTCCAGCCTGTTTTTGACGAAGTTTTTGATATTCTTCTTCCGTTATTTTTGAGTATATGCCTCCTTCAAAAAGTCTCATAAGGCTAAACAAAACAAATGCATGAATATAATATAAAAATACATAAATTGAATTTGAATATTTCTGATATACATATTTGTCTGATTTTGAAGTTTACTAACACTGTATTAAAAATATCCAAGTAAGGGCATCCAATTTGAAAAGCTATTGCTGAGTAACGAGTACTTAATTTTTGACTCAGGTGAAAATTTTCAGCTCCTAAAATCATTTTACAAACCGTTTTTTTTCGTTCAATATTTGCCACAAAATAAATATTTTTGCACTGAATAAAATTTAGGTCAAAAAGCTAACCAAATCTGTGCGTATCAAAGTAAAATGTTTCTCTTCCTCCAATAATAGCGTATTTTTTACGATCCCTAATTAACTTCATTCCAGCTTCGGTTGACTCAATGAAATATTTTTCCTGCTTCGTCATCAATGACCATATTGTTTTATACATACCAGTTCCATTCTGAAAACAATGTATAATTATTTGGTAAATATCTGTCGAATAAGAGTTTTTGTATTGACGTTATGCAATGGTACATATTTCCGACCTACTTCTAAATTTGCATGTGAAGCGCTATTCTCCTCAACCAAAAGTTGATAGTGATCGTTTATCATAGCTTCCATCAATTCTTCTAGGGTTGAAATCGAGTGCTCTAAATGCATAGAAAAACTTGAGCATAGGAATATATGAATTACTACTTATCAGAAATGAGCAAACCATCTATGAATTCGATATAGGTACGTTAAAAAATTACCACGAGATGGTCTAGCGAAGAGGGATGTTAAATTCGCAGAGTACATGTCTCCTATGACATAAGTGAGAGATAAACTAAATAATACGATGATAAAGCGTACTTTCTGATTGTTTGATTTGAAACGAATAGCTATGAAAAGAGGTAGATCTTAAGAGTTATATTAATATGCATGCCATGAAGTAGGTACGTACTACCTAGATATATAAATGAATAGGTTTTTATATCCAAATTCACCTTGTTGTAGAAATATTGTACACATTATCCATACGCAATCGCCGAACACTTTGGTTTTTTTGTTGTTGATATGGTTCTGTAAATTTGAAGCATTGATGAATAAAAATAATACTGGGCCTGATATCAATAACGTGATCAATAAAGCTGGCCAAACCTATAACATTTTATTATAATTATTATTTTTTGAGAAAATGAAAAATTTGGAAATTTTTTCAACAAAAAAATCTTTACAATCCAATGGAATGGCCGAATCAATGCTAAAGCTTCATTCAATAATCCTGGACTATGAGTTAAAAATAATTCGCTATCAACCAATGTTAAAAATGAAAACTCTACAGCCTGGCTACGTTCATAAGTTACTGTCAAGTCTCCGATGAAAAAATCAGCTTCCTAAAATCGTATTCGCCTATTAAATTGATGATACCTACCAAGTTAAAGGAAAATATTGTCGTTCGCAATTATAAGATGTGCTTATTCTTGGAACCTACTCTACTAGCAACAAGTCCTAACGCTCCTTGCATTGTTCCATTTATGACAGCAGAACCTTGATTTCTGTCAGGAGGATCAATATATTCACACCTATAGAGATAGTATAGAAACACTTCACATTAAGATAGTACAATTTGCGCAGAAAGCGAAATCATTAAGTAAATAAAGAAAAAAACCTGAAATTTAATTTATTTGCCACAATAGATACCAGTTTATCATCACGACCGCCTTCCACTTCAATGCTAGTTTCATTATGGTAGTTTACAAAAAACCACGGTGGTTTCTATAAAATAAAAAATTCATTCCTTTTTTGAAATTCTTCCAAAAAATATTTTCAAGGATTTCTATAATGTGAAACTAACGTGTAGCACAGGTATGACGAAAATTCGTCCGTGAAAAGATCGATAGACTTTTGAAGAAGTAGGTAGAAGAGGATATCGAAAAATGCCACTTTTCGGGGTCCACCAATTGACTAAAGAAAGTTGTTTATGGCCTTTGGAATTCGCTTGTGTGTAATAAATTTGGTAACTGAAAATCTATATTGATTATCATCGAATGTGACTATTTAATTATTTAAATGAGAAAATTCGCAGCTCACAATTCTGGTCTAGGATTGGTAACAACAGTCACTTTGATAGTTTCGTGTAAATGAATACGAAAATTCGCTGTAACGTCTGTTTTGATCCAAAAAAATAAATAAATAATATTCCTATGAATTAAATTGCCTTCGTTGATCTAAAATGAAAATCACAAGTCGAAAAAATACTAGATAATAATCTTTCGGTAAATAATGCCGGAAAATACTAGAAATTATTCTGATATCGATATTGTAATATTTTTATCGCATTATACAACCATATAAGATATTTACGAGCAGGTATTGTCATTATAACCCATCACCCATGCGAGAGTCACATGCTCAAAAAAGTATTTTTCCTTATGCGATAGAAAAATTTTATGAATGAATTCCCATCACATACAATGAGAAAAACTTATCTTCACTGTGATTAGGATAGGTAATTCTAGAAAATTACAGATTAAGTAAGCCATTGCGTATTAAAGTTATAATAGACATAAGGTATATTTAATAAGCTATTCTGATGTTCTGATTAGTTTTTCAATTAGATATAACTAGCCTATTTATGCGTAATACATAGGCAATTACACAAACAACTTGAATAAATATCAATATTTAGATAGGTAAGTATCTATTGACGTCAACAAGGAATAAAAATCAAAATATATATAATCATGTCCAAAAAAATATAATGAATTCTACCAATATATGGGTAAATGGTATTAAATTTAAATCTAAAAATAAATTGCCGGAAATATTGGAAGCTATGTGCTACAATTTATTTATCATATTATATAGCATCGCATGTGAAACATCATTACATATATAGTATTCGATTCAATTAATAATCATCCCTAATGAACATTCTGTTTCATTATGTAAATCACTCTTATCGACGTAATTAAAACATACGTACCTCAGTAATGATCTTTTCCATTAAATGTTTTCTCAACAAAAATAAAAAATTAGCACTTTTATATTCAGTGAGCCAAACTTTCACGTCTTTTTTCACCTATATAAACAATCACATGTGGCTGGAATATTTTGAATTAACCCAATAAATTTTTAATTAATTAATCTCACATTTGCAATATCTTTTTCGGCGGATAATATATACAAGGAAGTTTTAATCCCAGCTGTGTGTAATACCTTGGTTAAATTGGACTGAAACGTAGCACCTAAAAAAAATTTAAATATATCAATTATGAATTATTAATTTGAATTATCGTTAAAATTAAAAAATATTCACCCGCGTTATAGTCTAAACATAAAGCAGTTGGTTGAGAAGGTAATCCTAAAATTATATCCCTGATCACCAACGATACTGTATTATAATCGATTTCCCTCCACGAGATATATTTCTTTTTTTCGAATTTTTTGCAGTACAAAAATCCTGAAAAATAACATTTAAAACTTACAACATCATCTTGATTTCCAAAATTCAAACATAAAGAAAATCACCTGCATTACACATCAGATAAACAGTTAAGATGAATCTAATCGTAGCCATATCTATCTATAACCAATTTTCATTTTCTACTGGAAATACTAACGCAGGTAACTCACCCAATTCACGTGCATGACTATCAACATTATGACACCTGCCATAAATAATTAGCCATAAGAAATCGACGAACGATCACGCGAAAGCAAATCGGACGGGCGAAAAAATGTACGAATATTTCAAAATTGCTTTATTATTAACACACGCGCCAACAAAATATCACAATATTTACAACAATAGTATTTAACGAAACATTAAATAATGAAAGAAGAGAAAAAGAAATAGTACACAAGTACATCAATATCACAAAGCTTAAAGATAAAACGTTTCATAATTATCTCACTTAATACGGCAATTTTACTAGGTACACTGCAAAGTACTTACAAAAAGTAACAGTAACATTATTCGAGGTACGTAGCAATAAAAAAAATACACACGTAGCGGCGATATACGCGATAAATTACAATATTTACATCATAAATACAATTTTTTTTTCTTCAAAAGAAAAAGTATACATAAATAAATAAAACTTCCACAGTGGTTTCGCACATTTCCACCAATGTGCATTAAAATAACGAAGTTCTACGAGTGAAATTTCCATCTCGGTGGAATTCCACTGAAATCGTATTTATTCCATACCCTCATCGTATCGACACGATGAATAATCGTTTCACTTATTACGATTTTCGCCACAAATAATATTTCAAATATTTTTCGCCAACTTGGCATTATTATCAGAATAACCGGATAGTAATTCCGTCAAGTGAAAGATTCAATTTTTTTTGTTGAGAATTTTTTTAACTTATAAACTTCCACAACTCGAGCTACAATCGAATTTAATGATTAGGTCGGCGATAAATTATGCAAATGAGAGCAAATACTAATATCGTTAACAGATATACATCCCAGTAGGAACCTAACAGGTAATCAATGTTCAACAGCATATACCAGTTGGATAAATGTTTCTGTAAGAAAAAAAAAAAAAAATTACAAATAAGTAAAAACAATAAAAAAAATATAAACAGACATGACACATTACTGCAGCTGAGTTTTAGATGAGTGTTCATATTTATCAAGTTTAAGCAATACAAGGTTTTTTCAAATTTCGACCCAGCACCATTTTAGATCCGTTTTCACCGAAATTCAAGGGGTCATATTGTGGTACGCAGCTAACCTTATATACAAAGTTTGAGCCTTCTCTGTTGATTTTATGAGGAGGTATGGAATAATTTTACCACTCAAAATCTAAAAAAAAACATTTTTTTCTCTCACTCCATCGAATTGGCACAAGACAAAAATAATTTTTGGTACACTTTCAATTTTTTTTTCAAATGTATTGAAAATATATGAAAAAAAATAATGAAAATATAACGAAAAAAATTTAATTAAAATTATAAAAAGTTTTAAAATCTAAAATTTGAATCTCCAAGTCATCTTAAGGAGCCCCGAAGGCAATCTGCTCTCTCTGCCTCTGCCTCTCCCCAGCTCTGACTACCTCGCATGGTTTGAGTGAGCCGCCATTTTGAGTTGAATTAAAGATAAAAAAATACAGCCTAGCAGCCTAACATATTCGATGAAAGTTGATAAAACTTCATATTTAACAAAATATAAACGAAGCCAATAGTTTATAATACAAAAGTATGAAGAGTCTGTCCCTTTCGATTTCTCTGGTAGGCTGTAATAAGTATCGTTTATTATAATTTAAAACTCTGCTACGAAAAAAAATAGGAAAAAGTTCGTCATGTCGAGTAATTTGTTATCATTCTTATCATAATTAAACATGCTTCGAAAATTCGAGTATTTTCAATTAACGTGCTATATCAGCTGAACTACCTCTTTGAAATATTTGAATGAAAAATACAGCGATAATTTCATTAATGCTAATGCAACCGGAATTTTCGCGTCTGGACTAGTTTCAGCAGCTAAGTCGTAACATCTTTTGGCCAGATACATATCCTAGAATCACAAGTGTCATTTGAATTACACATAAACTTTTTTTTCAGGAAAATTATTTTCACAAAATAATTCACTAACCTGCGCCATACCGAGACCCTGTTCGTGCATATAACCTAAATTAAACATAGCTTGAGCATTATGCTGGTGCTCGGAGGCAAATCTATAATGCATCGCAGCGGTTTCATAGTCGACATTGGTACCCAATCCGTAGTAATAATAATCGCCCAGCTTGACTTGAGCAGCTGAGTAACCTTGACCAGCAGCTCGGCTCCAATACATAAGCGCTCGAACTTGCTGATCGTACTCAGTTTTCCAAAGAGTTACTTCGCCTAAATAAAATGGTCGTTTTAATATCACCTCAACATGCATTATAAAAATCATAGTAAACCTTACCTCTATCTAGAATGAATGCAGCGTTACTCTGAGCCACTTCGTATCCCATTTCGGCTAATAAAGCGTATTTTATAAACGCTTGGTTAACTCTGCCACGTCTATAGTTATAGTGAGCATCCATCAGGTGGGCACTCCATCTACCACGTTCGGCGACATTTTTATACAACTATAAGATGAACGATATTAGGAAGAGAATTCATGAACAATTCTTTTCAACGACCGATTGCTTACTTCTGCAGCTGTAGGGCAAGATCGTAATACACCTGTACCGGTAGCGTGCATTTGAGCCAGATTATAAAACGCTAAGACGTGACCAGATTGCGATGCCAAAGTGAAATATTTATTCGCCAGTTTGTAATCACGTTTAACCCCAAGTCCTCCTGTAATACACAATATAAATGGAGGATGTTCGAAAATACATTCCAGTTAAGTATCATAAATACGTACCGAAATACATTATTCCTAAATGTAATTGTCCATCAACCCATCCCTGATCGGCAGCTAATGTGAAGAAATGTAAAGCCTTCTCGTAATCTTTCGTTACACCTCTACCATATAAATACATTAAACCGAGCCCACTTTGACCAACCGGATTTCCAAGATCAGCAGCTTTTTTGAAGTACTCGAAAGCTGTTTTATTATCTTGTTGCACGTACTCATTGCCTTCCAGATACATCTGAAAGTATATACAATTAATGGAGTTCCTACTAGGACATTTTTAAACGCCTATGAAAAACGTACCTTTCCTAGGAAAGCCACAGCTACTGGATTACCGGCGTCAGCGGCGTTCATGAAGTAATGCAACGCTTTCTGCGAATCTAGTTCGACTCCACGACCACCTTGGTAATGTAACTGACCTAACCCAACCTGTGAAGAATTTCATATTAGCAAATAGATCTCCGTTATGGCACATTGAAGCTTGTGAAATTCCGTACCTGGGCTTGTACATCTCCTTTATCAGCTAACATTTGATAATAATCTAATAAATCTTTATCCATTATTCCGGTACTGTAGCTCGGATTCTCGGTCTCTTCTAATAATCGTATTCGTTGCACAACCGGTCCGCCAGAAAGAGATACCTCGCTGGCAACTATACCGTTACAAAGACCATAAGAATGAAAAGGATACTTCAATTAGGAGAATATGAAGGTAAAAAATTACCTTTATTTGCTACAAGTCTATAATAATTGAGCGCATTTTCACAATCAGATGGTAAGGTGACTCCGCTCCAATGCCTATAACCTAGGACCATTTGAGCCCATGGATTTTCACTTAAAGCGGCGAAGGTGTAGTGAACCAAGGCCCTGGGCTGACTAGCATTCACACCGATGCCGGTGGCGTAAAGGAATCCTAATCCCATATGAGCTTCGGCAACACCTAGTGATGCTAATTCTTCGAATGTTTCTTTAGCATAGGTGATATTTTGCGGTAACTCGGTTCCAAATAAGTGTTCCCAGGCGATGAGAGCTTTTGCTTTTTTATGACCTAACTCATTGGCTTTTAGTAAAGACTGTAGACCTTCGGCTTTCCTAGGTCGTACTTCTTTAAACATTTCGATCGCCTCTTTATAGTAAGTTTCGGCTGTGAAAAGAGCAACTATATGAATGACTGAAATTGGATAAAAGTAAAGCGATTCAAAGAATACTAACCTTGGTCGTTTTGATTCGATTCATCACTCTCTTCAGTGTTTTTTTCCTCATGATTTGCGTTAATGAATTTAGGCAATATGTTTTGATATTCTATGTTAGTAGTGTACAGGGGATACTTATGCTTTAAATTTTTATAAAACATTTTCACCAACTCCGTATCCAACGAATTGATCTTCTTTCTAATTTTAGATTCATCTTGAGCATCTTTTTCGTGCGTTTCTACTTTAAATCGAGGCTTTTCTTTAGACAAATCCGGCGCCGGAACTATTTTAATCACATCAACCGTCTCAACTACTTCGACTATTGGTTCCTCAGCTTCGGTGGTTATTTGCACTAACTCTTCGACGTTTGATTCATCTTCGTCCTTTTTCTCACAAAATACATGCGAGAAAAATAAACAAAACAGGAGTACGTAAATTTTTCTTCTAAACATTCTGTAAAATGAAACATACGTGGAATGATAATTAATCGATGCATCAAGGTATACGTGAAATATACTTGTTGACATAGCATTTAGTAGTATTTACTTTGCAAGATATGACGAACTCAATGTGAATACTAATTTTAGCAGTCGTTAGCGCAAAATTCAAAGCTCAACTGTTTCGTTGATAACGAAATGTTACTAGATCATATTCATAGAATGAATTGAGAACTTACTAGAATGATGATTGTGGAACGATTATCAAATAAACAAGTTCACATATTCAAGGAAAATTTGAAAATAATTCGATTTATTTTATAATGAAAAATTCACAACACCATTAGCTTTTTTCACCAATGATAAGATCACACATCAGAAAAATTTTGAAAAATAGAAATGAGATCGTTATCTGTGAAAAAATTGCACGTATTCGTTTGTAGTACGTAAATTATCCCCTAGAGGTGTTACAAGAAGAATATTTACTATTTGGCAACATTGCATGATTCAATTTGCTCTGAGATTTGGCATCATTGTTGTTTATTCTTTCCATTTCCAACTTTCCCTCTACTTTTTGAATGTGATAAAATTTTCAAAAATCTGCTGAAATCCATAATTTTGAAAAAATATTATGATTATTATTTTATTTGAATCAGTAAATTAGCGTATACAGATATCATATTTGTCAAGAATTATTAAAAATTTATTTCAATTTTTTATTTAAATGTTTTGTCCTCCTTCTCCATGTCAAATAATGATAAATCACGATTTTACAAAAAAAATTTTTGGCGAGGACAGTACCGTGCCAGAAATAACTTTCGTGGAAAAGGTCAAACATCATTTTCCATCATTCGATGCTACAATTACAAAAAATAATTACAATCAAGGAAAACAATTTCAGGATCACGACGAGGTAAAGCTCCAACCAGCAATGATAATTCAACGATAAGTAATGCCCCTAGGAACGATGATTCTTCGCTTACATTCATCGCAGATGATTCGTTTTCACCACGGACTACGAAAACAGCATCAGCAGTTCCACACAACCATAACAAAATCGTTTCTACGCCATATGCTGGATGGGCTTTATACTTTCCCGATGAAGGTACCCGTTTGTTTACTATTTTTTATGCACAATTTAATTTATTAAATTTCAGATTAATTTTTTCAGATTACAAAAAAAGCCATGATATCGTCCGTCAAGTGAAAGCTGCTGAAGAATTCGTTCTCAATCACAGGGATTTATTTAATGAAGAAGAAGTAGAAGAAAGAAGATCTTACACTTACGATTTGAAAGTTTGTTTCTCGAGTAGTGAATTTGAAGAACAATGGCCTTCGTTTAAAGAAGACCTGAGCAATGATCCTGTGAAAACTCTGAATTGCTTGGGTCTAGCTGCTCATCAAGTAATTAATAAAAATGCTGTAATTTTTGTAGACTTCAGACTATAAAAATCATTATTTTAAGGTTGTTTGGAAATCGGTAAAAGAACAATCACTTCCTTTACAAGATACCCCAACGAATTCCATCGATGTACCTCTTATAAAAGCTCGAATTACCAACTATGGTACGACCACGCAGTTGAAGAATTTAAAAACTAATTTTTATGGTAAATGATGCATTCTATTTCCAATTTCATGCAGTAATTTTGCAAACTAATAAATATTTGAAATTCAGGAAAACTGGTGTCCATTAGCGGTACAGTGATACGAGTTAGTAACACCAAATTGCTATGTTCATGGATGGCCTTTCAATGTGTCGGATGTTCGACTATTCAGTGCGTGAAACAACCCGATGGAGCTTTTACGCAGCCGACTAAATGTTTAAATAGCGAATGCCATTTTCGCACCTTTACTGCTTTAAGGTCTTCATCGTATACTCAAACATTTGACTGGCAGTCTGTGAAAATTCAGGAATTAGTGCCAGATGAACAAGTAAAGAAATTTTCTCGAGTTGATTATTTATTTAGAAAATTTCAATAGCTTAACATTTTTATAGAGAGAAGGTGGAAGAGTTCCTCGTACAATTGAGTGTGAACTCACCGATGATCTGGTGGGTACGTGTACACCTGGAGATATTGTCACAATTTCTGGTATAGTCAAGGTAGATGTATATTTATTATTATTATTATTATTTATTTTTTTTTTTTTTGCAAAATGAAGCTCTTCAGTACAACAATTTCGATCCTGCGTAGGTTCGAAGCACTGAAGAAAATTATAAAAAAACAAAAGGTCCCAGTATGTTCTCCTTGTACATAGAAGCTGTCAATGTTACCAATAATAAAAATATGGATTACCTTGGGAACTCAAATGAAGATACTGGTTTATCGGTTCAGTTTACTCAGCGTGACTACGATGCTATACAAGTTAATAAACTGAATTCTTATTTTTTTAATATACAAATTTTATGAATTAAATTTCATACTTCGATGTTATTTACAGGAAATACATTCAGAACCTTTTCTCTTCAAACTTTTGGTAAATTCGCTATGCCCAACGATATATGGGCATGAGATGGTAAAAGCAGGTTTGTTACTAGCCCTATTCGGTGGCTCTCAAACAGACTCTATGCAATCGCGAGCTCAAATTCATGTGCTGGTGGTTGGTGATCCCGGTTTAGGAAAATCTCAAATGCTCCAAGCTTGCTCTTTTATTGCTCCCAGAGGTATAATCCTCCATATTTAGTCTTCATTTTTTACGCCCACGTTACCAAATAAACGACTCATTCTAATAGGTGTATTTGTTTGCGGTAACACTACCACATCATCGGGATTAACTGTCACACTGACTCGAGAAGGCGGAGGGGATTACTCTTTAGAAGCAGGTGCATTAGTATTAGCTGATCAAGGGTGTTGCTGTATCGATGAATTTGATAAAATGTCTTCTCAACATCAGGTTTCGAGAAATTAAAAATGTTATTCAATCTCCCGTTACTCGCTGGAGTTGTTCTCATTTTAAAATTATTTCAGGCTCTTTTAGAAGTCATGGAGCAACAAACCGTAAGTATTGCTAAAGCTGGTGTGATATGTATGTTACCTGCCCGAACTACAGTATTAGCTGCAGCGAATCCAGCCGGAGGGCATTATAATAAAGGCAAAACTGTATCTGAAAATTTACGAATGGGACAAGCTCTTTTATCACGATTCGATTTAGTTTTCATTCTATTGGATAAGCCGAACGAGGTGAAAATCTGTCGTTAAAATTTATAAAGTATTACGATAATTATCTAAATGTACGATATTTTTATAGCAATTGGATTCGATGTTATCAGAACATGTGATGAAAATCCACTCGGGGTTACCTACTTCAGAATTGAATAGTACACATATTGATTCAAACTCCCAAGTTGCTGGATCCAATCGAGAACTTTCTCTTTGGTATTGATAAATTTTAAAATAATTTTTACACTATGTGAATACTAAATTTAAAAAAATATTCAACTTTTAGCAATCGATTGAAAGTCATGCCTAACGAAAAGCTCGATTTGATTCCTCAGCAACTGCTAAGGAAGTATATTGCATATTCTAAAGAATACGTTCAAACAACTTCTTTATCCAAGGATGCTAGAAATGCTTTGCAGCAATTCTACTCTAAAATGAGGGCGAATCATCATACTTTGGATTCAACTCCAGTTACCACGCGTCAGTTACTCTCGTTAGTCAGATTGACGCAGGTTAACATTGATATTCTCGTTGAAGATTGATTTTTCTAAAATCTATGATTGATTGGTGAAAGGGTTGTTTAAGAACCCCATTAATGTATTCCATAAGGTGTCAAGACACCTAAATCAGTGTACAGGGAGAATGGAAATTTTTGAAATTGATTATTACAATCGTGTGATAAATATTTTTCGAATTTAGTTATTTTAACACCTTCAAACATTGAGGTAGGCAAACCATCATACATCAGTGTGATAATACGAGTTGAGCAAGTCATGAAACACTGATGTATGATAGTTTGCCTGCACCAATATTGAAAGGTGCTAAATTAACTATGTATGGAAAATATTTTTCTACTATTGTAATAATTAATTACGAAAAATTTTTTTGTCACCTGTGAAAAATGTATGAATGCCATTTACACCATAGATATTAGACACGATGTGTCTCCAGAGTCTTAGAGTGAAATTGAAGTCATAATTTCATTTAGCTCGGCAGTAAATTGCCTATTAATCAATTAAGTATTTTTAGAATGCTGTAAAATATCTTAATTTTCCAATTAGGAAAAAAGGGAAATAAATTATCAACTTTAAAAATAAGTGATAGCCCCTAAATGCAAGAAACTTTTGAATTCAGAGAATTCCTATTTCACTTACCAATCATAATTTTTGGAAAAAATCAAATTAATCCAACCTAGTGTCCAGCTGTTTATTTGATTTCTAAAGGTATTATACTTTAGACAATATTAACATGTTGCTTAATCAATTTTATAGGCTCGAGCTAAACTAGAGCTTCGAGAAGAAGCTACATTATCAGACGCTTTAGAAGTAATTGAATTAATAGAATGGAGCTTGATAGACACATATTCAGACGAACACGGTACTCTGGATTTCAATCGTTCTCAACATGGTTCTGGAATGAGCTCAAAAAATCAAGTACATTTCTTATTCGTTTAGGTATCTTTTGCATATACATTAGTTCCATTATTAAAAGTTATGTAATTACAGGCCAAACGCTTCTTAACGATTATGCATCGTAAAGCCGAATCTCTGTCTCGTTCTACGTTTTCGATCAACGAAATGAAAGATATAGCGAAATCTGCGAAAATTGATGTCGATAATTTTACTTCATTTATTTCAACGTTGAATACCCAAGGGTTTTTACTACAGAAGGGAAAACAGTTGTATCAAATTCTGTCAGCTGATTAATATATTATATTGTCACAGTTTGTTAGTTGCCATAGTAATTGTTGTTATTGGTTTTCTTATGTTTAGATTGTAAATTTATATTTTTGTACTTCAGTAAAGTTTTATTTTTTATTGTTTATTTTTACGTGAAAATGGATTCATTAGCTTATAATTCGGTGGATGAAAATGTTTTCAAATTATACGATGCTTCATATATCGCTAAAACTATAATGAATGAATCGAATAGGAAATTAAAAGCTGAAGATGTATCTTGGAGTAAAAGAAATGCCAAAAGTTTAACAAATCTAGTTTTAGAATGCATAGCTTTTAATTTTGAATGTAAAAATATCTTCATTTTGAATAATTTAAATATCTATGAACTTGAATAACCGAAACAATAATTCCTCATTATAGTATTCACCGAATATTTTCAATCCGATAAAATAACGGAAAAATACAAAATTAAACTTATGCAACTAATTCCTACGAATTTACCACTTGCTTTGTCATCTAGCATCATACCGGACGGCGTTTACTGGAAGAGAGCATGCTATGATGCTTGGTCAATGGTATCCTCTATTTTTTATGAATCTCTTGACACATTCGGCTCATATTCTATGTAATTAATAAATACGAAACAATTATTTTAGGGGAAATTTATGATGCAATTCGAAGATTCGTGGAAAAAACTTTATTTGGAAAAGTTTCTTCAGTTTTTTCTAGAAGATGTTCGTCCTAATACGGTGAATTTGGTCGAGTTGAAAGAATTATTGCAAATGCTAAATCATTATGTACTTTCTTTACGTATCGAGCAGTTGATAGCTTACGATGTCGAAGAAGACAACAGAGATGATGAAATTAAACATATTGATTTACACTTCATTCTATCATCTTTGACAAATTTACAGGTGAGTCTAAGTTTTAGTGAGTTTAATTTTTCGTGGGAAGAGGTATATTTTGTTCATTCATTTTTTGATTTTTATTAATTAGGTAACAGAAAATTTTTTAAAGCCTATCTTCTTTCTATGCGTACCTACCTATGATTCATTCAACATGATTATTAAAAATTTACAATCAATATTTTGAATATTGAAAATGGAGTAAAATATTTAAACACGTTCAATAAGAATTTCAGATTGACTTGCGGTATTAAAGATTGCAGCACCGAATTTTCAAGAAATTTATTTGAGCTTAGCGTTATGGACTGCGTAAATATAGGTAAAGGATTACAAGAAACTCAAAATCTACGATCATACAGGTAGCCAAGGGCCTATGAATTTCAATATTCTTTTTTTCAACTTATGTACTCATTCAGATCAATTATTAGGTAGGTACGTACCTACATTTACATAGAATATTTTTTACCTAAATTACAGAATGTATCGATGCCATTTAAATGCTACGAAATTACGTTGCATTCTTACAAATTGGCAAATGCTGTCTAGCTTGAAAATCGTGGAATTCATGTCATGTGGTCTCGGCGATGACTGTTTATTAATAATGATCGAAGTTTTATCTAAGTTGCCATTACTAGAAGAACTTTCTTTAGTCAACAATAATATCAGTAATGTCAAAATACATAATATATAGAACTTCGATATAAGTAATGACTCGTTAATTAAGTGATATCATTTATCAGACCCAGAAGGAGCTGTAACTTTAAGTTCTTCTTTAGAAGCTTTGAAATCCTTGAAAATACTAAACCTGAGGCTTAATTTTATACAAGACGAGGGTGGAGCTGCTATTTTAGCAGCGTTATCGAAACACGACAGTGTTGAAAAATTAAATTTAGAAGGCTGTGAATTAGGTTCTGCTGCTGCTGATAAATTATGCCAGCTAATCGTCACCAATAATCGTGTATTAGAAATTGACTTGAGTGTTAATCATCTACACACAGTAGGTAGTTAGGCACTTATACCTACTTATTACTCATCTACCTTAAGTAGGGTGATGTGAATATTTGACAGTTCCTTTTTGATTTAGTAGGTAGTAATTTTTCTTATGATTTTATGTAGGAAAATGATGAAGCGATTTTGGAAGCTGTTAATGCCAATTCAGTGTTACGAAAGCTTGATTTGAGAATGAATAAAATATCTCCAGATTTATTAAAAATTATGTCAGAGAAGTTGATTCGTAATCGTAATAAGAAAATATTATTCAACTGAATAGAAGAAAAAGTTATTTTTGTTGTTTTTGAAATTATGAAGAAACCGGCCTACCATGTACCTTATTATTGTATATTTGGTTCGTGCTTGTATAATGCACATTCATAGCGATAATGTGAAAATACTAATACTCCTATGAATGAAGAACAAACAAAACTTTAACCTCATTATCAAAAAACCTTAGAGTACGTACCCATATACATGTACAAAGTACGATTAATATTTTTATTTTTTTCAGATAACTTTTATTAAGCTAATGCTAATAAACTTTTGTAGAGGTTCATATAGCACCTCGTCAAACCGTCAACCTCAACCATTATCTTGATAAATGTTTACTTAATCGTTACAATAAATACCAACGGTTACAAAAATGTGTACCCATATTTATTCTACACTTACCTGTGAAAGCATTTCTTATCAACTAAGTGTTACATAAAACAACTGCAATAGCCTTTCTTTGAATGTGAATGAATAAAGTATCGATAACGTATTTTTTTTTTAAATAAAAATTTATTCCATCGCGCAAATATTTAAAAATAATGATCAACGAAATGAAAATCACTTCAATAAGCGTAAAGGATGTTCGTTTTCCTACTTCTCGAAAGGGTCATGGAACTGATGCAATGGTAATACATATTTCCCTATTTGTGTTATTTTTTAATTATCTATGTGTTTGAAAAAAGGAAAAACAATGGGATCTCTTCAGTCCTTGAGGTTTGAGCAGAGCAATAGAGATGGAATTTAGCTCTGTAGGAGGAGTAAAATTAGATAATAGGTAATGCCAGCTTTAAAATGACGATTTTTCAAACCGGATCCAGAGAAAAACTCCCTTCTCCTCCAATTGCCTGGGCCAGCTTTTAGCACATAGAGAATATAGTATCAATAGGTATTTTGTATAAATTAATTATTTTAAAATAAATCGTTGCCTAAAAATCTTTTATAGCACACAAATCCAGACTATTCTTGCGCTTATGTAATCATAAATACGGACTCAGATTATAAAGGATATGGAATGACTTTTACACTTGGTCGTGGCACCGAAATAGGTATTTAATATGTAATAACTGCTTAAGGTGGTGTTTCTAAAAATAAGTAGGTAATTGAGAAAAAGTTGATTTTAAAATAAAAAAATGAAAAAGTCTGAAAAATAAATGCTACATGCCCTCAAACAAAGTCGCTAAAACAATATATTATAATTTCAAATCATTTCGGTGCGTTATTTTTGAGAAAAACACAACGAAATGATTTGAAATCATAATATATTGTTTTAGAGACTTTGTTTGAGGGCATTTAGCATTTATTTTTCTAATTTTTTCATTTTTTTATTGAAAAATCAACTTTTTCGCATATACCAACATATTTTCCGAAGCATCGCCTTAAACAACAACACTCTTGAGATTTCAATTTTTAACACAAAAATATCTTGTTGACAAAACACGTTATCAGGTCAACCAAAAACAAATAATATTGCTATGATGTCTGATTTTCTTCTATTTATCATGTTTTGATATCCTATAAGTAACCTATATATCAATATCTCAAAACATGTCATCATTATATCAATAAAAGATCATGCTAAAACCTTGTCAACATGGTATTATTCCCATAATTTTGAATCTCTTACAACGTGAATAGAACATCACACATAATAAGTTGACATTTTTTTTCATATTACTCTACCTAGTCGTGAAAGCAACGGAAGCTCTAGCTCCTATGATTGTGCAGCATAATGTACAACACATTTTTCGTTACTTTGCAAATTACTGGAGAAAACTAACGAGCGATTCTCAGCTCAGATGGGTTGGTATACATATATTCAGTTATTTCTCAATTCAAGTCTCCATAGTGCATTTCAACCCTATTTAAGGAATCTAATCTTAGCTAGGTCCTGAAAAAGGTGTGATCCATTTAGCTACAGCAGCTATTGTGAATGCATTGTGGGACCTATGGGCTCGTATAGAAAAAAAGTCAGTATGGAAATTATTGGTAGATATGAAACCGGAAGAATTGATTTCGATTATCGATTTCCGCTATATGTAAGCTAGGTACCCACCTTTTCAATTATGAATATTTTCGGTATTTTTTTCGACTGTAACATAAGTATACTGTTCTTTGTCAGATCGGACGTAATAACTGAGGAAGAAGCGATTAAAATATTAGTAGAAAATCAAAGTGGTAAATCCGAACGAGAAAATTTGATGAAAACTAAAGGCTACCCTGCATATACCACACAAATTGGTACAGCAAGTTTATATTCAAATCAATATTATTCCTAATAATTAATGTGTAGCCATGTCCATCATGTATACCTACTTATATATTTTTTAAATAACTAATAATACAATCAGTAATTTAATTTTCTTATAGTTCTTCATCTTTCATAGGTTGGTTAGGTTACCCGGATGAAAAATTGAAAACTTTATGCCAAAAATATGTTTCACTCGGCTTCACCGGTTTCAAAATTAAAGTCGGAGAGTACCTTGAAGATGACAAAAGGCGTTGTAAAATCGTACGTGAAGCTATTGGCGAAGATAAATATTTGGTCGGTGAATTCGTAATCTACTTATCTCGCATCAAATCTTATAAACTCATTCGTTCTGACTTCCTTCAGATGATAGATGCTAACCAAAAATGGGATATTAGCGAAGCAATCGAATGGGTAAAAAATCTAGCACCATTTAAGCCGCTTTGGATCGAAGAGCCAACATCACCTGATGACATTTTGGGACACGCTACGATAGCTCATGTTGGAAATTAACATTACTTTATTATCAATTATGTCTTTACTTTCATTCGAAATCGATCAACTCAACATTGCTCCAGGCGTTGGAACGTTTCAAAATTGGAGTAGCAAGTGGTGAAATGAGCAGTAACCGAGTGATGTTCAAACAATTCCTGCAATCCGGTGGTATACAGTTCTGCCAAATAGATTCTTGCCGTTTAGGTTCCATTAATGAAGTATTAGCGGTTTATTTAATGGCCAAGAAATTCGATGGTAATACATAACCTCACCAGTGTGGTTGATTTCGTATTTTATTCAAATTAAAAATCAATAAAACTATGTAGTACCAGTTTGTCCGCATGCTGGAGGAGTTGGACTTTGCGAGATGGTCCAACACTTGCAAATTTTCGATTACATTTCCTTATCGGCGAAAATTCGACCAGGTCAGTTTATAGAATACGTGGACGAAGAACACGAACATTTTACCACCACACTTAACGTTAAAAATGGAAATTACATAGCACCTGAGGTGACATATTTATTTATTAAATTTTACGCTTATTTATAATGTACTTCATTACACTGAATTTTGATCTTTGTAGGAACCCGGTTATAGTGTTTGTTTCAAAGACGAAGTATTCCAAAAATACGAATATCCTACAGGTACAGAATGGTCTCAAACAAACACCGCAGATGTACAGAAAATCCAATAAATAAGCGATAAACCAAATCAAACCATTTGGACATAATTCACATAAAACATTTATTAAAAGTGATCTTATAAAAAAAAATAAAATACTGAATGAATACATCTTTATCAACAAAATTATAAAGGACATTTAAATTTTAACTATTTGCACGGAAATATGAGAGGATGGTGACCAATCTTCGTCATCATTTGCTGGTCTGACTTGAATTCTGGCGAATGTACCGCCACCTGCGCCCTTGGTCAATTTTTCCGGATTCACGAATATACTATCACTTATCACCTGTAGATAGCAAAATGGTAAATAAACCAAAATAAATCAAATTCGATTTTCATGAAATCACAGTTCTTACGTTTACGAAACATCGAAGATCCGATGGCAATATCATCACATGTGGTTTATAGGGAATTTGAGCGAAGTCTACTAAAAGGGTTGGGTCTACACTCATATCTTCGTGAGGAGGTCTAAGTGGATAAAAGCACTTCTGTTGGAAAAGGTGAGATGCTAGTCGACTTAAACGTTGTGATCCAGTGCCAATTGTTGAACTAGAAAATTCAACCACGAAGACATTTCAACACATATATACATAAATAAATAAATAATAAAAACAATTTTAGAAAACGTGAGCAGCCGAGTCGCATTACTGGAGTTGAGCTTTTAATGAGGGCTTATTCAAATTTCTACATAATGTAGATAACTTCTTTACGCTAACAATCAGTACCAAGGCTGAAAATCACCACATAACCCCCCTCCAAAAGCTCTTCAATATACAACTCTTTTTGTCTGCAGAAACCATACTCGTATAATATTATACAATATGTATTTCGACCTGAACTAATGTGGTTCCTCCTCCAAAAACAGTTTTTGTCTCTATTTAAAACCTAATTAGGAGGCTCAACTTGAAAATGTTAAATTTAGGCTTATTGTGTCATCTAAACGCATTATGAGTTGACATCCAGCAAATTCTGAGGACAATAAACCCTCCTCCTCTCTTCCAACCTTATTTGTGGGAGTGAATATGGGATATAGTATGCTTTTATCCCCATTAAGCACGAGCTCGTATTCATCAAGCTGAACGATTCGAGGGTTATCCAGATTTTGAACATTCGTCATTTTGTATCAATCTTGACCCGAATTCAAATTCAAGAAGTTTATTTTGGTCTCCACCTAATCCCATGTAAAAAGTTTGAGCTTTCTGCATTGCTTTGGTGGAAGATTCAGGAATCATCATACCAGTATCATCGAAGTGGATTTAAAGGAATACGAGTTTTGACGAATTTAATTTTCATATGAAAATTTAATCCATTGATATTAGGTTGGTTTAATATTAGATCTATTTACACAAAATGGAATACAATTCATTATTTTTATTAAATTTTATTCATTCAAAATTTGAATCGAATTACATCTAATATTTTCATCGAGTTTTTGTTTTAAATCCGCACCTAATTTACTTGGAAAACTAAAATTTGGGTATGTTGGTGTCTGTGACACACTCTCTTACATGAGATCAAAAACAAAAATCTGAACTATTTGCACCTTCTCCACCCCGCCTCAAAATTTAAGTGATCCGCTATTTTGAGATGTATCGAAGAAACAAAGAGAACATATTTTTTTCTCATTTTTAAGAAGTTTCCCTACAAATTTTAAGCAAATTTCATCCATATTCTCCGACGCTGGGGTGAAAAAAAAAATGTAATAAAAGTAGTATATTTATTTTGTAAGATGATTACGAATGGTCAGAAACGCTAAGATTTAAAGACCCCACCTTCCGCCGATCTCACATTTCCAAATCAGGTAGGCTGTAATAGCTGTCGTTTTTAATTCAAAAAATCAGCCAAAAAAAAGTTATTGAATTATTTAGGGTAAATCAATATTCATTAAACCTCTTTTATTAATGTTTATAGTTACTATGAACACTTCTGTAATTCCTTCTGGAGAAAATTAGTTTAAGTAGGTAATAAATAAAATGTAAATGATTCAAAATTTGCAAATCATCTGATTTGTGATCTTTTCTCGCGATCTCAAATCAGATCAGTGGCTTAGATACGAATTTTCAAGGAGTAATCATCCAGTTGCCCCTCTAAATTGGAATTCCTGCGCCCCTCCCGAAATTCAAGCCTCCCGACTTTTGGTAATGAATTGATAAAAATTTAAAAATAAAAGAAATGAAGCATACGCGTACTTGAAAGAATAAATATTATATAAAATCATATGAATATATTTTCTTTCGACTTGATCCCAATTTGTGTCAATCTCTATGTGCATCGCTAAAAGTATTGAGTGTTTTCAACCCCTAAACCTCCTCTCATCTACGCCACCGCTCTTCTTTCTTGGCTTCTCCTCAAATCACTCATTTTATACTAGCTGCCTTCATTATAAAAAACTCATGTTAGCTAAAAAACAAAAGTCAATATGAATGTACCAGAATAATTCTTCTTTGCCTAAATGCATGACTATATCAGACGCTGTTAGGCCTATATGAAAACCTGAAATATTCAATATACTCGGATCAGGTGTCAGTAATAAATCAGGATGTTGTATTTTCACCGGAGGTGGTGGTGTTGGATAAACTACATGAAGCGATGCTTCTTTCCAGCTACTCGTCATGATTATTTTGGTATGAGTTCTATAATTATAAAAAATTAACATATATAATGTAATGATGAATTCAACGTGATTGAAGAATATACAAATAGGACCAACCCTTTAAGCTTTGTCATCGCAGTGTCGACCAAATTTTTAAAACATTCGGTGAAATTTTCTGATACTTTAAAACTCATTATATCCGGATGATTGGTATCGACAATGGGCCCGATTAAAATTAAGGCATGGGGTTTATTTTTTACAGCATATTCGATCAAATCGTAAAATGGTTTGTAAGAACCATTAGTCAACATGTAAGGACCACAGGCCACAATAACTTGCATTGGTTCTACAAAAGATATTGAAAATTACGACACGAATTTATTTTATTACGAAATTAGGTGATTAAGAATTTAACCTTTTAGATTTGGACATTTAAAAGGAGGATACATTTCTAGTCTAGCGTCAGTATAGATTTTTTCGGCGATTATTTTACTACCATCTGGATTCTTGCCTTCTACCACCAATACCTGTCCAGGAAACAGGGAGTATTCGGGTAAATCGTTAACTATCAGTCGTACATTTTCGCCTCGTTTATTATGCAAACAGGTTTCCAATAAGATGGAACTAGAATTTAGTTTGCCACGGCTATCACAGATAATTTTACCACCATATGTTGCTGTTTCCTAAAAACCAATTCAAATTATTTCGCCAAATTCGTTATCACGAATTATATCGTGACGAATTCAGCCTCGTACCATCGAAATGTGATGAATTTCTATAGGTAGTTTGATTTCGTGATTTTTCACGATGTCTAAGCAAATCAAATCGGCGTGTCTTCTAGAAGCTTGTATTTTATCCAATAAGGTACTGTACATATATCGAACGCGATTATTCATCGGCTCGAATTCTTCGCCGTAATCTAAACGCGGGGAAAAATGTGATTCAGTATACCACACCAATGACTCAACGTTATCTCCATAGTTACAAACAACATGACCGGAATTAGTTCTTTCTACATATCCTTTCGGAGGTTCGCGCCTATAAATGAAAATCCGGCTTAAATATGGGGATTTTCCATTTCGACAACAACTATAATTACTTACGCATCCGGTGGTAATATACTTGGCGAAAGTCCCATTCCTGGACTCTGCGCAACATTTCCTCTCCGAATAACTTCCGGCGTAGGAGGATAATTCTGCAATCATGAATTACATAATCAAAGAATATCGTTGAATTATTATATTTTGATCATTTACATCTTAAGTAATATACGAATGCCTTTACACTTGCTTTAGACGAGTAGGGATCTAGTCACGACGACTTCACAGAACGAGCACTAGACCCAAGCTCATCAACTGCAAATGACACGAGCATTTTTTAACCGCGAAATTCTTCTCTGAACGAAGGTGAAGTTGACGCAGCGTCATAGTTGAGTGTGGATCTAGTCACATATCATAACAACGCGCACCAGAAACACAATCAACAATGATCTACAACGTGCTAACGACTTTTCCCAGGTCTTCAGAGGTGAAAATTTCATTTCGAATGAATTGGCGGGCGCGACCTGAAAATAGACTGTTAACTCGCGAAGTGTATTCTTTTCCAAGAAAATGACGGAAAATGCGATTTTTCAAATATGCTACCTGTTGCTCTTTAATTTATCACATGCGCGTTTTGGTTTTCCGTTACAAATAAAATTTACGGTAACATTACCGGTAACAGGATATTATTAGATAAAACAAAGAAGCCGAAGCGCGTGAATTCCATTACATAATTTTCTTCGCAACGCGACGTCTTGGCCTTGAACAAAGGATTAGCTAACTGATCGAAGAAATTTACAGAAAAATAATAACTATAAGATGGCCGCTGTAATAAGGAAATCGCTAACTAAAGAATGAATCACTATATTCGATACTATTACGGAAACTAAATCATCAATGAAAAATTTTTTTAAATAGTGAATATCGCATGCTACATTTAAAAATATAAATTACAATCTGAATAAACAATCTCGACACAAACAGTTACAATTTTAAAAGAATGTTGAATAATGATGGCGGCAGCGCGGTAGCAAAAAGATTAAATCAAACCGGAAACCGTGTTGCCAAGTTTCAAGGCGCGATTCGAAATTCGTCCACATCTCATCGATGGAATGCATGCCATTGATATTTCAATTTTTCATTCAACAAAAGGGAATGCGATGAGTGAAGTAGTAGGTAGAGGGGAGCACAGGTAAAGTGCGTGTATTGTATTTGTACAGCGTGTAATCTTGTGATATAAAGTAATCGTCCTTATAAAATTTTTTTTTTTTTTCAAGTTGAATTATATCATCAATATGATGAGAACTTAATTTTGTTTCAATTCGCATTTTTTTTAGGTTCAAATTGAAATCGTACTTTATTGTAGTCTATTGAAAAATAACGAATCGGAATTGGGTTCGAACCCAAAGCAAATAATTCTTCATGATAATAATACATAGAGTAGAAGACAGAAAATGTTAATCTTTAATTAAGTACTTTTTCCTCGAGAAAATTATATGAATTTATGATTTCGATCTTAACAAAAAGAAAAAGAAAGTTGTTCACAGAAATAAATTTGAATCAATTCAATTTAAACATTTCGTCGAATCTAATCATATTTTCACAAACAATGAAAATAAAATTCTCAAAACTCACCTTTTGTAATGAGGAAAACGACGTTGTGAGGTCGTAAAAGCGAATTAATTTAATATCGATATGTTTAAAACATAATAACATAATTAAATTCACATGTTACTACGAATTAAACAAATCCTATTAAAAGAACGCTTTCATATCGACTAACTGAACTTACAATTGGTATAACGATAAACTATAACTTTCGTATTTGTAAATGTAAAATTCAAATGCACATGGAATTTCACTTACTTTTTGGGCTGTTTCTGGATAATCCAATACAAACATAGGCTCTTCTTTGCTATATTAACATGAAACAAAATAGTCATACGAAATCGATTTGCTTAGTGGTAGAAGATATAGAGAAAAATTTCCAAATCATATACCTTTTAGGAGGAGATCGTGAAATCTTTTGATAAACATTACGAGTCTTTCTATTGCCCATTGGTGTTTTCCTCATCAGTTCTCTTCTTTCCATCACAAGAAGCTTGTCAATTGTTGGAACCGGATCTTCTCTGTTACTTGTAACAGTCGACGCGGTCCATGTATCGAATATCTCCATTTCATCCAAATTATATCGCTCACATAATTCCACAACTATACAGAGAAATTAAACTTGTAGCAACTTATTTTGAAAAATCAATAGGGTATAAATTAAATTATGTATTACTTACGCTTATCCACTACCTCATCCGATAATGTTATACCCAAACTTGCGAAATTCTCAATAATTAGTTTTCTGTCAGCCATGATAATTGTATCCTTCAAAAACTCCAGTCAAGAAATCTTCTACATTAATGATGTAAAGTATAAAGTTTAGTTTCACATTTGCCGAAATATGCAATTCATTTCATGATCTACTTGAAGTTCATAGAATGATGATAACGATTAATGAAATTTGGGAACACAAAATTAAAATCGTATTGGCGGGAATTCTTGTAATTTTGCGTGGTTGCCAAATATCTTTGAGCATGATTTTTTGATTTTTTCCAGCTTCTCGTGTATAAATTATAGGCAACTTTTTTGAAGATAAACAAACATAATTATTGATAAGGGAATGACCATAATACTGATAAGGTTCGAAATCGCTTAAACTCAAGCAAAAATGAAATTATTAAAAGTTTTAGAAATGAAAATAATAAATTATACTGAAGATTTATATTAATTTCAACTTCCTATCCGTAGTATTCATCAGTTTTACCCACTTGAGTCGAACGAAGAAGCTAAATATGGTATTAATCGAACAAAGACCACGAGACTGCACTGCCTGTAAATTAATCAGTGGATGTGGTTTAATCGGAGCCGGTTACTACGTTAGTTACTATGCTCGTAATTTTCAGAAATTCGAAAAAATAGGAATATTAGGATTTTCTTTAGGTAAAGTTCACACACTGTAAATAAATTTCAAGTTGAATAACTTTTTTCAATAATTTTTTTCCTTTAGGATTGGCTTACTTTGGAACTGCTAGATTATTGGACTTACCACCATTTCATATTCCATTAGATGCAAAAAATAAGAATGAAATACATTAACACTTGTATCAGCTACATAATATCTTGGAGTCCTGTATCATCTGTTATTATTATTTTTTGTTAAATTACGATTTATTGGGAGTTAAGTGTTGTTGACTTGATGGATTGAAATTTTGATGGATTTTTGTTGAATTATTTGCTTGTTTAAATATGTGCATGATTTATTTTATTTCCTTCACACACATTTATCTTTGTTATCACATCTAGAGTGATTGATATTTTATATAGGTTGAAAATAAAAATGCATTACTTGTTTTCTATATAAATATAATTAGGTTTTTTTTACAAATTTATAAATACAATTTTTTAAAAGTAAAGACATATTAAATTTTTCTCACATGATTACTTAGTTTGGATTAAAATTCATTACCATAGAATAAATACAAACAGTCGCCACTCGAGAAGAGTAAGATTCGATTATGTTTCTTCGAAGAGATTAAAGCATTTTTAAAATCCAACTTTACCTAATTTAGTATCTGTTTTAGGATTTGAGGTTACTTTTTGCACAGATACAATACACTCGTTAATATCAGTTTGCAGTCTTCTAAGATCCTGAATGAATAATAACCTAAGAATTTTACCAGCTTCTATTACATTTTTATCGCCAGTGTTGAATCCCACATCTGTTTCCATAAAGGGGAAAGGTTTTCCCTGAAGATAAAAAAAAATATTCTCAGCGTTAATATTACCACAAGCAACTTGTAAGATGGTGGATTAAAGAACTACATACTTTTGGGATCACTGAATCAGGATTTTGTATAGCTTCGGCATTAAGTCTTTCACAAACGACTTTACTGACAGCTTGCAAAGTAATCAAGTGATCAGGATGACATGTTATATTTAACATTTGTGCCAATGTATTGACGCCATTTTTAAAATCTTCACTATCAACTATAACAAAAAAGTTTCGTTCGTAAACATGGCAAATTTGCATAGTAATATTTCAAACCACATTACTTACAATCTAAACTATCCAAAGGATTGGAAGAGATAACCTTCGGTTCATTAGTTTTCTTGTTTTGAATATCGCTGGAGGTGATTCGGCTATATTTTTCCACTTAAAAAATCAAATTACAAATTAAGCTTAAGAAATAGTGCAAATTTATTATGTATGCACAATAGTCTTACCATTATCGGAATATTCTAAATTAATACCATGTCCGATTAACCATTCTAATTGATCCGCACGTTTTGCTTTCATGAAAGGGCAAGCAACATCTCGTAAATATTTTTGATAGCTATCCTCCCATTTGGGAGAATCAATTAATCGTAGGCCTTCTCTATCTTCAATTTTGTAGTGCCTGATTTTTTGATCTTCTAACCATAAAATAAGTGATCGAAATTGTTTTTCATCTGAAAGGACAAAAATCAAATAAAAATTATGGTTTTCGGTAAAATTAAAAGCTATAGCATGAATTAATCTCATCAGTTACCACTCAAATTGAATGATTCTGGATTCACATGTTGTAAAGCTGCTAATTTATTTTTAAACATTTTAAAATGAGAATCTATTTCTTAAATTTTTGATTCAGCTGAGAACTGAACTTGTGAAACTTTGAAATTTCACGAAAGAGAAAAAATTATCAAAAAAAAAGCAAAAAATTGAAATGAAAATTCCGGAAAATGTAATTTTTTTAGCTTGCGAAAATGAAGCGATTTCAATACTAGTCGTTTATGTGGTAGTGTGTGTCTGTGTGGTATGTATTTTGTGTTAGTCTGTGTGTGTAAATTGCGTAAATTGTGATAAGAAATGCTTACGTCTCACCCCCCAGCGTATCTATTTCAATTTTTGTATTTTTAATTTTTTTTTGTAATTTCCTACAAAAATTTGATTCAATTTATTAATTATAATCTCTGCTTATTGGTGTTTGATTTTCATGCACCTTGTTTGTACCACCAATATATGGAGCAAAGCAAACGCCGGACGGAAATCTGTTTATTTTGTGATTAAACTTGATCATACCGCAAATGCACAGTAATAGAGACATTGTGATATTCGAGATTAAGTATTCACATTGATAATTATATGACAGTGTGTAGTGTTGCAATTAGTTATTTCGTTGCCAAACTAAAGCAATACAGTGTACAGAGTGACATCAACATGATATACAATCAGATTCGTTGATTGCCATGTAATTTTAGACTAACAACATTATATTTTTCCTCAAACTTCTCGACAAATTCTTATAGTATTTTTGTGTAGTCTGATCATTAGTGCGTTGAATTAACACCTTTTTATGATCAAGTGTTATGGCTAACCACTACGATATTCCTAGTTGGGCCGGAAAGCCTCCAACCGGTCTCCATTTGGATGTTTTGAAGGGTGACAGGCTTGTGCAAAAATTAATGCTGGACCAGAAAAAATGTTATTTATTTGGAAGAAATCAAGAGATGTGTGACTTCGCCATCGACCATCAGTCATGTTCCAGAGTACACGCTGCATTCGTATATCATAAATTTTTAGATAAAGGTTTTCTAGTTGACCTAGGAAGTACACATGGTACATTTATCGGCAAGATGAGAATCGAGGCTCACAAACCCACTCTTTTACCAGTCGATAGTCACTTTCATTTCGGCCATTCGACTAGAGTATACGTTCTTCGTGCTCGACCTCAAATGCCTAATATACCAATAATGGAAGAGTTCGAAAACGACGACGAAAACGATGACAATGTAAATTTAGAAAATGAGCTAGCTCTGGATAATATCACAGAATACAATACGGCGCAGAATCGCCGAATCACATTAATTGGAATAACAGATCGCAATGATTTCCCCCGTTCCGAATTGAAAAGGAAAAAACACTCGGTAACTTTCAACGAAGAAGACGAAATAATTAATCCTGAAGATATTGACCCAACTATAGGAAGGTTTCGTAACTTAGTTCATACCACAGTCATCCCTACTAAAAGGCCAAGACAGTATATGGAAGATAACGAAAATGATTATCAACAAAAACTTAAAGAAAATCCTTCGAAAGGAATTCATTTCCCGTCAAATTACCATAATGAACTGTATTATGATATACCAGGATTACATTTCAATGAGGATGATGAGGGTAGCCATTCAAATAAACATGATGATGGATTTTCTTCGTATTCGTCAACAATCGTTGCCAAACTAGGGCTTCCTTTACCCAATCCAGCTCCTGATGTTGATTTAGTTGATAACTTTAAGATAACCACCGAAAATCCCTTAACGACGAAAGTTGATTTGGAACCGAAAAAGAAGAAGTACGCTAAAGAAGCATGGCCGGGTAAAAAACCTTCCACATCGTCGATGTTAGTTTGAGATGAAATACTCAAAGACTGATGTTCTACTATATTGTGCTTCTATATTATTCTGCTTCGGTGAGATGTGTTATATGTTCGGTTTTTAGATCATTTTCCTATTTTTTTTTCACGACTATTTGATGTACTTATTAGTGTTTTTTTACGTCTAAATAAATGATAGTAAAGTATCTACATTATAAGTTGTATATTATTTGTATATAATTTATAATGAAAATGATGTTATTTAATGATTATATTAATTTCACTATTTTATGGTCGTATTTTTATTTGCAACTAATAAAGTAATAATACTCCGAAAGCCAGTAAGGTGATTATTTGCTTTCGCTTGAACGAACTGAAAGCTGGACCTTGTTCATTTCCCAGAACTGTTTTGCAGAAGAATATGAAATCGATGTGATAGGTCAAAAAAGAAGTTTTAGAGTTACAAGTATTTAAAGATGGACGAAAATTTGCGCTTTGACGGAATTTTTGTATCCTGAATTGAAATATGTTAGTTTGATATCCGCCAATAGGTACCGAAAAAATACCACCCTATTTAAGAAAAAGTGAGTAGTAGTACTTTCTTCATTTATGATTTAAAGGTAACTGAATCAGAAATAAAAACCCTCATCTCAAGATGGTTAAATTCAATACAATTTGTATTTGAATTCAATTATATTGTTTTGGTTTCCTCAAACTACTGCTCGATGCATTTGAGTTTATGATGAAAAAATTCCAATTTACTTGCCCCAAAACATTAATGGAATGAAAATGAATTTTACAAAATTTTTCGACTTTTAAGCAAGTCTGCCATCTCTTCCACAATAATTAGGAATTACAAGATTGATATGTTTCAATTTAAAACAAAAAAAACTTATCAAATGAGTCTATTTTTACCCAGCAATCGTTCTGAGCAACATAAATCATAATTTTTTAAAGTGCGTAGCAGTTCCCGTCTGCAGATTGATTTTAAACTTCTTTTCAATAAACATGCTAAAAAATAAGCCAGCCCAAGTTACGATCATTATACGCTCTCTTATACTACATAAAAGCAAACATTCATCAACGAAACACAAGTATTATATTTTTAGAACAATATCGTACTTAAAAATGAAGCTTAAAAATCAACTTTCTTTTCGCTGCTTTGCAAAAGATATACTTATAAAATATACAAAGAATTTTTAAACAACACAATTCAGTTTATATTACCCTCAAAAATACAATAAACTTTACAAAAATATACAAATAAACAATATTAAAGAAAAAGATTATTCTATTAATTTTTTAGATTTGAAATATTTTCGTAGATATAATATTTGCCAGGTAGGTAACGCTAACAAAATAATAATGCTGAATATACTCAAATAGAACACCCTGTTGGTAGTGGATTCTGAAAAAAATGACAATAATATAACCATTATTATCAATTCAACAATTATAGTTTACATTTGATGCGAGTGTTTTTAATTCTCACCATTAGTGTTTCGCATTTCCTCCTCTCTCTTCTTCATATCAGCAAAATCTAGTACAATTGATTCAGATAAATCTTCTAAACGTTTCAATTCGAGTTCCATTGGTTTCAGCTTAGCAGCTTCACCCAACTGTAAAAATCATTCATTTTTCTAATTCGTTAGTCTCATATACCTATTACTAGGTTAATTATATGAACATCGAGTTAATTACCCCTTCATAACTCTTAGCTTCAACTCCAGTCTTAACATTTAATGTCACTTCTTGGAATATAGTTCGTTGTTCTACAGTAAAAGGTATACGTTACATAACAGAAATTTCATGAAGGTAAGTAATTAGTAACCTGCAGTACTTACGATGAGGGACTCTGGAGATGAAGCAAATTTCAAAAGTATCCAATGTTTCACTGATGAATGAAAATTTTCCTGAAGTTATATCTTCTTGTTGCGAAAGTATATGGCCTTTAGAATCAGTAACCTAGACATGAATGCGGAAAATGATAAATGTAGTGACTAATTCTTATCTACGTATAATACAAATAAGTCGAATGCCATACAATCCCTTTTTATCAATGCATTCTTTTAAATTTATGAATGCAGGCTAATCAACAAACAATACAATCAACTTGGAATGACATAATTTCATTCATCCACTCCTTCTTTCTTTTATCTTAGCGTAGTAATGTCTTTAATCAACTACGACTTTTTCATAACGAAGCATCCCGAATAACATATCATTCTACGTTTAGGAATGGAAACAGGTATGATAAAGGTGCATGCAAACTCACCACATAATCGACTCTTTGACCTAGCGCATCCGATACATGATAATCTCCAGTCATTAATACATTTTGTCTCAATTCTTCTCGAAGACATTTCTGTGAATTAGGAGGCAGATGAAACATAATACATTCAACATACCATGAAAAATAAATTACATAGAATGTTACTAAGGTGGTTAACTTATTCCAATGCATTCTTAGTGCTTATATCACTATTTCTTAAATAAAATTTATAACATAGTTTAAAGAATGACTGAATAATTATCTACGAATTAAACACATTTAAGAAATTGTTCCGGGAAATATAAACGTAGAGAAAGTAAAAAATCCACTGATTTTTCCAACTACTTATCAATGAATCGCCGGATTTACACGTAATATGTTGTGTTGAAGAAGGTTGAAGTTTTACCACGCGTATGCAACAAATGATACTAAGTATACTGAAAATATATAAAATTCATAGAAAGCTTCATCTAAGCGTTCGGAATTGAGAAATGAATTAATTAGAATTCATCAAGTCAAAATTTAATGACAGGGTAAATTTAATTAGAATGTTGAAATTTCACAAAATTGCCTAATACATAATGAATAAAATTCAAAAATGGAGGGGTATTTAAAAGTTTGAACGTAATGGTGGCAACACTGCATACATTTTTGCACTGAAAAGGGAAGTGAACCTTAGGGTCGCACAGGGGGACGATCTTTTACCAGTCTAATCGGAATAATAATAAGGTGTTTTTTATCAGGTAGATAAACCTATATACGAGTTAAGTGAGGGAAGGGGTAAGGGTGCATGAGGGTGCGTGCCATGTTTTTTAGAGTTGGCGCCTGATAGAATTGAATCATCGAAATAATTGTTTTTTACCTTTTCATCCTCACTTTTTTAGGTAAAAGTAAAGCTGTAATAATTCCATGTTATAGGTTATTTAAGAATAAGTATCTCACTACTGTTTCCTTCCATTAATTCCCAAATACGTAAGCCATGCCGACTCTAAATGTGAAAAAGGAACAGCTGTTCAAAGCTTTAGGTCATACTTATAGTGAGTAAAATCTATCTACTTCAGTGTTTGTGCAAATTATAAGCGTTTAAATTACTTCTTAAAATTGTACATGATTATTGTGCTCAACAGCCGACGACGAATTTCGAGATCTATGCTTCGACTTCGGTTTGGAATTGGATGAAGTTGTGAGTCAATTTTGAATAATATAACATCATAGTGGTGTTTAACATCAAGCTGAACAATTTTTCTTGTAACAGGTAGCCGAAAAAGTCATCGTAAAAAATTCTTCTGGAGCAGAGAAAGAAAATGAAGAAATAATCTATAAGATCGATATACCGGCCAACAGATACGATTTACTTTGCTTGGAAGGTTTGAGTAAAGCCTTGCTTATTTTCCAGCGGAAGTGAGTTCACCTTTTGTATCCGTCAAGCGTACATGATGACTCATCTCACGAATTTCCTTTTATCCGTACAGATTGGTGGCGCCACAGTATAAACGAATTTTAGATCAAAATACCTGTATTACTGTGCAAAATAGTGCGAACGTGAGTATATAATAGACGATACCGGTTACCTTACTAATATAGATATTTTATTTCATCAGCTATTAGGTGCTATTCGTGATGAAAAATTTTATCTGTTTATTTAAAAGAAAATTGGTAAACAACCGCAAATGTAAGTAAACAATCACCCTTTAATGATTCCTGTTGATAAATGGCGCCGAAATTATGTAAATATTTAAAATGCCTTTATTATCTATTTTGGTGTATTCCCTAATAGATAAGACTGTTTTGACCTTCGCGCAACCAAACGTGGAATTCCATTCAAAAGAAATCTTTCTGCTCGATCTACTACCGTTTCACTTTTTACCATGTTCATGAATGAATTAGTGTAATCCCTGTATTTGTTTTACTGATAAGCTTCTCATTCATCACCGATTATCAATCTCCGTTGTATGATTTACTTTTACAGACGAAGAAAGTAAGACCTTTCATAGTAGCAGCGGTTTTACGAAATGTTATACTCAATCAAGAGAGATACGACAGCTTCATCGATTTTCAAGATAAACTGCATCATAATATATGCCGTAAAAGAACCCTTGTTGCTATTGGCACTCACGACTTGGATACTATCAAACCTCCTATTTTATACGACGCTAAGCCACCTAATGAAATAAAATTCCGTGCTCTTAATCAAAAACACGAACATACAGCCGCAGAGCTGATGGATATTTATACGGTAATAAGAACAAAATCTTAATCCTTTAACCTACTCGTATACCTACCAATGATGTATCTAGAAACATGTGTTTGATAACATATATATTTTTTACATCCTTATTATTTTCTTTTCAAATGAGCAGAATCACCCGCAACTCAAGCAGTATGTACCTATTATTAAAGATAGTCCGGTGTATCCGATTGTAATGGATAGTAATAACGTTATACTCTCTTTACCGCCCATAATCAACGGCGAGCACTCCAAAATTACTGTTGATACGAAGAATATATTCATAGAATGCACAGCTACAGATCTAACCAAAGTGAGTACCGTGTGTACCTAGCTGCATTTTTTTTTTTTTTACATACATCAATTACTAATCGTGAAGTTAGCTATTCAATTGAATCTTAATGCTCTTTAATGAGACTAATTTTATTTGATTTTAGGCTATTATTGTACTTGATACATTAGTCTGCGCTTTCAGCTCGTATTGTAAAGAACCATTCACCGTTGAAAGCTGTAAAATTGTTTCGGATAAAGGAACCGAATGGTATCCACATTTGAAGTACCGTAATGAAACTCTGAGTTTGAAAAAAATTAACCATTATTTAGGTGTCAAGTTAGTATAAAAGTTTGTATTTTACTATGTATTCTTATTTTAAAAATTCATTCAAATGAAAATATGCTTTCATTGAAGATTTAAAAATATAAAGGGCGTGATTAAGGGTCATGTTTGGGTACATTTTCTTTACAACATTATGACGTCCAGAAACTCTGGCGTTACAGTTCAGTAGATATAAGCTTTAACTGGAAAAAATTCCGAACAAGAAATGTAGCTATTCAGGGATTATTGATACGATAAAAGTAGTCTGATACAATTTTGTTCTCTCTCAGATTTACTGTAACTTCGATGCAACAAACTTTTTTGTATGACTCATAGCTGTAGAGTTGATCTCTCTTACAAAATTCAAGTACACTTCACCGTAACTCATTTGATCAAGCATTATGATTACACGACACGTACGTAATTGAATTTAATCGATTGAGTGCGGGTGCCTGTATCACAATGTTTAATTAAATATCAATCTGAAATTTAGCAACTTCAGTCTCCATCTCCTCTCCTCTTCACCATATAGCGTGTAAATTTTCTGTAATTGCATACGTAGTGAAGTGACCATAATTAAATGTGATTTTATTGCATATTGCGGTAGGTATACATTTCTTCGGTGATGGAACGTCGTTCAGCTTAGGCTTCAGCTACTTCTCCCCTTCCAGTAAGCGTTATGAAGTGATTTCAAAATTATTATTCATATGTGTATCACATTCACTAATACAAAAAAAAGAATGGTCTTGAATTGAAATTTCCGCCTTTTTTAGCAGATTTATTTTGATCTGTTGGGCCTTTATTGGATGAAGTTTGGGCTAATATTTTATAAAAAATTATGATATAAATATCATTCAATTAATTAAATCAAATCTTGTGTGTACAATAGGGTGGGACGATTTTTAATTTTTTTTTCGATGTGTCGGGGCATCTAGTGGAATAGTAACCAAATTACTACAAAAAAATAAATAAATAAATTCAGCCTTTAAATTCCCCGGGAACATCTCCCAAAATGAGATTAAAATTCCGAAATTTTGCTGTGTTCATTGAAAAAAATCAAATTTTGGCCATTTCAATTTTTTTTGAATATGAGAGTGATAGTTTGTATTCTAAAAATTCAACAAAATTCTGATAGTTAAATTTTTCAATTTTCATGGATTCCAACTTTTTTATTATTTTTACCAAAAATTCTAATTTTTCTCGTATATTCGTGTTTTATCGTAATTCCTGTGAAATTTTGAAATTAATGATTATTACTTATAATATTTTACCTTTATGAAGCTGAAAGGAAAATCCTTTCCAATTATTACCTCGCGTGAGGTTACCAATATGTCACACACTTGCTTACAAAACTTTACAAATTGACATACCTTAACATATCTTCTATTCCAAATGTATCCTATTAACTTCTGTATTTTGAATTCATCAGATTAACTATATCTTTAGAATAATATTAGCGCAATCAATTTATTTGTATATAAATTTAAAACCATAATAAATTTTAATCAAGTACAACGATCCTCAATTTTGCGCAATTTTCGTGTACTGCTATTAAAGTATCCTATTTGTAAAGTTTTGTAAGCCAATGTGTAACATATTAGTAACCCCTTGAAAGGTAATAATATTTAGACAATAAAATATCACTCTAGAATTCAAAAAAAAAAAATTGAAATATCCTACTTTTTTTTTTTACAATTTTGACGTTTTGAATGCATTTTAGGGAATGTTGTCGGTAGGTTTGGGGACTGAAGTTTGTTCTTTTTTTAAAGTTATGTGGCTGCTATCACTTCTTGCAAGAATCTAAACATCGATCCACTCCTGGGCACAATGCTAGATTAAAGAACTTGAAAGGAAAATCTTGAAGTTTTTTTTTTTCTTTTAAGAGATCCTCCCTGCCAAACGTGCCGTTGGATGAGGGGATTTTATTGAAATAAAAAATAATGTATAATTCACATGCGCCTGTCTGCAGGACTTTTACGCAACTAAAATAAAGATGAAAATAAATATGAAATTAAGTTAACAGTTTTAACTTAATGCTAGTTTAATCTAGATATTTACCGCTCTGGCACGTAGCCCAATATCTAGATGACAAAATGAAAAAAAAGAAATTGAGAATAGGGATAGCATAGTCAAAAGAAGAATAGAAAAGTTGAAAAGAAAGAATTTTTAGGCCATACCCCAAAGCCACCACCCACAGTCTACCAAAATCGCACTCTCTTACCCGTTGGTTTTGTCAGAGCGAAAAGGAAAAAAGATGAGTGCATGTCAAGGGCAGCACTTGCGTGCGGGCAACACCAAAAGTGTCCTGTCTACATCCCTTTCCCCCGCGAAGGGGTGTAGTGATGATTGGGTGGGTCATACAAAAAATTTGTTATTTCGCAGTTATAGTTTATCCCAAAAAAATAATATTTTAAAAATTATAAAATTATTAGGGTCTTTTTGCCTTTTAATATTAATTAATCTTTTTAAATTAAAAATTAAATTTTAAGTATAAATTAAATAAAGATTATTTTTTATTTATTCATTCATTCTATTATTCAATTAAAATACAAATTATTATGCTACCTTAATAAATTGCAGCTAAACTCGATGAAGAACAAAATTCGATTGGATTGTTTTTACTAAATGAGCTATCCTTGTAAAGATACAGCAAAAACTATCATCTGACGTAGATCTTGGCCACCCAGCCAAAAACGAAAAAACTGTATGACTGTGGTTCTGTACCTACTGAAATTTTACACTTTATTTCTGTTCTATACGCTATATTATGATATTACTAGGTAGAATATCCTTCTAAGATGTTAGAGTACTTGGAATTGATTTTTGTAGCTCACCTGAAATTTTTCTGACTTCATTTGACCCACCTAACCATAATTGTCTGTTTACGCTTCTGTAATGCACTATGATTGCCCCCCTATCATTACTTGTATGTACATCCATAAAAAAATTGTTAGTTATATTTTTTTCGCCGAATAATCGGTTTTTGGTCTAAATTTACTAAATTGTCATGATATCCTTAAAATAAAGCGAACCTCATTTCGTCTGGAAAACTCCACTTCATGGCGAACGGTCTTCAAAATTGCAAATTTGGAAACTTTTTGAAAGTAATTGTGCCTTTCCCATCTACAAAAGGGGGAGAGAAGTGAGAGAATACAGCGCATTTTTTTATAAAAATAAAACTCGAGTGTATTAAATTTCACTTACCTATTTTCAAATCATATCGTATCAGCGCATACAAATGAAAAAAAAAATAGGATTTCTAAAATGAAAAATTCTCATTATTTCGTCAAAATGGATGAATTATTGAATAATTTCCCTTACACATTGCCTCGGGTCATACTCAGTCTGTTGAAGATATTACAAAAAAATTTCATATTTGAACAATAGAACCAAAAATGTTTAAATGTTACAACTTTGATGCCCCTTCGTCATAAAGTAATGGTTGCCATGTCATTTACGGCATCAATGGCTTGTCCATTTAATAGATACATCGTATACTAAAACACGCCTTTTTTATTTATATGAAATTAATTTGAGGTTTTAAATCGTTCAAGTGAAATTTTATAAATGAAATTTCTTCCGTAGTCGAAGCGATTTTTTTTTTTATATCATAAAATTGAACTGATGAAGAAATTTCATTATGATTATAAATTTTTTTATTTAATATTTTCAATTTGAATTCATGAACGCTTCATTTAGTTTGGAATAAATTTTTTCGAATCCACCAATAATTTAAAATGTGATAAATTCGAAGTTTTTAAATTAAAAAAATTTATTTATCATTCGTAGAAGTACAGATTCCGAAGTTGTGGACATGTTGAATCGGATGTCTTTGAATGCTACATCAACTGGAGGGCAAACCATCGATGTCAAAGTACCACCATCGAGACACGATATCATACATGCCTGCGATATCATCGAAGATGTAGCCATAAGTATCGGTTATAACAACATAGTGAAAGCTTTACCCAATACTAGTACCGTTTCTAATCAAGTAAGTAACCAGGGCTGGCGCGTGGATGATGTACGCCAGAATGCTGAATTAATATACCTTAAGGCGTTCTTAATTTTTTTCGATTCCAACTTCAGTGACTCCTCTTTTCACTTTAATTTTTTAAAAAATATTTTAACGTCTATGATGAATGGAAAAAAGTATATATAGGGTTCTTTAATGTCATTTCAACGAGTGTTTTGACCTCATGTCCTGTAATTTGGCTCAAGTTTTGTTCACATATTGGTCTTGCTCTCTCTAAAATCCGCGGTGAGAGAAGCGGTACTCTATTTTAATTCCTTTAATTTTTGCCAAGTAAGTAAGCTGAACTTTGTGAATTATAATAAACTGGGCAGTACGCATAACTATGGGCTGTATGAAAAATTTTACGTCGTAAAATCATTGAGGAAGTTTTTAATTTCTTTTATCTATTTCAACTACCGAAGAAAATATTGTTTTTCATAATGGCTGAGATCTTCTCCGTCGATAGTCGAGGTCGGAGGCGATCCTATCTTTTCTATAAAAGTTACTTGAAAGGTAGAAGTATAATTTTTTCAAAATTTTTGTCAAACTAACTAATCTCAGTTTTTATGAGTTGAAAAAAATATTAACTATGTAATATTAAACAAAATTGATAACGAATATAAAAGTAATTAAATAAAATAGTATTTAAATTTATAAAATTAAAAGCTATTAAAAAAATTAAAATGAAATAAAATATTAAGTCGCAAGAAATATAGCATGAATTCGTCAATTTGAAACATAATTTTTTCATTCTAAAAAAAAAAATACGTACTTATCAATTTAAAAAAAAAGGGTAGTTGAAGAAAAAAATTGTCATTGCGAAATGTCGAAGCGCTCTTTGAAATGTTAGCATCCGGGTGCATCATACGTACGTATGCTCGTGCCGGTGCTATAAGTAGTCATTTTGTTTGAATACGCCCCTATATGAAGCGTAATTATCTTTTACTTTTGTTTGATTTCAGTTCCCTTTGAATAAACTAACGGAACAACTTAGATATCATATCGCGTACAATGGCTTCTCGGAGGCGTTGACTTTTTCATTGGTTGGTATCTTGTTAAGCTGTGATTGTAGTAGATTAAGCTTGAATGAAGTGGCGATTGTTGTTTAAATATGGGGAATTGAATATGTAAATCAGCGTGGATGAGTGGATCTCGAGAGATATGATGTATATATGTATTTATTTTTTAGGAGGAATTTAAACTTTTCCCCTGTCTATACTTGAAGTAAATTTTAGATAAATTTAATGGATTAAGCGTGGTCGACCTATTTTTCAAGCGCTTTAGGTATTGTAGGAAAAGAAACTAAGGAAAAACTAACAAATATCGTCACACTTTTAACGCTAAGACAATCCCGTGTAGTTTCGTGCCTATCTACTATCAGTTCTCAGTCTGCGAATTTCATTGGTAGTTATCTGGAAAGTTGGGATTATCGCATTGATATGCCAGTTTTGTCTTTTGTCTTTTTTTTTTTTTTTTTTTTTTTTTTGAAGGTTTATCTAATCAATTTTTTATAATTTGATTTTTCTAGTGTTTTTCTTGAATAAGTAATCATGTCGACTCAGCGAAGTCTTATTTTTACTTCGAGGTTTTCCTCGAAAATAATTATTTACCATCGGTTTTTGAAGAAGAATTAATTTGTAATTTAATTGATGATAAAATAATTGAAATAAAAAATGGTTCAATTTTACCATGCATTTTCGACAACTGGAAAACTTTAGAAATCTTTTTACTCGGTTTATCATTTTTATCTTAAATTTAGAATTGGAAATCTTATTAATCGAGATCATTAATACTAGAAAAAAATATATATATTCATGCCTCTGCTAATAGTATAATTTTCATAAATGAATATGTGAATTTGTGCTGCATTCAGATTTTAATATCGTTGTTTAAATCGGATATTTGTTAATTCAAAGGAAAAGTATCCTCAGCTCAAAATTATATCCTACATCTGGGGGTTTGATAATCCTTTCAAAAAATTACAAGTTTATTTTGATTTTGATTTTTTTTTTCTATTTCTTACTCTACTTGGTGATCAATTTGATATCTACTTTTTGGAGTACATATACGAAGATAAGCGTTTATTTTCAAAACGACGAATTTATTGTATTCATTATTATTATTATTATTTTTGAATCGGTTATCTTGTGGTTTTGAAAGTATTTGCTGAAATACTTTTATCGTAAAATGTACTCATAATTATTTTTTTTATTTTTCAGATTTTTCTCTTAAGTTATACTCTCTATGCGTGGAAAAAAAATTCAATACATATTTCTATTGATAAAAAAAGTTTTCATCTCCATTCGTGAAAGCTTTACTGTATACAAAAATTCACATCTTTTTCTTATTTTTCACTCATTTAAAAATTTACCAAGCTTGCCATTAATGTTTTATCATGTAAGTTAATCAAAAAATCCTCCATTTCAAGAAACACACTCACAAATAAAAGAACGAAAATTAACATCTGGGTGGGCTGCATTTAGGTTTTTCTTATAATGTAGAGCAGATAAGGTTCATAGTTGCTGAATGACCCTAAAAAGGTATCAAAAAAATTCGAAATCCTTACTCAGTTTTCAAACCTTCCAAAATGATTCCAGATTTTAGAAAATTTGATTTTGCTCGAAAGTCTCATTAATATTAAACTATTTTTATGTTAATTTAGAGGTCTACAACCTTTTTAAGTTTGTTGAAAATTACAAAATTTGAATATTTTTAGAAATGAAGGAAAAGTGAGAAATTTATTGCTCATGTGCAAAGGCAGGACTTGATGTAGGCTCTTTTAGACTCAAAAAGCGAAATATGTTGGATCTTCGCTTTGTAGAGGGAGAATGTAATACTTGGAAGAACCTTGTGAGGGAGAAATAGAGCATAGTTATGCCTCTTGAATGCTAAAGAACCTTAGTAAAACATAGGCTCTTCGAATGGAACAGTGATATGATTCAAAAAACAATTTTTTCGAGTTGCACATCTTTAGAGAACAATTTTTGTAGTTGGTTTTTAAATTTCAAATGGTATAATATTACATTTGAATTCTCATAGTTTATGAACCACATATTCAAAGTTGTACTATTTGAAATTTGAAAATAGTCTTCAGAATTGTTCTCTGAAAATGGTCAACGCGAAAAAATTGTTTTTTGAGTTTTATCATTGTTCTGTTTGATGAGCGATATTCTATGTAAGCAACCACACATTCATCATTCATTTTAGGAAAAATCCTGAATTGGTGCTTTTTCTAAATAAATGAAAAGGGAAAATAATGGTCGATTAAATTTGTTTGAGGCTTTGAAAGATAAAATAGTATGAGTTTTTTGATGAAAGAAATTTAATCTGATTGGAAATTAGTATTTTTGAAATTTTTAATTTATTGTAAATTTTTAAAGTTTTGAAAACATCTACTTGACTTTAGGAGGTCTAAAATTCAGTTAGGAATCTGGAATTTTTATTGGTATGTACAATAATATATTACACATGCGTGTACATTCTTGAAAACAATTTTCAAACCTTCATACTTTATTTAATCACTTATAACCATATCTGTATATTATAATTATCATTTATTTTATTTATTTATATTTTTTTTACTTTATAAATGTATTAACGTTTAGTTTCGTACTAGTATGCAAGCTGTAAATTAATAATTCAGCTCAAAATGTGGAAGTAATTTCCACGTATTGTTCAACGAGAGCAGAATACTTGGAAAAATTTTGTTAATGAAATTTGTACAGTGTTCCAGAGATGATATCGGCTCGAAGCTGAGAAAAGACGTAGAAAAATTACCGGCAGTACATATTAGTAATCCAAAAACATTGGAATTTCAAGTAGCCAGAACAACATTGTTACCTGGATTATTGAAAACTATAGCTTCAAATAAACAACTGCCGTTGCCCATTAAAATTTTTGAAGTTTCCGATGTTGTCTATAAAATTAATTCTGGTATATATATTTTTTTTATTATAGAAAAAAAAAAAGAACTGAAAAGTTATTGTTTGTAGTCCCGATGTTGAAATCTTATGTTAAACTATAGGTGTAGGTGCCCGTAACGAAAGACATATTTGCGCTGTATATTATAGCAAAACATCTGGATTTGAGATCATTCACGGGTTATTGGATAAAATAATGCAGCAGTTGGAAGTTCCTAGAGATCCGTTGAAAGGGTATTGCATAAAATATGCTGATGGTTAGTAGATTAAGAATGTAAATGAACTATCTGCAATTTTAGAGGAGGAGAATTTAATTTCTCTTCGGATTAGCGTTATTATATGTACAAGTGTGTAGTGTGACTGACAATTTATAGAGATTTGCCAATTGTGAATGGTAAAAATACATTATTATAAATCGTGCAATAGAAATGTATGAACCATTTTGAAAGCATTTGCGCTGGAAAAATTCTTGTTTTAACCGTCATGTTTCTGATATGTCGTATTTTTTTTTTTACTCGGGCCATACACTCGTTTGCTCTCGATATATGAAACTTAATACTTCGCTTCTTTCAAACTTTATAATATTCCCAATACTAAAGAATTTTAATTTTATGTTTTATATTTTAGATTCCACATTTTTCCCAGAAAGATGCGCAGATGTAATGTACAAAGGAGAGAAAATAGGTACACTCGGTATTTTACATCCTGAAGTAATTTTAGAATTTGATTTATTGTTACCATGTTCTTGTTTGGAAATTAATATTGAACCGTTTGTTTGACGTTTGACAGCATGGTCAAACTAAATATTGTGTAAGTTGAGCGTTGCGATGATTTTTTTTTTATTAAAAAATAAAAATAAATAAATGTTGCTGTCAATTTTGTTTTCTATCTTGTAAAAAATTAGTTTATGATTCAAGTTGAGAAAATCCTCCGTTTTCATCAATAGTACAGTATTTAACTATTTACTGTATGTAATGTGATAAGTTCTACGATAAGGTATAGAAAGTAGTATATGCGTGTATAGGTCGTTATCTTATTTCAACAATGGCTGCCTGTGTCGCAAAAATGAATTCAACGATTACTTGAAGTTCCAGAATTTGTTACTTATGACTATTCGTAAATAAATCATGTACTTTAGTTTGTTTGTTTTTGAGCTCTTTTCTGTATGCTCTAGAAATTAATCACGGATATTTATAATTCATTGCATAACGATTAGAAAAAATATGAGAAAAAAATTGTTGTAAGGTCATTTGAAATATTAATTTAAAGGCAATTAATGCGTTTGGAGTTTAGAAGCTCTGAAGCATTCATTCATGTGTTATGAAGTTCTTATTTGTCTTCGCATTGGAATTTCAACCCCACAAATAATCCTTTAAATGATGAAAATATCATAAAACTTAGCTTGTGAAAGATGGGAATTGCGATATAACAATTTCTTTTTAATGTTAAAGCATTTTTATATTTCACCGGTTTGACCCCAAGAAGCGAAGTTTCAGAAACGTACATGGCGCTATAGAGAAATGGTGATGGTGAAGTGTGACACATGGTAGGTAGCAGCGAACATTGTTTGATTATATCGTACCAATAAGAATGGTGCAAAGTTCACTTTCACTGCTATGAATTTACATACGTGAAGTAAGGGGTAAACAGCGCACAAAAGGTTGAATATTATCTTAGACGAAAAAGGTTAGTACAAAAGTTCTGGCTGAGAAGCATAAGGATAACCGAATTGAGAAACTTAATTCCAACGCGAAATGGTTTCGCATCTCATGCTTTTACCGAGAAATTTCAACGTGATTTATGTGCAATGTTATTGCACTTGCTCGACGGGTTATTTCACAGACGAAATTTCAAGATTTTCTGTCGTATTTTCTTGTACCGGAAAATTTTTATTTTACAAATAGGACTTGGGAAAATGGTATGACGATTATGTCCATGATACCGGAATTGGGGCGAAATTTGAATTTTCATGATGCTTGAAAAGTGAGGATAAAGCAAGTAGAAAGTCTGAAATTTTCAATTAATCGTAAAATCTGGACTTTTATATACTTTTTCTGAAAATATAAAAAAAGGGCATATTGCGTTGACTTGTAGCATTTCATTTTTTTACGGCGTTTTTTGCACATTTCGCAATTTTCCCTGTAGGGTGCGTACGTGTACATTGAATTGATAAAGCGGAAGCATCTGGACGAGACTGGTGGTAGGAGAATTTTACCGTAGACATGGCTAATTTGTTAATGAATCGCAATTATATTTCGCAGAATAACGTCGTAATTTGTTTATAGTATTAATATTTTAGTTACGTGTGATTTTAAGTGTGATGTTATGAATATTTTATACATGTAAAAATGCAGAATGTTGCAGCCGCAGAAAACGAAATTAAATTAGAATCTGAAATTAATAATGCTTCTAAAGTAGGCAATTCGTCGACACCCAGTTCACCGAGGAGCCCACCTTGTTCTCCACCGTGTACTCCTCCAGATACACCACCAGATAGATTATCCGATTCATTTCAATATTTATCTGATTCTTCCGGAAGTGGAGACGAAGACATATCCGAAGTACGTAAAATAATAATTTAATGGAAAATCGCATTCTAGTACTCGGACATGGCCTACGGCTTCACGCGATTCATAGCATTATGTTTTGTCTGTATGCACGGTTATGATGCATAACCTACATAAAATTCATTACTTTTCTTCGTTTTACCTAATATTAAAGTAAAATTCAAAGTGATATTTTACTTTTTTGAAAATTTTCGAATGTAGGTCGCCTTCTACGGCTAATTAATGTTCATCGGTCACGCGCTTATATTGGATAATTTAATATTTGGGAATCGATTATTTTCAATAAATCAACCCTAATATTAACATTTAACCATCTGTTATGCAATTTTTTGCTACATTTTATTGTTTGAAGTGTTAGCGCGATAGGTTACGCGTGAGAGAATCCGAGCGATAGTCGCAAACTTCGTATCGAGTTGTTTTGAATGTGATCGCAAAATGTTTCTTTATCACATTTTAAACGATGCCGATTAATTTCGATTAAGCAGCGCTAACGAATTCGAAAACGTATTTTATTTCAAATAAATAGATTCGAATAAGAATAGAGATGAATGAATAACATTACAAGAATGGAAACACGTTTTGTCTATAATATATTGTGCCACTGATAACGAATGTAACTCGCTAGAATTACGTGAATACATGAAAATCGCTTTCTTTTTTTACATTTAAATTGAAATAATCCTTATATTCGCAATTCAAAATCCCATTGGTACCAATCCCACTAACATTTTATGACGTTTGCAATGATCCATGATTTAAGTCAGACGTCAGCGTTGTTCTGTTTCATATTAAAAGGGACATGGAACCGAACATATGACGTGTTTATGTGTCTACATTCGTCGTCGATTTCCATATCGAAATGATCGATCGCATTTATGCCAACTCAAATTTTACATTTCGTTCGATCGTATTGTTTCTAGTATGCATACTTTCATTCGAATTCCTTACTTTATTCTGTATGCAACCCGCAATCACAAAGAGCTGGTTGAAAAACATACATGAAACGAGTGAAATATTGTTATCTCATTTAGTAAAAGTGATAGAGCGAACGGATTATTTTTTTAAAGGCTTTCTTTCCTTGTTCAAGTTTGTATTTGTTTTGATAAACTATCAATTTATTTTCTCCTTTATCAGGTTGATTCTTTTATCATCGACGCTGATGAGTTAACGGAGGAGGCGAAAGCACGAATAAGCTCAAAATTACTTCTGCCTGAGGAAGGTGGTGAGCGTACAGTCGATGCAGAAACCCAAGCTAGATTGCAGTCTCTTCTAAAGGCAGCAGGTTATTATGTTTTTCATCTCTTTATGTAAATTACGTAGTATAGCTATTTTCATTTCGACCGAGTAATTCGCATTTACAAGTATCACATTTTTCTAGTTTGTGTTCGCGGTTTTTTTTTTAAATAGGTAATTCTATTGTAATTATTATCTAACCCAAAAAAATTTTGAAAAAAACGTTTTTTGACTTTTTGCAATTAAAATAATGATAAATTAAATTATACACATAGAGAATAAAAAAATTAGATCGTGTTGATAATTAAGCTTCTACCTATTTTTTATCGCTCAATTCTTTTAATCGTTTTCTGATTGGCTGGTGGAGCACGTTGTGATCTTTTTCTTCTTTGTATGCATAGAAAGGCAAAAAATTTCGTGTAGTGCGGGTGCTTGCTAAATAATAATTGCGCCCGTTAAGTCTTTCCGATGCTCGATTCGCGTAAATAATTCAATTATATCGTAGTAAGGATATCACGGTATTTAAATTCAATAAGTAGGTATTATAAGTGAAATTATTCCATCAAAGGGTACTCATTCGTGTCCCGCGTGCATGAATTTGGTGCCCTGGAGAAATGTGATATTGCGATGTAAAACTCGAGTGAACTCGAGATGAAGGTATTTTGATTACAATCATCGAATGCTTTTTAACGTACTAATAGGTTATCGAACTTCTATTAAATTCGAAACACGTTAAGTTTCTTATTATCTATTGTTTTATTACAACATATATGGAATGGAAAATTTCCAAAAAAATGTATCACTGGGTTGACAAAAATTCGCATCGTAACGTGTTTATCGGTGTTTGTAGGAATTAATAAATTAACCGCAGGTGATGGTAAACAACTAGCAGATCCAGAAGTGCTGCGTCGTTTGACTTCCAGCGTTTCTTGTGCCCTGGACGAAGCCGCAGCCGCACTTACCAGAATGAGGAGTGATAGCAGACAGGCCAACAAAAGGTTATTAATGTTACTGTAATATCATTTATTTATAATTTTATAATTTCTAGTAAGAATTCATCCAGATGAATTATTTTCAATGATTTACATCGCAAAATTAGTTTAATCGCGTAAATAGGATGCTTCGGTGTTTCCCTCGTGAGAAAAAAATATCTTTTTCATGGAGGAAAAAAACCCATTAGTTAAAACGTAAACTCCACCACGTGGTTTAGGTCTTCCAAAAATGATTTATGGTAAAATATTCGATTTTTTTTTTTTCGTTAAATCGAATTACGTATTTGTACAGCAATAAATTCCCCCTTCCTCGTATATCGAAGAATACAACCGTCGTTGTAAATTACCGCGCCAAATTCACGTTACACATGTGTCAATATTTTAATTAACCCAACACGTACGTTAATCGCGCCCGAGTAATCTAAACTTGTCGAAAGTTCAAATAAACGGTGAAATTTCCATTTCGAAATGATATTCGACCAAGACTTTTTTTTCCCTTCCAACGATATAATAATGAGGTATAACGTATTTATTACGTACCAGTATGCTGTGACGGGCCGCGGAAGCTGCCACATAGTACAGGAAGTTCCGAGTTAATGAAGAACAATGTTTCTGCCGTCGTGATAATGATAGAGGCGCGTTTATTGCGGCTATGTAAGAATATACTCGATAATAAAAACTTTATTCGAGGGTTTTTTTCTGTTGTTATTTTCGTACGGACGTACGAGATTGTCGCATTTAATTCGATTAATTATCGTTAATCGAATCGCGACGACCGATATCTCGGTTTATACGAAATTTCGTAAATATGGCGGTAAATTGAATTTCGCTCGATTGCGAATATTCGAAGAACGCGAAATCACCGTTAACCCCCCTCCGCCGCTTCTGGTGGAAATGAATTTTAGAGTAAAATCGTAATGAAACGGAAAAAATTGGTCGATCTACGCTTCTGCGTAATATCATATGATTCGGTTACCGCGAAACGATCGCTTCGAGAACTGGTTTGGTTAATTTGATAAAAATTTAATTATTCCGAAATACGCGTTAAACAACGGCACATGCGACGAGAAACGAACGCGTTTGATAAACCAGTTCGTCGTATCGTTTCCATCTGCAATACGAATCGTAATTTCCAACATCATACGAAATTACGCTTCATTTCCAAATAGATTTGCGATTTTAAACGAATGCCGGGTTTTTTCAGGGCCTTGATCAAAGCTTGCACCCAAGGAAATGTAACAGCCGTAAGGAAACTGCTGAAGCAAGGTATCAGCGTTAATGAAACATCCGAAGAAGGCGAAAGTCTACTATCCTTAGCTTGTTCGGCGGGATATTACGAATTAGCACAGGTTCGTTGGATCCTCCAGTTACATATATTACTTGTAATTAGATAAAAAAAGAAAAAAAAAAAATGAAAATCTAACACTTCGTGTAATTTCCCCTCCACATTAGGTATTATTAGCGATGCATGCTAACGTAGAAGATAGAGGCTCAAAAGGCGATTGTACGCCTTTAATGGAAGCCGCTTCAGCAGGTTTCGTAGATATCGTCAGACTACTGTTAGCCCACGGAGCAGACGTAAACGCGCAATCGGCAACCGGTAAGTACGAGGGCTGGTTTCCCTCCCCCCATTTGGCTTATCAGTGACAGCGTAGTTGATAACGTGTTGATCGTTTCTCGTAGGTAATACGCCGCTAATGTACGCGTGCGCAGGAGGACACGTACAAACCGTTCGCGTACTATTGGACGCCGACGCTAATGTCGAAGATCATAATGAGAACGGTCATACGCCATTGATGGAGGCAGCCAGCGCCGGCCATGTTGAAGTGGCAAAGGTGGGTAGTCGGGTATTGGTTTGATTCGCGTTGTAATGGAGTCTTTGAATTTAGCAAAAGGGTGGAAATTTTCAGTGATATTGAATTGAAAATATTTCGAGATATTTGTATTTTTGATGCACGAGTGGAACACCCCTTTGGCCTGTGAGAAGTTACTTCCCAATTGACCAAAATAACTCTCTTGTCAAACCTCGTTGTTTTCATGTAGCAACAACATTCTATTGACTTTTTTCAATATGGCCAGGTTGCAACTACACGACCGTAGTTAAGAAGTGTGAGGGTCAGAATGAGCTCAGTTTTTCAAGTCGAAAATTCTTCTACAACGTCTTCAGAATTTATTCTTTTCTCAATTAATTGACTATGACTACTCTTGTCGTTATGAATTATTACAAAAAATACGTATATTGTGCGACTCATTGAAATCCAAACAGGCAAAACACCAATTTCCCTTTTGCATTGTGATGTTCGTCATGAACTAGTTTTAAATTTTCATTTCTTTAATTCATTTTGTTTTTAACTGAGTTTTTAAGCGAAAATAATAGCTATTCCAACTTACCTAATTTGAGAAAGAGGGGTGGGGAAGGGAGGGTATTTTGATATATTTGCTTTTCAAACTATAATCATCAACATATGTCTAACTTCTTGGTGTATACCCCTCCCCCTCCAGACTTTGCGATGAGAAAGGGAGCAGATATTGTCCAAATTTTGGTGAAAGAGTCCTCATTTGGATACGCAGAGGTAATTTTTTGGAATTTTTGATTCGACTCGAAGTAGCACATTTCTCAAATTTTGAGTGGCGATGAAGGAGGGACAGATACCTTTGAGATATAAAATTTCTCGAATCTTCCACATCTTTCCACCAAATCAAAATAGAAAAATTAAACTTCCTATATAGAATTAGTTGAAGACAAGAATATGATTCCTCGAATTTAGCTCAGAATGGATCTAAAATAACAGATGATTGAAATTTGAGGAAAGCTTGGGAAAACCTTAAATCGTCATATTTGATAAATATGAACTCGTATGATTGCTGCGAACAAGAATAGTATTTCTTAAATCTACGTTCAAGGTAATATTAGAGAGGAGAAGGGAGGGATATTATCGTGAAATTATAGTGGTGGTAAACGAAGAATCGAAAATTTTCTGTTCTTGTCTCAAATGATGAAGTAAACCCAAGTGACAAACATGGTCAAATTTCAGGTTCTCAAGTGAGTTTAGAGAGGAGTTGAAAAAACAATGGCGTTTGGGGGGGGGGGAATCATGTCGGGAAACCTTACGAATCGTTCTTATGTCCTCGGCAAGTGTGCTTGGAAAGCTCAATTTTGTATGTGGGGCTTATGAAAAACCAGAATATAACCTTTTGAATTCGAGTCAAAAACAGACTGTAAATGCGGAATGATCGTAATTTTGGGAAGACTTGAGGAGCCTTGAATAATCAAAATTTAATGAATATGAGCTCAGCGTATGGTTTCTAAGGCTAGACGTAATGCATATCTTGAGTTCAACTTTTTGAATGAAAAGTGAGGTCTAGTAATGCGGCATGGCTGCTTACCCTTTCTTTAATGTTGAAAAGCAAGACATTTTCAGTTATGATTGGTGCATATGTACTTGAGTAGATCATGAGAAATTAATTTTTTTTTTTTTTTTAAGTAAAAATTTTCCAATAAAAATCGTATTTACTCATTTGGCCACACTGCTTTGAAATTACTGTGTTCAGTTTTTCGGAAATATGGTAAAAAACATTATCAATTTTGAGACAATAGTATATAGATGAAAATTGCCTAAAAATTTTATTTCAAGTAATTTCTAAAATTTAGATTATTCGGTGTCGAGGAACCATTTCATTCATGTTATTAATGTTGCAGATGCTACTCGAGCAAGGAGCCGGTATTAATACCCATTCTAACGAATTTAAAGAGTCCGCCCTAACGTTAGCGTGTTACAAAGGTCATCTCGAAATGGTCAATTTTCTACTGCAAGCCGGTGCTGATCAGGTACACAGAGTGTTCTACTAATATCGAATGTTCGCGTTAGAAAAACGTATTAATTTTTAATTCTTCGATGATTAAGGAACATAAAACGGATGAAATGCATACAGCTTTGATGGAAGCATCTATGGATGGGCACGTCGAAGTTGCCAAATTATTGCTGGATTCCGGTGCCCAGGTAAGTTGTGGAAAATGGTCGAGTATATTTATCATCGATGTAATGTTTTTGAGAAAAAAATAAATATTTTATGTTTGAAATGAAGATAAAAATGAAACATGAAAGTATTTTAATCATGAGTTGCGTTCATACTTGGGCTATAAGACTTTGTTAAGTGAGAGTACTCCCTGAGAACGATAAAAAAGTTCATGTACACATTTAGTTTACCCTCATATAAAAGAAATAATGATAGCTGTCGTTGAAATTATTATTCTTTTTTTTTTTTTTTTTGCGGATGCTTAAAAAAATCGTAATTTTTTGAGCAGAAAAGCCCCGTTAATTTGTGAAACACGAAGGAAGAAATATACGTGATTATATCTGAAATTGCAGGAGCTAGATAAGTTATAAAATTCTCGAGAGTAAAAATTTTAATTTGAAATAGTACGTCGAATTTTGTTGATGAAGTTGCTTTAAATTTTAGATTTGACTATATGAGCTCAAATTCGTTGATGTTCGTCTTTTTACGTTTTATTGATTTGATAAGCCTTTCAACTAGTGAAATGAACATTTTTTTCCAGCCTTTCTCTGCCCTCCTCTTAACAAAAGTGAGAAAAAAATTGTATTTTCATCGATTTTGAGGCATAATAACACGTACAATGTTGGAAGTAGGGTTGTGTTCATGAAATTTTACGTTATTCTTTAAAGGAGTATTGTCACCTCATAACTGTTTTCTGATTGAGGTATGGACTCTAAAGTGGGCCGAATAGTAGGGGCGAGGGAAGATAAGTTATAAATGAGCTCCGAATAAAGGAATAAAATTACAGTTTTCAATGTTGGTGGAAGTCCTGCTAAAATGAGAGCAGAGTTGGCAAAAATGAAAAATTAAATATGAAATAATTTTTAGGTAATTTGAAACTTTATAGAATTCATAAGTTATATTTCCTTATTTAAAACATGAAAAAATTTCCAGCCATAATTTTTTTGAAATTAAAGGCTCGGGATCTTTTTTAATTTTTTTGCAAAGTCCAAAGTTTTGAGCATTTTAAAAAATGAATAATAAACGCATGATCTATAGGTCACGTACAAAGTATGAAATTGATTTGAAGTGTTTCGGACTTGAGAGATAAAATATTCTCAATCTTTGACTCACGTGGGTCCCTTAAGTTCGAATTTGTTGATGATAAAACATCTAAATGATGCGATTTTGAAGCAAGAGTGTGAAACTTTGGGAAACCGTGTGCGTTAAAGTCAGGCATATTTTGCCTCCGGTGTCCGAAAAATCTCAGATCAAACTAGTATTATGCACATGACCTATAAATCACTCGTTTATTGGTTATTTTTAGAAATAGGCAAAATTTAATGCTTTTTCAATGAAACTAAAAAATATGAAGACTTAAATTTTCAAAAAATTGAAGATTGAAATTCATTCGTGCTTTAGACACCGAAAGGTACCTTTTGCGCTGAAAAATTACGACGTCCAAAAATCGTCGTGTTGAGGTTATCAAACTTTTAAAAATTTGTTTTAATTAATTTTAATGAGTGAAATTTTTTTCTTTTTTTCTGAGCTTCATTTAGTAATTATTTTCCCTCTTCCCACTATGTTTTTGAAAAAAAAAAAAAAAAAAAAAAAACATGAAATTCAGGCAATCCTAATGAACACTCTGTACATTTATAGCTGTCTTAATTAATGCATCGTTATGTCAAAAAAAAATAATATTAATGATAAAAAAATGATGATGATAATAATAATAATGATGGTTGGCTAAAGTAATAGAGAATTGTATAAAAAATTGAAGAAAAAGATTTACTTTCCATTAATTTCATACTAAAAAAAATATATATATAATTTGAGAATAAGAAAATTATTTAATGTAGAAATTGCTAATAGAAAATTTAATTAGAAAAAAAAAAAAAATTGATATTAAAAATATTAAAAAAAAATGTACAAAAATTACATTAAATCTCATATAATTTTAAAAATAAAATAAAACTCCGGTTACATGTAAATGGTGCTAATTATTTCTTTTGCATTCGTTCAGGTAAACATGCCAACAGACAGTTTCGAATCGCCATTAACATTAGCGGCGTGCGGCGGCCACGTTGACTTGGCCATATTGTTGATCGAACGCGGCGCCAACATCGAAGAAGTGAACGACGAAGGTTACACGCCGCTGATGGAAGCGGCCCGAGAAGGTCACGAAGAGATGGTGGCGGTTCTACTACAACGAGGTACGGACGCGCGAATCTTACGATGTATCGCACGCGTACAGGGGATCTAGTACGAGAATATAACCGGGCATTGTTTTCAGGCGCTCGTATCAACGCTCAAACCGAAGAAACGCAGGAGACTGCGTTGACGTTAGCATGCTGCGGAGGCTTCATCGAAGTGGCCGATTATCTGATTAAACACGGTGCCGACTTGGAACTAGGAGCTTCGACGCCGCTCATGGAGGCGGCCCAAGAAGGTCACCTGGAACTAGTGAGGTACCTGTTGGAGGCCGGAGCTAACGTCCATGCTCACACACAGACTGCCGATACTGCCCTTACGTACGCTTGCGAAAACGGCCACACGGACGTGGCCGATTTATTATTACAATACGGAGCCCGTCTGGTAAGTAAAGGGGCAAGGGACGTATGTGCTTTGCGTGGTAGACGTTTATTTAATCGCGTCTATCGGTAATTTCGTCTGTGCAGGAACACGAATCGGAAGGAGGACGGACACCGTTGATGAAAGCCTGTCGTGCCGGTCATCTGTGTACCGTGCAGTTCCTAGTGTCGAAAAACGCGGACATCAATCGTCGTACCACCAATAACGACCATACGCCTTTATCGTTGGCCTGCGCTGGCGGACATTTCTCTATAGTACAATTTCTTCTCGATCATGGTGCCGATATGTTCCACAAATTGAAGGTAAATGCTCTCCTCCAACAGTTCTGTGAGCCAAGTGCTCTAGAAATCGAACTTTTTCAACTCGAAAGGTGGCAGACAAGTAATGCACGAAAATTAACTCACGGAAGCCTTAAATTAAAATACATAATGTCCCCAGCTCTCATGTGTGATCACTAAGGGGTGGGAGGGAGGCTTTTAAAGGGTCAAAATTTGCTCCCTTAAGTATTCGCGGACATTGATTTTTTCGATGAAGCGTATCTTGGAGATGAAAATTATGCAACGTATCCAACCCCATTCTTGATTAATGAGGTACCAGCTCCCTTCAAAGATTGAACATCAGGACATTTAGGTATAAAAAAAAGAAAATAATGCAATTTCGATATAGTTTTGTGGAGCCAAGGTATTAGAAATGATAATTGTATGATTTGCTCCATCTTGCCTTTGTTCGCTGAGGTCCCAGCCCCCTTCAAATAATCAAGTGAAAAAATTAAATTTTGACCTGCTTTTGTTGAGCCAAGATATCAGAGGTAATAATTATATTATTTACATCCCCTCCCTATATTCACTAAGGTGCCAGCCCCCTTCAGAGATTTATAGTATTGCATATAATTGATAACAAACGAAAAAAACTTTTCATCGCGTTATACTTTTTGATGCTAATGAGTAATGAAGTATCATCATATCATAAGCAAAAAGTATAAAATATTTCAAATCAGCTCAACTCCATTGAGTTATCAGTCCCCTTCAAGGTGAAAAAAGATACTATAAAATTATTATATTGCACTTCTGTATTCGTTAAGTGAGCATTAGAGTAATTAAAAAATACACCTTTTTTTTTTTTTTTTTGCTTGTTTGTTTCTCATAATCTCTGAAAATGCTCTTTTTACATTAAAAACATACTACACATTTTCATGTAAAACAAAATTATTTTAAGTGGTGGCGCCCATTGAGGTTTAAGGATGCAATTTCTTGTAGTTAGTTTACAAAAATTTTTTTTTTTTTTATTTAAAATTGAGATATTAATTATACCTGCCAAATATATTCTAAAACGAGTTTCTCATTTTGAGTGTAATTTTTACGTTGAATAAAGTACTGATTTCACCCCTAATGCGCTATCCCTAAATTTGCCTTTTTTTCTTTAATTTTTGAGAAAATTTTTGTAAAGTGAAAATGAATAATATTAGAGATTATGAACTTGAAATTTAAAAAAAAAACTTGTCCATTTGGCAGATGATAACACATAGTCTGAAACGTAAAGACTTGAAGATCCCACCCTCCCCCGACCCTCCTTTCCCAAATCAGGTTGGCTGTAATAGCTATCGTTATTACGGGAAACTCAACTAAAAAAATCAAAGTTTCACCACCTAAATGAGCATTTCATTCCATATAAGTGGGTTCGATGTGTAAATCAGAGGTCATTTCATTTTCCATTCCTACATCCTTTCTCTGCTGTAGTTATTCGAAAATAACTTCCGTAGTGTATTTTTAAATATATATATATTTTTTTACATTGAATGGAATTATCTCTCGAAGTTGTGTGATGTGATGTAACAAATTTTAAATTTTGAAAATTGAATTCGTTAAAATGCAAGAAAACTAAGAGAGAGTGGGACAAGATTCATTCTCATAGGTGGTCTTGTATTCAGGCATGTAACGTTATGGGAATAAATTTTTACCCTTTGAAAGCTACCGCCCTCCGCCCCCCTTCCCATCGTTTATTGATCATACCTGCAATTGGAAACATAATGTACTTTGCAGTTTAAGGCTACCGTGAGTTTATATTTCACGCATTACTTTTTCGCCATATTTTCAAAATTTTTAATGAACGATAATCAGCCACAGACAGTGAACTATAAAGATGTTCGTACTGAAAACCCTATATTAACCCTTGTGTTATTTGTTTTCGCAGGATAATTCGACAATGCTGATAGAAGCAGCCAAAGGAGGGCACACGAACGTGGTGCAGCTGCTGCTCGACTATCCGGCGTTGTGCGAAGCGAATACCGATAACATGAGTCTGGCTACTTGCTCGTCGGCCGGTAGCACGGTAACCAATACCACGGCCACCGCTACCCAAACGTGCACCGTGCCCAGTTCCGTAACGTCCGATACGTCGAAAAGTAACACCGCCGTTGCTGGTGAGCTACACTCGAACCTTAACGACACCCCTTTTGCAGCCTTCGCGACGCTTATAAACTGAAGCAATATTCATTTGTTATTTCAGCTCGTAATAATATGGTCGATTCCGGTTCCAATAATTCGATTAGCTGCGCCAATAACAGCAATAACGGTAATCAGAATAATAGCAACAAAGTTACGAACAACGCTGGCCGACAGATCGCCACAGCTGTGTCCAAAACCGTCGTGCGCAAGCAGTCGCGCGATCCGCGTTTAGTGGATCCGCGTACCGCCGATAAATTCCAGAACGTTGATGCGAAAAAGGTACGTACGGTGGAAGAAATGAGAATCGCGCGTGTCCATGTCCATCGTATGATGTGTGATTTGTGTTGCGAAATCTCCTCTGATTAGTGTTGGGAGGGGGCATATGGTCTATTTATAGAATTTTTGTCTATGAAAAATTCGTATCGGAGATCGCGTCGCCCGAGTAAGAGACTGCATCTTTTGTAGTCTATATTGGACTACTAGTAAAGGTGATCGTTAGTGAGGGCTGAATTTCGCTTAATTTTCACCCATTTACTTTTCCCAGGATTCCTGAAATAGGCGAAAGCCGAAAAAAACCATTATCGAATTTTCCTTTGCAAGCTCAACTGTTAATTGAGCTGAAATTATCATCGATTGATCATTTCTGATCCAGAGCTCGTGTTAAAAAATTCGGGTTTTGTTCGCCATCTTATGACGTCGAAAAGGAGACGTGACGTGTTATCAAATTTTTTAAATTTCTTTCTCCCTCTGCGGTCTCTTCACCCACATATTTGATAAATAAATGATGAAATATGTTTGAAATCGTAGATTTTTGTGCAAAATTCAACACCTGCGTTGAAGCTTCTCTTTTTTGACGTCATTAACAGCTGAGTTATGGTTTATACGATTAGATTTTATTAACGATTGAAAAAGTCCAGCGAAAAATAGTGTAAACTGTCTTTATACCTATATAACTGGTTTCTGATATAACTTCAAACCATGAAAGGGGAAGGATATGGGGGGTGGGGAGAGAGAAAAATCTTGAATAATTAAAAAAAAAAAAGCTCAATGCTCCGAAATGGGTTTGATTATTGAAATAATATTTTTCGTACAACGTCTTGGATCAAAATTGACCATTTTAGGGGATTGAAAGTAAGACATATTTCAGCAGTGGTTCCAAAATTTTTCACTTTCTCACTTCCACGTATGTCCCGCTTATTATGTGGTTGATATCAAAAACTAGTTCTGGGAACCCATCGAAGGCATCATTTATATCAACTAAGGCTATAAAAGTCGCAAGTTGGTGGACCCCAAAAAGGCCCTTATTTATTCTCATTTTTCGAAAATTTGAAAATATTAATAAAAAACAATTTTTGTGCAGTTGAATTTTTTTTTTTAACTTCAAAAGTTTTTTTTTCCTTTGAAAACTAAAAAAATTCTGATTACCATTTTTTTTAATTTTTTTTTTTTTTTTTGGTATTAAAAAAAACAATTTTGCAGTCTCTTTATGAAGATGTATTCTAAATCAGTTTTACTCGTAAATTAATTTTTTAAATTTTTTGTTGCTACTTGGATTTGTTTATATTCTTTATTTTGAACTCTGAACTCCCCCTTTCCTTTCCCAAATGGACTTCGGTGGCTGAATTTTTGCTGATGAGATGCCCAAAGAGTCCTTCATTCGTTTTACTTGATCACACTGAAATCCGTGAAAAACACTCGAAATTATTCTCTTTTGTTTGATGGAATTACGATATTCGTGACATACGTAGAACAAAGATGGCGTATCGTTATATCACTAATTTATGGTGCCTCAACCATGCAGGCAATCTGTGATTTACTCGTTTGATGTTTTGTTTTAAAACTGGTTAAATTTTACGCTATGAAAAAAAAATTGAACAACGTTTAGATCTACTGAATTTCGAAAAAAATTGTGACGAAATTGTCCCTAGTTTTTATAAAATATTTCATATTTTACAAAAGCCAGTTTTTTAGAAATATAAAAATTTACTTCTTCGTGGAGGAATGCTAGGAGTAATTTTAAGTTGTACAATTTTCTTATCACTTACTATTTTCTTAATAATAATTTCCAACATTTTGCTTGCCATTGTATTCACGAAAATGTCTGCTGATGCACGAATAACTTCTGATTAAGCAGTAATACATAATGAATACTTTTTAGCAGTCTATTATAAAATGTTATCCCTTATCAGCACAAATTTGTTGTTAATATTCGAGCGACGTTGCCGCATATTGAACTATACGATCCGTTGATAAAGTCGAGCTGTACGATCAGTTGATAAAGTCGGCCAGGAATGAAATCATTTTGCTATTGATGTCGTAGGGAAACAGATTAACTACATCTTTGAATTGTAATTCTCATTGATGCGAAATGAACGCGCTCTCGAAATTTCACTTTTACTAATATAGGTACAGCGGTAGATTGCTGTTTAAGCAAATGTAATTTATGGAGCTAGTCCACCTTCGTTCAAGCCTCTTTTCGTCAAAAATATTTGCTTCTTCATAATTTCACATTTGGTATATTAAATGTTGAAATATTATTTAAATAGATTTCATTCCTAATCGTTCGGAAATATTAGAATTTTTTCAAAACCATGTAATTGAAATATGCTTTATATTGTTGAACCATGCGATGCATTTGTACGAAATTTCAGTTTTTCATGGACTTTAGATTTTCGACTCAAAGAGCCCACAAAAAAGTAAGCCCTTGTCGTAGAATTTCTTCATTGAAACGTCACAGAAACGAATAGCGCTCTCGACATTTTCTGATATTGCATAAAAAAACTTTAGCTATTGTGGTAATAGCGTTGGAATTCGTAATTGTTATTAAAAGAAATAATCGAGATATTTTGTCGTGACGTAATGAACGTGAGCGACTGCGAAGAAGTAACCCGTTTCGTTTACAAAGTATATCAACTTTAAACCTTGATATCTTCCTAACAAATGAATACCTTTTTGAAAATGTCCGAAAATTATGAAAGTACAACGAAGGAAAATTTTTAAAAATATAAATTACTCGTACTTTTAAAATGGAGTTTTCCTAGGTACTCTGAAATTGGCCAGAAAACGAATAATTTTTCAGCTTCAACTTTCTCATTTAGTGGATTAAAAATTTAGAAGAATCAAATGATAGGAAGTTTTGACCTTGGAATCTTGAAATAGAATCTTTTTAAAAGAAAATTTGAAGGGTTAAACATTGAATATGACCCATCTGTTCTCGACGAACTAACTGACGGAAAATAATGATTTGCTCTCATCAAAGTATTTTATTTTTTAATAAGTTTTCACTTTTATGGGAAAGTCACTCGCTACAATTTTCAACGACATTGGCAATCAAAGAATGCAAAATTCTATTCGCGTTTAGTTGAATTAACATCTGTTAATAATTAATTTTGAATTGGTATTGAAATCCTTATTAATTTGGGAGCAGTGTGACCATGAAGCTCGATTTGAAATTTGAGAAAACAATAAATTTTGTGATATTTAAAGGGGAAAAAACATCATTTCTCGTATACTTTTTTTTTTTTCTAATAAACTGTATTCCCAATCGACAACTTGTTTTGTTATTGTTGTTGTTTTTTTTTCAAATAAAATTCTACAAATAAATTTGTGAATCTCGTTCGAATATATTGTATCTCATTTTAAATATTATTCCATTTTATTTATTTTTTCTTCTCAAGTTAAATATCGTGATAATGTAAACATTAATTTAAACTGTTAATCTATGGAGAGCATAACCCACCATAGGTAGTATGGAACCAGGATTGGAGACTAGTACCAACATATAGCTTAGCTCGCGAGTAGTTACTTGCGCCTAGTCTCAGTCCACTTATGTGTTCATCGTATGCAACTATTTGTACATGGAAGTACAACATATAATATTTTTTTAAATTTAAATTAAACTACTGATTTAAATATTTAAAATTTAAATTAAACTACCGATTTAAATATTTATGATGATAGAAAAAAAAATTGCAAAAAAATTTGTGGTATACACTCTTTGCCTATCTTCATTTTTGAAGGAGCTACGATGATATAAAATTTTTCCAAAATTCCATTCTTTAAAATTTGATTGAAATCGTTCATTCAAGTAGGTACCTAGGATGGTAGAAAAAACGCACTAAAAATTGTAGTAAACACTTTTTGCCTATCTTCATTTTTGAAGGGGCTAACAATAATATCAAATTTCCCCATGATTTTTTTTTCTAATGTGACTGAAATCATGGAAAAATTGAAATTCAAATATGTACGTTTTGCTTATCTTCAGAATTGAAGGTGTTTCAGCAATTCGTATCACTACACGGATTCGGTACTAGTTTAATTTTCCATCTTTATATTTTAATTTTTAATGAAAAAATTGTTATATGTAGGTTTTACAATGGCTTTGATTCTGTCCATTATTTCTCATTCAATCCTCAGCCCTTCTTCGAAATATCTATTTATGAATAGTAAAAAATCATGGGGAAATTTGAAATTATTGTAGCCCCTTCAAAAATGAAGATAGGCAAAAAGTGTTGACTACAATTTTCAATGCATTTTTTCTGTCATCCTAGGTACCTACTTGAATGAACGATTTCAATCAAATTTTAAAAAATGGAATTTTGGAAAAATTTTAAATCAGAGTAGCTCTTTGAAGAATAAAGATAAGCAAAAATTGTATACCACAAATTTTTTTACAATTTTTTTTTATCATCATAGATGCTTAAATCAGTAGTTTCATTTAAATTTTAAAATATATTATATGTTGTACTTCCATGTACAAATAGTTGCATACGATGAACACATAAGGGGACTGAGACTAGGTGCAAGTAACCACTCGCGAGCTAAGCTATATGTTGGTACTAGTCTCCAATCCTGGTTCGAAACTACCTTTGGCGGGATAAGGATACTATTTTTCACAGTTGACTTGTGACTAGTCCAAATTTATGGTGAATATTCTGCTGTATGGGTCAGGAATCAAAGTTATTGTTTCGTTTTTCTCCAATTTTGAAGGCTTTCAATGCCTACAAGTTAGAACCGAAAAATTTACCATATTCGCTGGCCACTTTTAAATACAATAATTTTGAGTAATTTATTACAGATATAAATTTCAATTTTCCTGCTCTCAGGATCATCAAACTCTTTCAAAACTATTGAGTAGTTGCACAAATATGGGGAATTTGAAGTTTTCTCTTTTGCAAAAAGTCAAGTCGTTTCCTCGTGAGGCCAGTCCTCTCTCCCTCACTTACCTGTTGACCAGCACATATGGGATAAGTGTCCGATATCGAGTTTTCTCGAATATACGAAGATTTTGCGATTGACCAGTTTTGTTCTATTATTGTCGACTTCAAATTGGGTTATCCAGATATTATGGATTCTTAAAATTTTGGAATTAGTTTTCAACCCTGCTCTTCTCCCTCACCTCTCTCACGCAATAAAAGTATACCAAAAAGTTGGACATTTGCCAGATAATTACAAATGGTCTGAAACGCAAAGATTTGAAAACCCCACCCTGCCCCCACCTTCCCTTCCCAGAACAGGTAGGCTGTAATAGCTGTCATTTTTAGTTGAAAACTCAGCTAAAAATATTTACTCATCTGCGTTGGAAATGGACATTATTTGCATGTATAATTTTTATTCGTTTGAAAAAAATGCGTGTTATCTTTTTCGATGTTAGTTTTGCTCCTTCGATGTGGTATTTTGAAAATACCAATTTGAGTAATGCTTGAAATTGAAATAATATATGTATTATAGAGCTTCTTATTTGAGATTTTCCTTTGTACGTTTTTGATGGTTATATTAAAGTAAAAATAATGTTAAGCTGGATGTTGAGCGTTAGTTGAAATAAATTGATGGATTTTGTTGTCACAGGAAACCGTTGTGGAGAAGTTACTTAACAGTATTAAAGATATGCTATCTTTCGAAAAGAAATTGATATTAAAAATTTTTAAATACAATGTAATTCCGTATTAATAATTTTTACGCATTATTTTCCATTAAGCCGTCGAATATGGCGTGCGAAAACCTTAATGTTACTCGTTTTAGCGATTATAATTTTCTTTTTTCACGTTGCGATTATTTCGTGTATTAATATTTCTTTGTAATTCGTTTTCGCGTACTAACAACCGCTAATGATATTTACTCGAGCTCTAGTTATCCTTTTTCTACGTGATTTTCGACGACCAAAATGTAATGTAATTTTTTTGGTATTTAGAATATCGCCTCCCAAGAGAATAAAAAGACCGCCGTGTACGACCGCCAAGACGGAAGTAAGGTGATAATGATGTCGGGCGAGGCGCGACTCAGCCAACAGAATCTACAGCTGCAGCAAAAAGAACAGCTACAGCAACAGTTGCAGCAGCAACAACAACTGCAGCAGCAGTTGCAACAACAACAGCAGCAACAGCAACAGAAGTGTACGGCGTTTTCGCAGCCTCAGCAAAAAGAGCAGTCGTCGCAGCAGAAACAAGCGGATACGCAGCAACAGCTGGACCAACAGTTTCACGATAAATTAGCGATATCGTCCGCCATCGAGCAGCAAGTCATGCAGAGCCAGATGATCGTTGAGGAGTTACAGGTGTGTAAAGCTTTACGATGGGGTGGGAGCAGAGACGGGCCGAGCCTTGGCACCCTGGGGGGGAGGGGTAAAAATCTAAAAATACCGACTGGTATTTTCAATTTCCCGACTGCGATTGATTAATTTGTAATTTGATATACGAGCAATATCACATTTATACTTAATAACGAACTCGAAGAACAAAGAGAAGCAATTAAAAAAATCGAGGAAGCCAACATTTGCAGTCGTTTTTCGAACTGTCTGAAAAGATGATACACTGTACAAGTTTAATTATTTTGATAATGTAAAAATGGATATTTCTGCATCATTTTGAATTTTGATGAATAAAAACAAATGTTGAATTTTTAAAATTATAATAAATTATAAATCATTATTTTGGGATGATGGCTTTAAACTACTACACACATTACACCCTTCAAAGTCACGAAGTAATTTCTTAAGATAATACAAAAATTAGTAAAGAACAAAAATGTTTTTTAAATGCAAAACTAAAAATACAAGTAAGAATATCTAAAAATTGATGTTTTTCAAATTAAAAAAAAAAAGAAAGGAAATTCAAGAATTAAGGAAACATTGATGGGAAAATGGATAAATTAAAAAAAAAGTTCATATTACAAAACAACGTAATAAAATAAAAAAATTCTTATAAATAAAAAAAAATCCAAAAATTAGGAAGCAAACAAGTTGGGAAGCCTAAAAACTAAACAATAATATTGTTAAAAATGAAAAATTCCAAAAACTAAAAAATGCAACAATGAAAGCTATCATGAAAAAAAAAAAGAAAAAATTATAAGATAAAAACAAATGTACAAAAATGGAGTAATGTTTCAAACTGAAGATAATTGCTAAAATACCGGGTAATTACTTGATTGGAGCACTCCAAGCGCAAAAATCTCACTCTCATAGAAATAAATTATATATTTGAATGATATTAGCAATTATAAATGGCATAAATAAAATTTATTTAATGCTTCAAAGTGTCTATCGTAAAATAAAATGCAAAATTTTAAATTATATTGTTGTCAAAAATACGCATAAATGTACTGAATTCTTTCACCTTTAGCTAATTTTGTCTCTTTGGATGCTCGAATCAAGTAGTCACCCGGTATAACCAAAAAAAAAAAATGAAAACTAAAAAACTAGAGGAAACCCAGCCGATAAAATATTCAATAATTTAAAACAAAACAATAAAAAAAATTTAAAATGATGAAAAAACAATAAGTTATAATTTAAAAAAATATTCAATAAAAAAAATAATGAATCCAAAAATATTAAGTAGGATTTTTTTTTTGTTGAGAATGAAAAAAATTGTTATCACTCAAGGGACTAGGTACTTTTCCAGTTTCCAATTCTCCAGCATCATTTTGAGATAAATTTAAACCATATAATATCAACTGAAATTGAACTAAAACAGTATTAATTTTAATGGAACATCAGTTTTCATTAATCCCGTTCATTTCCGATATTCAGTATCTCCTTCTCAGATGGCGACATTACCACTCCTAATGAAGCTGAAATTCGGGAATAGAAAAGCTTCGAGCAGAGTGAGCAAAACAGTGCGCAAATGCATATGTTTTTTTGTTCGATTTATTTATTTATTGTTAAATTTTCGCAGTTACTGAGACAAGTGAAACAAGAATTGTGGAATTTTTCTCACCGATGTCGATTTGCCGACTGTACAAAATCTCTGGGGGGTGAGAACCCCCCACCCCCGCTCGGTCCGTTCTTGGGTGGGAGGAATATTTTGCTGAATTGATTGTAATGTTTTTTTTTTCTTTCATGTATCGATTTCACAGAGGGTAGAGCAGGAGATGAAAGGTGGCGGAATGAACGCTTCGGTACCTGTTTCTGGTTCAAGCGGCGTGAATAAAGATCCTAGTAATTGTCGAAGTGAGTAATCCTCATCGAGGTTGTGATTGTATGCTGAAGATGGATTTAGCATAGTCAACATTCACCGCAAAGAAATTTTTGTCAACTCGAAGCAACATTTTTTAATATGAATGGTGCTGTGCAACGGATGACGTCATCCACAACGTGGCGAAATGGAATTTTCGCGCGAAGCAATGAAATTTCGCGTGAAGATTTTTCTAAAATTTCGAGTTTTAGGGCTTCTTGAGGGGCTGAATAAGATATGCTTATTCAAAGGCGAAAAAGTTTTATATTTTGATTATCGTGCAGTTAGAATCGTAATCGAACCCACCGTGTGACGTCATCACTCACGCAGCACCACTTATTGGAAAAAATGAGTCTTGAGTTGATGAGTTTGTTTTGGGTTCATGTTGAGCACAACATCGTTGCGAGGTCCATCTACCTCTCTGCGATGGTTATGGCAGGTCAGAGTGAATCATAAATCTTGACTTTTTTCTCTGTGTAGCCGTGATTTGTTCTGTGGAGCCGATATTTTCGAATAACGGAAATACCGCTAGTAACCAAGGTATACCGATGAACTCGGTAGTAAACGTGCCAACCAGTATATCGAACGGAGACGCCTCGAATTTACCGCCGCCGCCGCCGCTGATACCCATTTCAGAGGTGCTGCAGGTACGAACGATGTTTATCGAAGGAAAAAGTCGTTTTTCCTCGTTTAAATTTACGGCCGATATTAATTTCGTAACCTTTTTACAGTCGACGGCGATTAGCGATCGGCCGAAAGCGAAGCCGACCAAAAAAGAGGGCAAAGTACTGCGCAAACAAAACATTCACGCGCAGCTGCAACAGCACTTGCTGCAGTTGCAACATCAGCAAATGCAGCAACAGCAGCAGCAGCAACAACAGCAACAGCAGCAGCAACAACAACAAACGCTGCTGCAGATTTTACCTCCGCCGCAGCAACAAAGTCAGCCACTCTCGTCGCCGCCGCCGCCCACGCCGAATACGAGACAGATGACTAACCACGAGGAACAGGTGATGCAGTCATCAGTATATCAAGCGGCTATTCAACAACAACAATCTCAAGCGCTTCATTTGAAACATTTAGCTCAAATAAACGCCCAGTTGCAACAACAGGTGACAGACTATTGTTTCGTGTTGTTGCAATAGTAAAAGAACGATTTATTTTTTACCATGTTTTCGATGGCGGAGGGTCCGAGCGAGTGCGGGGGCTACAGTGTTTTTGAACGGAACGAACGTGACATGTTGTGACCGAGTGCCATGCTGGTAAAGGTGTCGATATTAATGGGCTTTTTTCATGTTCGTAGGTGATAAAGAACCAGCAACAGATTGAAATGCATCAGCAGCAGCAACAACACCAGCAGCAGTTGTTGCAACAACAGTCGTCACAACAGCCGCAGCTCATCGGGTCCGGTACGATTACGGTGGCCACGAATGCGAATAATTTCGCCGATATCTTCAACCATCAGGAGTTGCTGGCTCAGATACAACAGATGGATTCGAATTTCGCTAAAACCTTCCCCGATTATGCCGAAAAAGCTATTGAGAAGGAGATGCGAGCTATGCAGCAGGTACCTTTCTATTTATAGCTTGCATTTCGTCCTATCACCTCTTCAGGTTATGTTTAGGACTCCCAAGAGGAGAGGGGGGCAAAGCAAGCAAGTTGCCTTGAACCTGGACATCTAGATGATTAATAAAAGAAAGTAATCAAAAATACAAAATTATTCAAAATGTTTATAAAATGAAAAATTGAAAAAAATCAAAAAAGTACAATGGTAAAATTTTATTGAATAAAAAAGTGTTCTAAAATAATAAAAAAATTAACGAAATCAAAAATCAAAAACGAGAATGTGTTCGGGAAACATATGTCAAAAATGATTAAGCATTAAAAATTAAAAAATTTCTTCACTTGGAAAGATTGTTTAAAAATGACGGAGAATGAAAATCAAAAACTTGAAAAATAAGAAAATGAAAGAATCAAAATGTTCAATAATGAACAATGATGAAACCAACAAAAAAAAAAAATGCTTTAAATAATAAAAATCATAAATTAAAAGAATATACAAAACTGAAAAGATGTTAAAAAACAAATATTGTTGAATAATAAGATCTCTAAAAATGACAAAAATTGAAAAATAAAAAATCTGTTCAAAAAAATGGTGAAAAATTAAAAATTATTCAAAAATGATGAAAAACCGATCTGGAAAAGTGTTCTAAACTTGAATACTGTTGAATAATAAAGTATTGTTCGAAATAACAAAATTTTAAATATGAAAAAAGTTTCACCAATTATGAAAAATTATTCGAAAATGATGATAAGTTTCAATTTGAAGAATGTTCAAAAATGAAAAGAGTGCGCAAGAATGAAATATTGAATACGAATAATGTAATTTTCAAAAGTAAATAAATTTTGAACATTGTAAATGTTGTTCGAAAAATGATGAAATATGAAAAGGGGAATAATTATTCAATAATAATAAATTTGAATATCGAAGAATTTTCAATTTAAAGAATGTTTAAAAATTAAAATCAGTTTGTCGATGCGCCTAGCCGTAGTGGCTATACATGGCTCATAAAAAAATAAAATAAAATGCGTACAAAATTAAATATTTTTGAATAGTAAAATTTTCGGAAAAGATAAAATTTTCAAAATTGTTGAAAAAATTGTGTGAATTTGAAATTCGAGGATACTCAAAAATGAAAAATTATGCAAAAATAAAATATTGTTGAATGGAAAAATTTTTCAAAAATTAAAATAATTCGAACATTGAAAGAATTTTAACTATAGAGAATATTCAAAAATCAAAAATTTTGCAAAAATGAAATATTGTCGAATAATAAAATTTTTTGAATTGTTCAAAAAATTATGAAAAGTCTAAAATGAAAGTGTTCAGAAATAGTGAATGGCCCCTCCACTTGCGTAGAGATTTTCTTATATTTTCCATGCTAATACGCCTGAATAGTTCAGAAAGTACCTTAACCCTGACATTCTTAAAAAAATCTACCCTCGCACGCCCCAATGATCCTCTTTTCAATAATTCTGTACAGAAAATTCTCACCTCATTGAACTTTACTCTCCCACCATTCCCGGTTCATATACTCCCTGCTTTGCCACCATGGATATTCTTTCAGCCATCTATAGATTTATCACTTACAGAAACAACAAAACATGCACATAAAGATATTATAGCCTCAGCATTTAGAGTAATGTGTTCTAAATATTCCAATTACACAATATTCTATACAGATGGCTCTAAAACTGATGTCGGAGTAGGCTGCTCTATCTTCAGTGATTCCGAGGATTTCGATACAGTGTTATTCCCTCTTCCGCCCTTTTTAAACATTTTCTCCGCTGAACTTTTTGCACTGAACCTGTGCATAGAAACTACTGTCCACTCTTATCCAAAGACACTTATCTGTACAGATTCGTTATCCGCTCTAACAGCCTTACAAAACTGTCATAGAAAAGATTAACATCTATATGCAATGCAAATAGTGTCTTTACTCTCTCGAGGCTACAATGAAACAGTATTAGCTTGGGTTCCGGGACATAGGGGAATTACTGGAAACGAATTAGCTGACTTTGCAGCTAAAAGCGCTGCCGAATGTTTCCCATATCCCAACATTCCTATTCCTCCATCAGATTTCCGCTCACTGGTCAAATTTCGCACACAGAACAAGTGGTCCTTAATATGGCAACACACTCCATCCACAAATAAACTTCGAGGTATCAAAGATAACACTGAGCCCTGGCATAAAACCTCACTTAGAAACAATAGGAGAAAAGAGGTCTCTTTTTACAGACTTCGCATAGGTCATTGTGCCCTGACCCATTCTCATCTTCTTTCTTAAACTGCCCCACCCCTTTGTCCTGTGTGCTCCATTCAGCTGACAGTAAAACATATTCTCGTCGAGTGCCCAAAATACAGCTCCCATAGACGACAGCTCCTTTTACCCGAATCCCTCTCTGATCTCCTCGGAGACTCAGAATCCACCATTTGATCACTTCTCAGCTTTCTAATCTCAACTGGTCTCTCCAAGCGGGTCTAACTCTCTAAGCTCGTGCCTCTAGCCTCAGTGGCTGTACACGGCACGTATATATATATAAAAAAAAAAATAGTGAAAAATTTTAAATTTAGTAATTTTTAAAAAATGAAGCAACTTCTAAAAAATGTTGAAAAAACACATAATTTTGAAAAGTAGAAAAGTGTTTGAAAAATGGTGAACACTCAAAAACGAAAATGTATTCAAAAATTATGAAAAATCAAATTGAGAAAGCGTTTAAAAATAATGTATTGCTCAATAAAAAAAAATTGTTGAAAATAAAAACTTGATTGTTTAAAAATTCCTCAAAAAATGTAAAATTTCAAATAATGGTTTAAAAATATTCGTAAATCAAGAATGAAGGAAAGTAAAAAAAATTGTGAAAATTTTGCATGAAAAACTTACGAAAAATCAATTTAATAATTTTTTTTTTTTAATGAAATCATATTTAAAAATGAAAAATTTTTTAATATCGAAGAAAAAAAAAATTGAAAAATATTCAAGAAAAAAAACTAATTAAAGTGAAAAATTGTGAAATGAAGGAAAAAATCTGAAAATAATAACACTTTAAGAACAAGAAACCAAATTAAAACAAAGAAAGAATTGAAATGAAAATATTTTAAAATTAATAAAAAATCAAAATTAAGAGAAAAAATTATCAAACACACTAGAAATGAAAATAAAAAATTTAAAAATCAAACTTCATTCAAAAGTGGAAAATTCCTCGAATATAAAACTGCGAGAAAATATGAAATGATGAAGAAAAATAATTATAGTGACGCTGCTTCACATTTATCACACCTGTCCACTGATTACATTCCGCGTTTTCATTTCAGATGATGTCGTGCGATATGATTCAGGAATCGTTGCAAAGGTGTCATTTCCTGGCTTCCATTTCGGAAGACGAAGTTCTCGATATAAGTAAGATTAAAACCGCCGAAGCTGAATTGCTGGAGAATATGGAAGCGTTTTCGTTGGAGGATGCGACCAACAGTAAGTACTTTACTCGTTGGAAGTGTTAGTTCAAATGCTTATTCTACATGAATTTTGTTTTTTTTTTTTTAACAATTCACTTCTCTTTCTTTCAAGGTACTATAACCATAGAAGAAAAAAGACTATGCGACGTACATCAGCACGCTCGTGTTGCAGCCCAATTAGAGGCGAAAAACGGCGGCGATAAATCGCCGACGGAGAAGTACGGTTATACGACGGGTAGCGCGAGCAGCAGTTGTAGTAGTGCCCAAAGTGTTTCCGAAAATAGTAATCAAAGTGGTTTACCTGAACCTGATTTGACTTTCGCTGAACAAACTTGTATTCCGCTAATTAGAGAATTTGTAAGTGTCAGAAAGTTTTGATTTTTTTTTTTTTTCGAAATAGAAAATAACTATTTCGTCGAAAATTATTGATGGAATTGAACAAATGTTCTATCAATTAATCGGGATTTTTTTTTTTGCGATGTCAACAGCAAAAACAATCGCAACTGAATTATCAGCTAATGCAATCGCAATCCGCTAACCAGCAACAAAGCACGCCATCGAACGCGCCACCATTAACATCAACGCAGCCGTCTTCGCAATCGAGCACGCCGCCGCCATCATCGAGCGTGCCGCTTTCGCAACTAGCCGCCTCAAAGTCCAAACATCAGAAGCCAGTATTAGCGGCGACGCAACAACAAATCCAACAACTCAAACAGCAACAACTACAGCAACAACAAAGGGAAATGCTGCAACAACAACAAAGGCAGAAACTGCAGGAAATCCAGCAACGTAGATTGATGATGCAACGGAAACTACCGCAACAACAACAACAACAGCAGCAACAACAGCAGCAGCAACAACAACAGCAGCAGCAGTCTCAAACGCAGCAAATACAACCGCCTCATTTCCAACAAACGCAAAAATTCCAACCACCTAAACACCAACAGGTTGCGTTACAAAGCGCGAATACGATGGTAGCGGCGGCCGAAGCAGCCGAATCGTTGTCGTTGAATTCGCAAGCTCGGCAGGAACTGCATCGACATTTAAACGAGATGAAAGCCATTGCCCAAGGTACCGCTATTGTCGCTCAACAAAATCATAACACTGTTACGAGTAAGTATCGAGATGCGTTGCGTTTTTACCAAACTTTCGTAACTCATTTAAATCGATTCATTCGATGTTTTAGAATGCGTCGCCGATTCTACGGTTAGCCACGCCGCCACGTCTACGCAAACGACGGTGGCAACGATTAAAAAGAAGTTATCGTACGACGACGCCGCCGGAGCGCTCACTAAGCTGGCGATTGGAAAGAAAATGCGAACGGTTAATCCGAGGGTTCCTCCTAATACCGGTGCGCACGTGAAAGACGACGGCAGTAATGCCAGTATGTATTGGGTTTACGATGTCATTGATTTAACTAATATAAATTGTTGCGAGTATGGTGGGCAATATTTTTGCTATTTCTATACGTAAAATTGAAGGTCTCGTATATTTTGAAAAAATCTCAAAGTATGCCTTGAAAATTGTAGTGGACAATATTAAAAAAAAAAAAAAAAAAAAAAAAAAACATTTTCATCATGAACCTATGTACTTTCTGATTACATTTCAACATGAGCATTAAACAAATTTTTTTCTCACAATATTTGAAGGTCGTTTGATTTTTTTTTTTTTTATTCAAAAGTTTCAAGATACAAGTGAATTTAATGATTTATATTAATTAGGTATTATTATATTTTAATATATTCACCTGTGTCCTGTATGTGCTATAATGATGGTTTGAATTTAGAAATCGTCGAACGAAGTTGAAAATCGATGAAAAGAATTTCGATTATTAATTAAAAAATTTTTATCTGTACACAAAGTGAATTTTGAGCAAGAATGTGGTATTTTTGGAAGCTTCGTGAGGTGAAATTCGAGCATATTTTTCTCGTTGAATCCAAAATCGCCTTCGTTAAACCTGCACTGCACACGACCAATAAATTACCCATTTATCGTTCAATTTTTGAAGCAACAGTAATTGGTAAAAAAAGTTTGTGGCTAGAATTTATTTTCAATTTCAATAAGATATGACTTCAGAACGCAAAACATTTATGAAAGTTCATTTTTTTGAAAATATAAAATGATTCAAAACTTGGTTTTCATTATGGGAGCGGGGGGGGGGGGGAGCAAGGCTGTATCCAGAAATAGGAAAATTTAGCGCCTCACCGAAAAATCTTATTTTTGATGGCCCATTTAGAATTAATCGAACCAATTTTTTCTGTTATTTTTCAAATTATGGATTTATAAATTTTTTTTTTGAAAATATAAAATGATTCAAAACTTGGATTTCATTATGGAAGCGGGGGGGGGGGGGCGGAGCAAGGCTGTATCCAGAAATAGGAAAATTTAGCGGCTCACCGAAAAATCTTATTTTTGATGGCCCATTTAGTATTAATCGAACCAATTTTTTCTGTTATTTTTCAAATTATAGATTTATAGAATTTTTTTTTTTTTACCAAAGGTTGGAAATTAAAGTGTCTCAATTTTTACCTCAATCGGCCTAAATACTTCGAGGCCCACCAAGATTTTCTCGGTGATTCGCCTGCTGGGTCCGAATCTGTGGGGTTCTAAAAATTAAATCGGAGTGATGACATTTTTATAGTGTCCTTTATAGAAAGTATCGTGACCCTTAGAAAGGAAGAAAAAAAAAATCGAATTCAACCTAGTCTACATATTAACTCTGTATACATGCTGAAAAATATGCATTTTTTTAAACATTATCTTCGTTTTTTGAATAGTATTGGGTATTTAAAACGAAAAATTACCACTGAAATTTTTGCCTATTTGTAAAATTGAAGGAGCTATGGCAAATTATGTATTTTAATATCGTTTATCTTCCTCAGTTTCCCAACGAGGCAAAGTTTGATTTGACCTTTTTTACTCTACTCATTGAGTTCTGTTTCATACGTTAAAATAATTTTTTTTCAACTCACATTTTTTTGCTACGTGAAGCTTTTCTATGATTCATTTCATTTGATGCTTGTTCTCTCCTACTCGTAATCCATATGGGAACTGTGTTGTACTCAGCGAGTAGCATCTCCTGTTGAAATATTGCCATCCACTCGTGGAAGATTCTGTATATTAAATATGGTAATGTTAATGATGATAATTTTTGCGCAGGAGTACCTTCTACGAATGTTGCCTATAACCAGAATTTCTCCATGGATGTGGACTCGGAAACGGAAAGCAATCACGACACAGCTCTTACGTTAGCATGCGCTGGCGGACACGAAGAGCTCGTGGAATTATTATTATCTAGAGGAGCCGATATAGGTAACTCGAGTGACCTACAGTTGTTTTACCAATACCGGTAATTTACTATTCGGTCATAAATTCGTGAATTTTTCTTTTTTTATAGAACATCGAGATAAAAAAGGCTTCACGCCGTTAATACTGGCTGCCACGGCCGGTCACGAGAAAGTCGTCGATCTGTTGCTGAATCATAACGCCGATATAGAAGCGCAGTCTGAACGAACAAAAGATACTCCGCTATCGTTGGCGTGTTCCGGTGGTAGATACGAGGTACTTGATCGATACGATAAAACAGTGTCACGTTTAACTTCGTATTGGCTAACCCAAAATATTTTTCGTTTTAGGTGGTAGACTTATTACTGGGACGGGGTGCCAATAAAGAACACCGTAATGTATCCGATTATACCCCTCTAAGCTTAGCCGCGTCCGGAGGTTACGTGAATATAATCAAACTGTTGTTGTCCCATGGAGCCGAAATCAACTCGAGGACCGGCTCTAAACTCGGAATATCACCGTTAATGTTGGCCGCCATGAATGGCCACACTGGTAAGTGAAAATACTTCGCTATCGCGCGTATTTCCTTCGCGCCGTTTAATCGCCCGAATTTTCTAGCCGCTGTTAAGCTACTGCTCGACATGGGTAGCGATATAAATGCTCAGATAGAGACGAACCGCAACACCGCCCTAACGTTAGCCTGCTTCCAAGGTAGACACGAAGTTGTATCGTTACTCCTCGAAAGGAAAGCTAACGTTGAACATAGAGCCAAGGTAGGTCTAAATTACCGTCAAAAGCGAAAATCGAATTTCCTTCGTCAACTTATGCTGGTGTATTGCGTTGCCTATGTTAGACTGGACTTACACCATTGATGGAGGCCGCAAGCGGTGGATACGTGGATGTGGGCAGAGTACTGCTGGAGAAAGGAGCAGATGTGAACGCTCCTCCGGTACCGTCGTCCAGAGATACCGCCCTAACCATAGCATCTGATAAAGGACACGTAAAATTCGTCGAATTACTTATTACTAAGTAGGTTTCGGTCGTCATTGCGGTATAGTTAGATAGGAGTTGGCTAAATGATTTTTTTTTCAATTGCAGAGGGGCTCAAGTCGAAGTGAAGAATAAGAAAGGCAATTCGCCGATGTGGTTGGCCGCCAATGGAGGGCATCTGCAAGTTGTCGAATTGCTTTATAAAACAGGAGGTGATATAGATTCGCAAGATAATCGAAAGGTAATTTAACCCTCATCATTGTATCATTAGTTGATTGGTGTAATTAATTAATGAATGTACAAAAAATATTATAAAATAATTATTTAGTTGTATTGACTTTTGTGTAATATGTTTGTTGTTGTTGTTGTTGTTTTTCGAAATTTTCTGCGCATTGTAGAAATGAAACTATTATTTAAAAAGAAAAAAGTAAAATCATTTTATTTTTTTGAAGTATTTTTTCATCGGGTATTTTATGATTTTTTGTTTCATTTAACTGAATAAAAAAAAACATCAGTTTGATCCTAATTAAAGTCATGCATTTTAAATATTAAGCAATTATATATTGTGAAATGAGCGAAAGAAAATGTAGCCTATAACATGAATGATTGGAGAAAAAAAAACTATAGTGATGAGAAAATCACTGAAATATCCATTAAAATTAATTATGTATTTTTGATTACAATTATTAAATGAAGAATCTATTCTAATACTTCTTGTTTGGTATTCCAGGTTTCGTGTTTAATGGCAGCCTTCAGGAAAGGACATGTGAAAACGGTTACGTGGATGGTAGAACGCGTCAACCAATTTCCGAGTGATCAGGAAATGACCAGATATATCTCTACAATTAGCGATAAAGTGAGTTCAGATCTTTATCCTCGTTTTCTCCTTTTCTCCGCATTGTTAAAGTTTTATGTCAGTTCTGCAACATCGAAACAGTCTCACTCCTCTATATTCTTTTTGAATTCCTAAACCTTAAACTAATGCACAACATTCTGAAAATTCAAACAATCAATCAAAGCGTCACCGACAGTCGAAATTAAGGAATCCTATTCTTATAAAGAACTAAAATAATCAAACTTGACCAAATCTTCGCAGGGGCGTACCGAGGACATTGTTAAGGGGGGGGGGGGAGAAAAGCAAAAATTGCCAACTAATACCATGAAATTTTACCAACTGTTGACCTTTTTTTTTTTTTTACTCCGCGAAAATAAGATGTTAAATAAGATGTCACAGTCTTCTTGTTGATCTTCAAAAAATGTAAAAATAGCTGTAATAATACTGCGCAAGTGGTCAAATTTACCAACTTTACACTAAAACTCCAAATTTACCAACTTTCCAAAAGCGCTCCCCCCCCCCTTTTCGGTACGTCCCTGAATCTTCGACACTGAGTGTAACATTCTCGGCAGTTACACACGTCCAGTATAATAAAGTGTACAAAAAAAACTAGAAGTTAGAAGCAGGGCAATTTTTTTTTTTTTTTTTTCTCACCGGGAATATTCACCATATCCATTATTTTGAATCGAACTTCATACTGCATATTTCTGTAAATTTTGTAATAAAGGTATAAGAAAGTATTTGCCCATTATTTGGTATTTTTAGGAAATATTTTAATTCTTCATCAATAAACATAGAAAATTGGCGAAGAAATGTTGTTGCTGAAAATTTGAAAATGTACCTCGTAGTTGTCAAAATATTATCAATTTAATTATTTTCTATTGGATTAGTCACTTGGCTGGAGACAGGTGATCAGGTCGAGTTGAAAATATGAAAATAGACCATTTTTTCAATAAAATTATTTTACTTAATTCCATGTCTTATTGGTTGATTCCATCCAACGAAATGTTGAGATAACTCCGCTTGAGAAAACCCCTGTGGCAATACCTATAATGTATTGATAACTATTTCGATTATTTTGTATGACCAGAAATATTTTTTCATTTTTGGTTTTTTTGAGAGAATATTACCGGTATATTTGACTGTGCTAAGACACACAAAAAAAATAGATTTTTCTATAACAATAGGATATTTATACGTAATAATCAAAAATATTATCATTTTTTTTTTCAATTCAGTCGAACAATTTTTTTTTAAATTAATTTATTTGCATTTATCAATCTTCATAACGCAAAAAAATAACGGTAATAACAAATATTAATAATTTTTTTTTTTTAATTTATTTCCTTGTATATTTGCGAAAATGAATAAAAACGAATTTAACTCTTTACAGGAACTGCTGGACAAATGTCAAGCGTGTATGAAAATTATACGTGTAGCCAAAGACGAGCAAGCCGAAAAAGCCAACGAATTCGCCACCATATTGTTGGAAGAGTTGGACTTGGAAAAGACCCGCGAAGAGTTCAAAAAAATGGCCGCGGCCAGAAGAAAAGAGCGTAAGAAGAATAAAAAATTACAGAAAATTTTCGAAAAACGTAAACAACTGGAGAGCGAGAACAACGAAGAGTTGTCGGACGAGCGTAAGCAAGAAGACGATGAACCCGAAGAAGAGTATCAACCGAGTAATGCGAAGGATAAAAAAGACGTTAAAGGTGAGCAGCGATTTTGCGGAATTGAAGGAAAAATTCTCGATTGTAATATTAGCTTCGAAAATACTGGATTTTTTTTTATAAAATTATTTTTGATGGGAAGGAAATATTTCGATTGTATTGGTTTCATGGTGATTTTAATTTAATTACGAGCATTAGTCTCATTCAGATGATTTTAACTCGAGTTTTAATTTCATGAATGTAAGCATTCGCTTCAATTTTTTTTTTTTTGGCGGAACAAATAGAATATTTTTCACACTTGATTCTTTAAAATTTTTAGCAAAGGTCTGCCTCAAGGTTTTATCGATCAAAACCCTTTATTTGATTTTGCTGAAATTTGAAGTCTCGGAAATCTAGTAATTCTGTCCTGAAAAATTGACCATTTCTCAGCTTCTTTTGAATTATTTAGAAATGTTATTTGAAATAACATGTGTTTCTGATATTTTCAAATTGTTTTCATTAATATTTGTTCTTCATAAAAATACGAGTTTCAAAATTCTTCTATTTTATAAAAAAAAGAAAAAAAAAATAATAATATTAATGATCGGAAGTTAGAACGAAATGAATCGTTTTGCCTTTGCACTGAGCGTTCAGCTCCAGTGTTACAATTTGTTAATCGTAAAAGTGTTCGTTTAATATATCGTTTGATTTCCAAATTCAAATATTTTTTCACCCACGAAAATAAACATAGCGAAAAATACCACGAATTGGGAATGCGTTAAAAAAATGATATTCCATAAAACAATATTTCATCCCTTATACGCTATATTCATTGCACCATGAATATTTAGAAAATAGTCACTTAGATCATTTGAACAGAATGATGTGGTTATACTGCGTGAATTTATCGCTAATTCGATTTTTTTTTCCCCCAATAGCGATAAGTAAGAAAATCGAAAGTGTAAATGTTGGTCGTAGTGGAGCCATCAAGAATTTAGAAGTAGACGAACCAGATAGTGGAATCGACGCTAATAGTTTAGGAAGTTGTAGTAGTAACGATCAGAAAAATAGTAGCACCGATCGAGGCATGCCTAAAAAGAGGAAGATGGACTCGGCTGGTTCCAGCAAGAATACGAAAGATGAGAAAAAGAAGAAGAAGTCGAAAGAAAAGAAAACTACTGCCAGCGCGGTAAGAATTCAAGTTGCTAAAATAATTGAAAAATTATTAATGACTTGGTATTTTAATTTTCCAAAAGTAACTAGGAACTTCGTCGTATTTAAAAAAAAAACTGGTTCTAAGTGACTTGTTTTTCTATCTTAAAAAAAATCTTTGTCACAATAAAAAAAATTGTAGAATTATTTGTTTCAATTTTTGAGAAAATTTATTTTCATCTTTATTCTTTTTTCTCTTTTTTTTTTTTAATCACAAGAATAAATTGTATATAAATCTGTTGTTAGAAAATCCTTAATATAATGAAAAAATTACTAATATTTTAGTGTTTAAATAAAGTTGAAAATAAAAAAATAAGACTTTCGTCATAATTGAAAAATTGTAAGAAAATTACAAAAATCATTATTTTCTTTCTGCATTACCATAGGAAAAAAAAGGAATGTTTTGCTTTGGTTAAAAAATGTAAAAATATTTTGTGGATTGTTTAATGTTGCAAATGATCTCCGTAATCAAGTGACATCAAAGAAATACGTTAAAGAAAATCATAGCTAAACTTTTCTTTTTTTTTAGTTTGTAATATAGAAAAGACTACACGGAGTTTTATTGAAGTGCCAAAATATTGATTTCTTAATCATTTTTGCAATTTTTCGATGATGACGAAAGTTTAAGATTTTTTTTTTCAATAAAAAAAATATATATATATAAAAAGAAAAGAATTAAACACCAAATTATTATTACTAATTTTTTAATAATATTAGAGCTTTTCTAACAACACATTTTTCAACTATTAAAATAAAATCTAAAAATTCATTACACGATCTATTTTTGTGGTTGGGACAAAATTAATGAAGATGAAAATAAGTTTTCCTTAACATGATGAAAAAAAAATATAATTTGGCATTGAATTAAAATCTGTTTTTTTTCCTTGCATAACAAATTTGGGTAGAATTTTAAAAATATTTTGTTAATTTCTTTTCGATTTTTTTTTTTTTTTTTTTTTTAAATAAATTGATGTCATGTATAGCATTGGGCTAGAGGCGTATGTAGATAGGGTTAGTGGGTGTTTGTAGTATTTTGACTTTTTTCATCTTAATTTTTTTCAACTACAAAAATTAACCTGATATAAGAATTCAGTTCAAAAATAAATAAATTAATATGTATTTTTTTTACATAGCCCGAAAAAACAAAAGAAAAAGGTGCCGCGAAGAATCAGCCAAAGAAAAGCGAATCGTCTGCCAAACCGACGACATCCAAGTCAACCTCATCTGTACCAGATAGCGGTAAAAATCCGAAGAAGTCTGAAGAAAGTAGTAGAAGCTCATCAGTCCTAAACGAAGACCAAAATACCAAAAAGAGCGCGAAAAAGGAGAACGTTAAAATGGTGTTCGAATCAAGTCAATCGAAGAATATCATGATGAGCGGAGACAAAGAGGCCGACAACGAGACAGCGCAACTCGTCGAGCAACATGGATCTAAAAAGAAAAAACAAAAGTACGTTACAAATTTTCTTTTAATTAATTTCTACGATAGTACGATAATTATTTTTAAATAATCGTATTATTAATGTAAAAAGAAAAAAAAAGAACGAAGAATTTTTTCCAATTTTTCATTTTTTTTTGCAATATTAGATTCTAAATTAAAAAAAAAAATGATCTCGTTGTACGTTGTATTTTTCCCTCCTAATCTCGATCTGCATTATAACGAGGATTTTTTTTTCTCGTAGCGTTTTTAATCACGAAGATAGTACCATCATCGTCGCATCCACATCGTCCGCAAATTTCGCATCTGCGAACAAAAATGCCAACTCAGCCAGTAGTAAAAATTACACGGCTACCGGCGCCAAGACCACCAGACGCAGTACAGGCGCTAATGGCGAAGAAGAGTGGAAGGAAGTGGTTAGGAAGTGAGTAACAATTTTTTTAATTTTTTTCCCAATGTATTAAATTGAGAAAATATATTTTATTAACCAGGTGTCTGAGTCCCACTTATAGGATAAAGAAAGTTTCCGTTCCGTTGACCGCGATTAGTCGCGTTATCGGACGAGCTGGCTGCAACATAAACGCCATCCGAACAACCACCGGTGCCCATATAGAGATCGAGAAACAAGGCAAAAACCAAGGCGAACGTATTATAACAATCAAGTGCGTTTTTCGAATTATTCTAAAACAGCGCTTTTTGAAAATTATTGGTTAGGCTATGGAGACCAAAAATTTTCAACCTAACACGCTCTTGCTCTCCAAAATACGCTTTGTACATAAACCTAGAATTAAAGTAAAAATTTTCTTCGAGTTGTTCAGATAGCATCTGCACTTTCCCAGCTCATTCATTTTGGTGTTTAAAATTCCAGTAAAATTAGTTTTTCGCACTTCTTGGTCTGGCAATTGTAGAGTATCGTACTTGATTCGAATGTAGCGATATTAGCACCTATTAAAAATCCATTAGATTTTTAGGTTTATTTTATTTTATTATTTTTTTTTTAACAAAAAAAAAATCCTTAAAAATGATGAAAAATTTCAAATATTAAAATAAAATTGTAAACGTTATAAATTAATCCAAAATATAGAAAAATAATAGTTATTTAGTTTTTTGTAGACTCGCGTGAAAGGCAAAATACTCAATTATTACCTTTTGAAATTTGTTTTATTGATATTATTGATGCCAACTTTTTTCTGTATAATTAAAAAGTTAGAAAAAGTACAGAAATCGTGAAGAAAAAAATATAATATTGAAACAATTGAGTACAAAAGGTGCGGAAAGTGTGATCTTCATTTGTTTTAGAATCGCTTTGAAATAATTTGCCTTACCCCCTTCCCCTTCACGATAACTGTGTCGTTTAAGATCTGCAGCCTGTTATCTCATCTGCCATAATCCATCACTGTCCCTTATGCTACTTTTCTGGGCTCGCTCGAATTTTACATCCTGCATTGTTGCACCCATCCGGGGGTGTATCGAAATTATTGCAATCACCGGTAATCGATGAAAACATTCTTAATATTTCCCTGTGTACAACTTGGAACGAAAATTTTTCCCAGTTTTTGTATCTCAAAGAGTTCTCTAAGTCGTTGGTTAGCCAAAATGAATGAAGGATTGAATTGAAAATCGTGTCTTTTTTTTGTGAGGAAAGAATAAAGTTGGCTTCCAAAAATAAAAATTATCATATGTGAAGTGTCGAAATGAGAGTCGAACAACAGTCGCTTAAATTTAATCAGCTTTGTATATCGCACCGAAAGGAACATGAATTTTTGCATTTCATTATTTTAATTTAAATTAGGTGACGGTAATTGCGCTTTTCTTCTGGTCTCTGAGTTCATTTCACAACTATTTTTGACTAAGTATTTCTTAAAATAAAAAAAAACAAAAAACAAAAAAAAAACAAACGAAAATTAGACGCCTTGTACAGATTTCATTTCTAGTAACTGGTTTGCTGGTTTTTGTTTTCATTTCTTGTTCTTTCTGTTTCTTTCTTGGAATTGGAAGATTTACTGATTTCTTGCATTTGTTTTCGATTTTAGCACGACTTTTTTTTGCCACTGCACAAGAAATATACGAATTGTATATTGTTAATTTCGGTGGCTCCTAGGATGAATCGATTATATATATATATATTTTTTTTTTATATAAATCGGTGGATGAAGGAGGCAGTAGTATGCTACAAAAATTATAAGCCTCTCGGCAATATTTGGTATCGTCATATTGTGCTCAAGTTAGAAATTTGAACTTTTTCACTTTTTTTTTTGAGGTAGTCGATTTTTTTTTCCAAATAATTGAACTTTGGCTTCTTGATATTAAAAAAAAAATATAATACTATTTTTAATAAAATTCTATAAATTTTTTTTATTCTGCTATTTATATGAGATTTTACGATTTTTACGTTATTTTGTATCATAGTTGATAAAGTGTCATTTTATCGATGTAATCTTCCAGATCGGTTCAGTTGAAGCTAGAGTTGATATAATAGAGAGATTTTTTTCCTTTAGTAACCACCTGAATATATTATAAAATGATCATTGATCATGCGATTGTCTGAAAATATATTTCGGGAATCAGTAGAGGAGAAAGTTCTTCCTATTATGTTACTTTTACATTTAATTGATTAAAAATGGTATGTTTTATTGGTAGAGTACTGCTCTATCAATTATGTTACAAAATAACGCCAAAAATCGTAAAATTTAACGTAAAAAGCTAAATTTAATTCGAAGTTCTGAAAATGAAAAACATTGTATTTTGAATTTTTTTGAAATCGAGAAGCCATAATACAATCATTTTGAGAAACTGTTTTGAACGTTTTTAAAAAAGTTCAAATTTCTCAACCGTCTGAGATCAATGTAGGCACAGCGAATGTTGACACGAAGAGCCAAGATTTTTTGAGCATGCTGCAATACTTCGACTGTTGTTTTCATCCAACCATCATTGGTTTTGTAAAAAATCTGAAAATAGACTCATCCTAGTGGCCACCATGTTCAGTGTGGCACATCATAATGTTTTGCGTTTTTTCAGGGGTTCGGTCGATGCGACCAAACAAGCTCATTCGTTAATATCGGCGTTGATAGATGATTCGGAAGTAGACATCGGCCAGATATTACCTAAATCGGCCAAAACACCGGTAAGTCTCGAAATATTAGTGGAAAAATGTTTCAGTTACCATTCCGGTGGAAATAATTATCGATAATTTCAAAAACCAATTAAATTTGCAGACAACCAAGGGTAAAACTACTACCCTCAGTACGACTACAACTACTACGAAAAATTCGCCGAGTGTTCCACACACCGTTACCGCGGTCAGCGTTGCGTCGGTGTTTACGAAAACATCGGTGGTGTCTACATCAAGTGAGTAGTGTTTCTTCCTTTGTTTATAAGTAGAGTTTAAATTTAGATTGTACTGTTGTCTCCAAAATGCTGGTAAATTATATAGGAAAATTTTATATTTACTAATGCATTGTGAAAGTAACCTAATCTACTTATAATATTTGTCGAAATAATCGTAAATAATATTTTGATAAAATATGATATCATTCTTTTTTTCGTTAATGCGGGAAGTCACTAGTGTATATTTATGCATTCAAATATAAATAAGTGCAAAGTTCCATCGTCACGTTGAGTCAAAAGACACGAACAAAAGATTAGTAAACGTAGATGATGCTATTGTTTATTCAAAGAGTAAATACGTTTGATTCGAACAAACATAGCCTTGCTAACTTCCACATGGAATAGGAAGTAATCTTTTGTTTGAGAAATATGATATTGGATGAACTTTGAATTAGATCGATGGAATTTTGATTTACATTGAATAGATTATTTTTTGTTTAAATTTTCCTCATCATTATAAATTTGGAAAATTACCTAATTTTTTGAAATTAAAATTCCTGTTGTAGTATTTGGGATTCAGTTTGTTTTTTTATTTGATTCCTGATTGGTTGATTCTTGATGTACGACTGGAATTATAATGAAACTTAGAATCTAAATTATAACGATCTCTCAGTAGCATTACTTCGATTTTTTCATTTTTTAGGCACGACTATGGGAATGGTGGTAACATCTTCATCTCTGGCTGCTAGATCAAACGCGAATGCAACACGTCCTTCGACGAAAGTGACAACAACCTCCTATGCAACATGTAAGCAGCTTGAATCAACATGTTTCGTATTTTAAATGAAATATCGTCGAATAATTTATTTCATTTTAATGTTGAAAAAAAAAAAATTATATTTATGTACTATCAGTCAGTTTGAAAATAATCTTCAAACTTTAGTTTAAATTTTTAAAATTATTTTTGATAATTTCATTTCTTTCGTTATTAATTCGCGAGTTAATTTTGTTCCATAGACGAACGCAAATCGTCATCGAGCCAAAGCAGCGGCCAAAGCACAAGCACGACGTCCACAAGTCCGACGGTAGCCGGCTCCGGAGGCTCCGTGTCGGCGGCGGCTGCGGCGGTCAGTAATACGAAAACGACGATGTCGTATACCAGCGCCATAATGATGACTACGAACAAAGCGCCCTCGAAGACGGCAGTGCCCACTTCATCGATCACGACGACGACAGTGGTGTCGCAAACGTTCGCCGCCAAAGTGAGCGAAACCGCTGCCAAAGAGAAAGAAGCGGTTATTAAACCGCCGATCGCTCCGCCGCCTCCGACTAGCACTTCTATATTCATTCGGCCACCGCCAATCGCTTCGGCACCGCCGACGTTACCGGCTACGCCTAGTAAACCGCCGTTTTCGATGCAGTCGCAGTCGTCGACGGTTAACCAGACGATTCCGCCGCTTCCGGCGCAGATATCGCAACAGTTGAGCCATCCGCCGCCGCCGCTACCGAGCTCGGTGTCGCCGAGCGGATTGGCCGGTAAATTGTCGGAGTTGCAGATTAGCGGTATCGCTGCCGCTGCCGCTGTGGTTGCCGCCGAGGAACCGTCGCCTGTTAGCGCAGCTTCTGAATATTCGCTGTTTAATGATACTTTTTCGAAGGTTGGTATATGTGTGAGGTGAAATTGTTTGGAGTGGGGAATTGCATGCAGTTATTCTGTTGGTTGTTGTTTAAGTGTGGTTGGATTTTTTCGTAGTTGAGTTTATAATGATAACAGTATTAGAGTGTACATTGGGTACGAAAAGTGTGAGAAAAGAACGAGTTTCCAAAAAGTGCAGATTTCACAAAAATTTAGATTTTATTCGATTTAATGAAAGTTTCAATAGTTTTCTAGAAGAGTTGAAATTGCAAAAAAAGCAAAAAAAGACGCAGGAAGGTATAGAAAAATTACTAAAAAGGCTCGAAATTTTGATTTTTAGATTTACTGATCATTAGGGTAGACCGATTTTTTTTTATTATTTTTTTATTTTTTTTTTTGTAAGTAAGTGGATGCGGTGGTCACCATAGTTGTTAAATTACCTCAAAAAAATGTAATGAAAATTTTAATTACTCAACTCCATTTTTAGATCTTGGAAAATGAACTCCAAGTTTTGAAAATTCTGAATTTTCCAACAAAAAAAAATACGAATTTTTATTAAATTAAAATTCTTTATGTACCCATCGTATTTTGTCGTTCAGAATAAAAAAATTTTATTGAAAAACTTTCGACACAGACACTCAATGTATTAGTGCAGTATGACTCCTCAAGTTCAGATCGAAATGGACCTATTTATGAGGTATGGGATAGCTCAGATTCAAGAAACATAGGCTCAATATGATTCCTGTGGGCAAGAAGTGCTATATTATCCTAAATTCAATTTTTTAAATGGTTTTGCAAAAGGTAGACAGGGGTTTCCAGTCTCGATGATGGATGAGAATGTAGAAAGGTCAACAGTATTTTATATTATGTGTAAATATAAACATGAGCCCGTTAAAAACTAAACTCCAGCCATTCAGCATGACTGCATCGTTTTTTCTCTTCGGTTTTTTGAGACAGATGAATATTTACGTGTAGATCTTAAACTAATTAATTTTCTCTTATTTTCAAGGTTACGCAACAATCGATGTGGGGCAGAGATGACGATAGTAACGGCCAAAAGGGTATGAATTTCGCCAGCGTAGTAACCGCGTCGGGCTCGATCAGCTCGTCTGTCGGTAGCTCGAGTACGCATACGAAGTTCTTGGATGCAGAGCCGCCTATTCAGGTTGGTAGCAAGAATAGTGTAGGCTCATTACGGCAAAAATCGATATTCTCGTATGTTCTCGTGTAACGGTCGCATTTCGTTTTTCAGGTTGACGCTTCAAAAGCTCCAGGATATCGGGGCACGTCTATGTGTTCGCCTAATCTACAGAAACCACCTCCTCCTATTCGGTCGACACCTTCGAACGTGACGTTATCGCCTTCGGGCGCGTCTCTGGCGTACGCCAATTCTACCAGCTCGGCCGTCGAGCAGATGGCCCCGGTGACGGCTCCGATAGCTCGTCCTACGTCTGTACCGACAACCATGGATAGCGGACATACGTTCACACCGAGAGCGTTGTTCCACGACAAAACGGCGAATTTGTTCTCGCGCGAACAAGCTCTGAAGATGGTACAGAATACGGCTAGCAGCGATTCGGCGGCTAGTCTACTATCGCAGTACCATTCGATGAGCTACTCGCAGCCACAGGTGACCACTACAGTTAGTATGTCGCGATTGAATCCGCGTGCGCCGGATTTCTCTACCACCATCAAGCCGCCAACCGTATCGTTACAAACTAACCAACTACCGCCCACCCATCAACCGCCGCCTTTGTTTAATCAATCGTTGAATACGAATTACATGTCGTCTCAGCATCCCGCCACCGTTATGGCCAATTCGAACATGATGTCGTTTTCGATGGGAAAATACGGTCAGCAAACGTCGCAACGAGCGGATACGGCGCAAACTCAATGGTCGTTGATAAACGCGGCCGCCGCACAACACGGTAATTTTAATCAAAACGATTTGATGAATTTCGCCACCCCCACCACCTTGAATAGCTTGATTCAAGCTCAAGGTAACGAAATGCTGGCTGGTCTAGAAAATGGCGGATTACAAAATAGCGCTCTCAACATGAGCCCTAATTCAAATCCGAACCTAATGGCAGCAGCCGCTTTACGCGGCGAAGAACGTAAAATACCACCCAAACCGATCGGCACCGAAAGAGCGTGGCGTACGGAGCGCGAACGCGCCATGCCAATCGAACAGGATCCGAATAGCTGGATTCTTGATCAGAAAATATCGTGGAATCCGCAAGTATACCGAAATAGCGCCCCGCCGACCGTGACTGCGGTGCAGTCTGCACCGGTACCAGCTACAACCCCTTATTCACGTTTGCCTCAAGTACCGGACGATATCCGACCACCGATTATGGATGGAAACGTATATCAAGTTAGTAAACATTTCAATATTTATGAATAAACCGAATATACTGCATGAGTAAATTTATTATCGTTTTTCTCAATCATTTCAGAACGATCACTACAATGGAATAGTTCAAAATACCGTATTGTCGACTACATTACCACCTTTATTGCCACACATGAATATAGGTCAAGCTGCGGCCGCAGCAGCCGTCTCCGGACCAATGATGCAATCTTACAATCACGACGTCGCACATTCAGATTCTTACAAAATGGAATCCGGTTGGGATCCCAGTCGGTTATGTATATCGGATTTATCGCTGAATCAAGATAAATCGCACCACGTAAGTGGTATATTTTTTATGCCTATTAGTCGATAAAATGTTATTAATTTTTTTCATCTTATCACGCGTTCGCAGGCGACACAACCCCCGAATTGGACATTATCGTGGAATCATTGAAGAAGATATTTTAATATACTAAATAATTAAACAAAACAAAAAAACATCGTAGAATTGTAGTAGAAGATTGGCTTCCAGGTTTATGCAGTACTTTTTACGATTGCTAAGTTTAAAAAATTTGTACTTTAACAATATTATTTCCGTTTTTACGCAGAATTTTCGCGTTTCCATATATTACTACTGTGTTTCTCTGCTTTATGTGTAAAAAAATTATGTATTTGCTTATGGCACGTAATGTTACGTGAAAATTATAACGTTTCCGTTTAATGTAACGTTATTTTATTTTATTTAATTTTATTTTTCTTTGTTTGCCCGTTTTATTGAATCTTTTTTTTTCTGTTTCCTCTTTCTCTCTATATTTTCTCTAAACCAACATCTTAATTTAAAAATGTCATGGTTTAAGGTGAATTATAAATATTATACATAAATATATATAAATAATATATATATATATTTTATTTACGATAATAAAAAATTGCTTTTGCGAACGTTAAATTGTTTTTTACGATCGGTCACTGGAGTTGATGGACCGAATGGAGTTGACTTTTTTTTATGGAAAATTAAATCGAGTTTCATCGTAAATCTGCGGTAAATCTAAAGTTATAGAAGGTAAATGTAATTCTAGTTGCTCAAATTCGTAAAATTGTCGTTTCATTCTTAATGATTGAAAAAAGTGGTTTTTATGGTAAGAACTGTGCGTCGGTTAAGCTGGGTTTATAGTACACGATTATTATGAAACATATTTAGAAATTTCTTTCAAACGTGGGGACTTCCATTTTCGTTTTAAAAATGTTTGAAATGACGTAAAAAACAAAAATATTCGCATCTGAATTTTGTGCTCCAACTTGGTGAAAAAGGAATTTCATCAAGACGTGTGCAAATTTCACTTTTTTGCAGGAAACTGCGTGGTTTCTGTGGTCAATTATAAATCAACCAATTACAAATTATCACTTCTCTACAGATTTTGTTATGGTCGTTATAAACCCAGCTGAAGTACGTTCTCAAATCTTGAGGGAAACAAAATTCGTTAAAGAAGAATAAAATTTTGGAATAAAGTTTCTTTTTAGTCTAGGCAGTGTTTTGGAAAATAAGTATGTAAATGCAAAAAAGTTGATTTTTAAATGAAGACATGAAAAAATTGGAAAAATTACTGCCAAGTGACATCAAACAAAGTCTAAAACAACATAATATTATAATTTCAAATGTTTTGGTTGCGTTATTTTTGAAAAAAATGCTACCAATGAACATTATATCCTATTTTCACTGATAGCATTTTTCTTAAAAATAACGCAACGAAATAATTTGAAATTATAGTAATTATGTTGTTTTAGAGACTTTGAGCACTTGACATTATATTTTTTCAATTTTTTCATTTCTTCATTTTAAAATCAACTTTTCTCATTTATTTATCTACTTATTTTCCTCAAATATGATTAGTGGATTTTAAACCTATATTTTTACCTACCTAATTTTACAAGGTCATTATTATTTGGGTTCGTTTGGGTTTTGTTTTTTTGTTCCATTCTGGCTAGCAGTCCAGTACTATAAAGTCAACGATTTTCATATAGCGAATATTATGTCGTGGTGAACAAATGACGTGACGAACAATTGTCGTAGCGAACAAACGACGTAGCGTATAAATGTCGTAACGAATATATAAGCCTACTATATACAATACCTCCTCACTCCTCAGGTTTAGTTATTGGTTTGTAAGTTTGTGACTAGTGTGAGCCGTCGTGTGCGGTGTGTGTTGTGTGTCTGCGTCTTTTATAACTGGTCGTCGAAGGAAATTTTCACCACGTGTATTGTGTAAATCGTGAATTACAATGAAGAAAAAACAAAAAGTTCGAATTTTCAGGAAAAAGTCTAAAGTTTTGTCGGAAGACGACGAAATTTCTCAACTACAAGAGCAATACGATAAAGTAATTCTTATTACATTTCATTTCTCTTGTTTTAGTGAATTAAATTTTCATAGAATATTCTTATCATTTTCTAGATAGATTGTGATTGTATAAAAACCTTCGAAGATTTACCATTATCTCAAAAAACATTGAAAGGTTTAAAGAAACATAACTACATTACGCCTACCGAAATTCAGCGTGACAGTATTGGATGCAGTCTCCGCGGAGAAGATGTATTAGGAGCTGCAAAGACTGGAAGCGGAAAAACGTTAGCATTTTTGGTTCCAGTACGTATTAAAACAGTTAGTCTTCCCAGCGTTTCTTGATGCTGTGTGCGACTAGTAAAGTACAAATTTCTTCAGGTTTTAGAAAAGCTGTACTGCGCCAAATGGACGAGAAACGATGGAGTTGGTGCCCTAGTGATTACGCCGACGCGTGAGCTCGCGTATCAGATATTTGAAACGTTGAGAAAAGTGGGCGAGTTTCATGATTTTTCAGCCGGACTGATTATCGGTATGATATACACATGAGTGAATCTTCTTAATTCGTAGTTATTCGTACATTAAGATTCATTATTCAATTCATCTAGGTGGTAAAGATTTAAAATTCGAAAGAAAAAGAATGGATCAGTGTAACATTGTAATTTGTACACCTGGTCGTTTGTTGCAACATATGGACGAAAATCCTTTATTCGATTGCGGTATGTTGCAAATTCTAGTACTCGATGAAGCAGATAGATGTTTAGATATGGGATTCGAAAAGACTATGAATAGTATCATAGAGAATTTACCAGAACAAAGACAAACTTTGTTGTTTTCCGCCACTCAAACTAAGTGAGAATTATTCATTTTTTTGATAAATTTCGTATACAATGTTACTAACTTCACTGAAAAATTTCAGATCAGTCAAAGATTTGGCTCGATTAAGTTTAACGAATCCTCGTTATATTTCTGTTCACGAAGACGCCAAATTTAGTACGCCTGCTGGTCTTGTTCAGAGTTATATTAAATGTGAATTACACGATAAAATGAATTTCTTATGGTCATTTATTAAGAATCACAAATCGCAGAAAATTTTGATATTTTTATCAAGTTGTAAGCAAGTGAAGTACACATACGAAGCGTTGTGTAGACTAAGACCGGGCGTCACTTTGTTGGCGCTTTATGGAACTTTACATCAGTCCAGAAGAATGGCAATTTATGATTCGTTTTGCCAGAAACAACACGCTGTTTTATTCGCAACGGATATCGCAGCTCGAGGACTAGGTAAAAATTGTTTCTTGTATTTCTTGAAAGTCGATTTATTGAAATTTTAAATACATTTGACAACTATTAAATAAATATTAGTTGTATCTACTATGAAGATAGAATAGGAGAAACAGACAACTAAAAAGTAAAAACTAATGGCCATTAAAACAAAACAGAGAAAATTTAACTAAAAAATCAAAAAACTGAGGAACTTGAACCGAAGCTTGAAAAAAAACGTTTACTAAAAACTGTTAAAAAATGGAACTGATTATAAAGTTGACTTTTTCTTTGTAGATTTTCCTGCTGTGAATTGGGTGGTTCAGTTAGATTGTCCTGAAAGTGCCAATGAGTACATTCATAGAGCTGGTAGGACAGCCCGTTATGAAAGAGCCGGTGAGTCCTTACTAGTTCTGTTACCATCTGAAGTAAAAATGCTGGAACATCTAGAACGTAAAAAAATTCCAATCGAAGAAATTCAGTGAGTAGATATTTATGTTGTGAATAAAGTTTATACTTTTAGTTGAATCTGGTGATAAAAATGCCTGTTGTTCAGCTCAGTTCGTTTATTTATTTTTTTTAAATGAGATCTTCATGTTCCCGTTCGTAGAATAATTTACAAACTTGCAAAAATCTATGTTTTTTCCTATTCATTTTTTTATCACATTTTTGTTCTTTTATTGACATCGATTTTAATTTATGTCGTATCAATGAAGAAGCAATAAAACGCCATTTTTTTCCTTCTAGAGTAAATATGAATAAACTGCAAAACATTCAGCGCAGTTTAGAAGCTATGTTAGCTCGCGACAAAAATATGAAAGAATCCGCCCAACGAGCTTTCGTCGCCTATATCAAATCCGTGTATTTAATGAAGGATAAAGAAGTGTTCAGTGTAACAGCCTTAGATACAGATGCGTACGCGAGGTAATTATTTTATCGTACTTCACGCTATTCTTATCTACGAGTACTACTCGATTCGCATTCCTTTTCAGATCATTGGGATTAGTCGTATCACCTAGAATTAGATTTTTACAAAAACGTCAAAAGATGATCGCCAATAAAGAGAAAGAGTTACAAGAAGATGAGCGAGTTATCGATAAATTAGCTGATAGAGACTTTGATAATGAAAATGAAGATGATGCGGCCTCTTCGGATGGTGCCGAAGAATCGCAGATCGCTGATGAAAAACCACAGCCGGCCAAAACTGAGAAAGTTGATTCGAGGAAGATCACATTGAACTTCTATGGCGGTAAGTGGATGCAGTGTAATTTTCATTGTTTGTAAGACTTACTAAATTTTCATGAACTTGATTCACAACTGAGGAGATGAATAAATTGTTGCAAAAACTATTCTTTAGCCCTCTTTCTTTAATGAATGTTGTATCGTTTGTAAAAGAATGATTTGAAGTTATTACATTCCCTAATAATCAAGATAACATAAGACGATAGCTAGAGTGGAGGACTTCATCTACCCACTCAAAGACACACTCTTCTCTACATGAATGTTGACGCTTCGAAATATAATAATGTATGCAAACATGTCATATTAGTGGAGCTGAGTGTTTAATTTGAACTTCTTGAGGTTTCCAGATAACGTGGCTAACTTCTTCATGGGTATAGACCACGCACGTTGCTGACTTTGCAAAACCCCATTATGTTTCTTCCTAATCCATATGAGAAGCTGAATTTCAAATCCATTGTAATCTTGCTCATATTAACTTTATAATGTCATATTTTTCTAATTTTAGCAATTTGAGACTCTTCCAGCGATCCCTAAAATTTGACATTCTGCCTTTATGGATTCATTTTCATCTAAATTGAACGATTCATATTCTCGTTTCTAACTAATTTTATATACGAAGTTTGACCTTTTTATTTCTATTTGGTGAGGAGATATGAATTTCCTATGGTGATTTCCCCTCCAAAAGCCATTTTTTGCTTCAGATTCCCTGTAAATTCACTCTGGACTCGATAATTAGAAGGCCAACTTTATGATAAAATACCAAAATCAAAAATTTTCAGTCTTGTGTTCATCCCCAACACATTTTGAGGTCTGTAATCCTCCCCCCCCCCTTCCAACATAACGTGTGAATGCGAATTTCGGATACATTATATCTCTTGTACTAAGTAATCATGGGAGTCCATGTGAATCACGTTTTAGCCGAGTTGTTAATGAAAACAGTATCTATTACAGCTCACCTCATTTGAGAAGGAGGGATCGGGAGAAAGTGGAGTCTTTAAATCTTCGGTTTTAGATTATTTGTAATCATCTGGCAAATGTCCAACTTTTTGGTATGCATATATTTGTTTTCTTCCACGCCCAGCGCCGCTGGGTGGGAATGAAAATCACTCAAAATTTTGTGAAAGACTCTTCTTCCAAATTCGAAAATGTTCTTTGTTTTTTCTATACACCTTACATTAAAGGGTCAATATAATTTTTAGGGTGCATGAGAAGGGGCTAAGAGGTCAAAAAAGTTGATTGTTACATCATATGATGAAATGAGCCCGATGGACTCGCCTGTTCTGATTTTTAGATTCCTTAGTGAATTTGGAGGGGTCTTGAAGCAAAAAACAGCTTAGGGGCAACTATTACAAGAAGCGATTTTTACAAATAAAATAATGATATTTTGACCCTCCCTCCACCTCACCCATTCTCGAATTATGATCCCTCCTATATTAAAAATAATAATTCAATACGCTATGTTGTCGTAAGGAGTGGATCAAATATTTTGATATTCTTGCAGATTACAAGTCCCATATAGAAGTATGTATGAGATTTTTAAAAAAAATCTCAAATTTTCCAATTTTAAATTCCCCCCCAAAAAAAAAACAAAATTGAAAAAAATATTTTTTGGGGGGAGGGGAGCCCTGGCTTGATTTTTTTTTACTTTTGTAATGTGGTTGAGTAGTATATTTTAAATCCCCCAACCCTCCAAAAAAAAAAATTGAAAAAAATATTTTTGGGGGGAGGGGAGCCCAGACTTTAATTTTTTTTTACTTTTTTAATGTGGTTGAGTAGTATATTTTTTATTTTGAATTCCAAAGATCAGTGTAATATGGTATAACATTATGTTTGAGTGCTGCTTCGATTTTCACCGAATTTTATTATGTTATTTACTTTGAGTTGAAATAGTTCTAGCCAAATTTTCAACTCCAGTCGACCATTTGGTGGGGAGCTAGGAGTCCTCGAAGTAGTGCCATTTAAAAAAAATCACAGTTCGCTATTTTGACCTGCACCCGCGATTAATATCTACTATATAATTGAGGAGGGTAAAAGTTTGTCCGAGGTAAAGTCGAGATACGCGCAAAGATGGAAGTTGCGAGTGGTTTCATGTGATAGGGCTGAACGAGGAGATCGTTCTTAACGCCTCAAGCACTCACGAAAAGCTCCATGAAGCTCGAAAAAAAGCTTTAAAGAAACGTCCAGTAAATGGGCCGAAGAAGTTGTACACATATCTATGACGCTCGACCAAACGTCATTCCACAGCCCCGAAGAGTAGTTAATAGATTATCCACCAGGATCTCCTTATGATGTGCGCAATTTTTAAATTTTGGACTTGGAAAGTGAGATTGTGTGACCTCACGTTTCATATTTCGTTTTTTGAAGTAATTTTTATTTGTGGCTAACTAAGATTAAAGAAAAAAAAATTAATTTCAACGTCGTGAATATAATTTGAATGAATAAAATTTTTTTAAATGAATAATAACATTACTTGTGTATGTATATGAAATTTTGTATATCGATTTAATTTTTCAATTGCTCCTTTCATTAAACAAGTAACAAGCAAAAAGTTATTTTTTGAACGTGATCACAAATTTTGAAAAAAAAATTAAAAATAACATTGACAAAAATTTAGTTTTCAATTTTTAAAAATTTTTTCAAGAAAGTTTTGCTGTTTAGTCGTAAAAAGCTCGAAACTTTCGCTTACGTTACACACTCTACACATGTTTCAAAACGTATAAACGCGTTCTTCTGTACTGCACATGGAAGTTATGGGTTTTCATGTTGTGCGGGCTATTCAAAGTTCAAAATCAACAGAGGAGTGTTTTTCGCATGGTTAGTTTTATCTGGCATGTTCTCCAGTATCAAATCCATATAAAATATATGTATATAAATAAATAAATAAATAAATAAATAAATATTATTATGATGAATTTTTTATTCACAAAAAAATTATACAAATAAAAAGCAAAGAAGAATTATTACCATCGAAGAAGTTGACAATAAAGATAAAAAAACCCCTTTCAGTGTATAAAGAAGCACATGCTTAAACACACCATCCGAAGGAGGGGTATGGATTACTAGTAGTTATATATTTGATTTGGGTGAGCAATGTTGTCAGCGTTTCAAAAAGACTAACATTAAAATTATGATGTAGCTGAAAATTTGATATGTACATTGTACACATGTACTGTGTTTTATGGTTAAAAACTCAGCTCAAGTAAAGCGGTATCATCTCTTATATTTTTGTAAACCGCCATTTTAGACCCATTTTGATCCAAATTTGAAGGTCATATTCACGATCCAAAGTAACTCTACACATAAAGTTTGACCTTGTTAAGTATATTTTATGAAAAGATATGGAAGATACGAGAAATTTCATAACTCAAAACTCACTCAAAAACCTGTTTATGCTCCAACTCCACTTTCAACGCATACGAGAGGCTGAAATTTAGATATCTTGGTATGAATTCAAAAAAAAAAAAAAAAAAAACGAACATTTTGAGTCTCTTGTACTCCCCACCTTTCCCCAAAATTTAAGCCATTTGCCTTCTTGAAGTGTATCGAAATTTTTTTTTTCGTGTAGATCATTCCAGAATATGACAAAAACATATGTTGCAAACATGAGCTTAATCGATTATCTTTATAATTTTTAGAGCTTTAATAGAAGCGAACTGATTTTCCATGTATTAAGACCCTAAAATTTCTTAAAGAACTTTTTTCGAAATTCATTTGCTATTAAAAGATTTTTCAATAAGTTTCAAGATCTTTTTCTCTTCGCAGACGACGACGAAGACGACTTCATCTATTTAAAACGTAAAGATCACGAACTGGATATTCAGCCAATGGAAACAAGTGAAATGAGAAAATCTAAAAAATCCGCCAAACCTATATCTCGAGTTGCCTTAGCCAAGAAAATGCTGAAAAAGAATATCTTACCGAATAAAAAAGTTGTATTCAATGACGAAGGAGAAGTAAGGCATATATCGTTTTTACCTCCCAATGTTCTTCGCGGGGCTAATTTTTGTAAACTTTCTCGTTTTATTTCCCACAGGTAGTGCCGAAAGAAGGCAAAGAATATATTTCCGAGTTGGGTAGACAGTACGAGAAATCGAACGAAGCCGGTATCGATATTTCGACCGCGCAGCAAGTACTTCGCGAAGAGGACAAATTCGATAAAGAGTTGTTCCGGCGTAAAATCAAAGAAAAGCATCGTCAAGAACGTAAAAAAATGAAAGAAGAGAAACGCAAGAAATCTGCTCCGCAGGAATCTTCTTCGCAGTCTGAAAGCGACGATGAGGATGAGTACGAGCCGGATTTATCGTGGTTACCGGATGTGGATAAGTTGAATAGTCGAGAATCGGAAAACGAATCAGCCAACAGTGACGGTAGTCAGTCCGAAGCCTACCATGAGAGTATAAAGAAAGTTAAAAGGTACGTTTGTCCTTTCAGTTACATTGTTGTTGTTGTATGCGTAGATCTTGGTAGAGAGTCGCAATCCGCAGTGTTGCTGCGAGAGGACTCACAAATCCGTCAGTTGTATATCATGTATCATGTAGGTAAACCATCACCTTTTTCTAATTCATGATTAAATGTGTGTTTTTTTTTGTTTTTTTTTTGAAACAGAAAAAGAAGTTCGACTAAGAAAAGCGCCAAAAAAATGCGACCGGACGACGGAAATGACGATTACATCGATACAGGATTAAGTTTAGTCGATGACGAAGAAGTAGCTCTACAATTGATGCAAGGCTGATTAAATGTGTGGTTTTAAGGATTGTAGGAGGCTGTGTGAGGTCGAAAGAATGCGAGATGTGTAGTAATGATGTCTTTTTAATCAAATTCAGTTTTGTTTCCATGCTCTTGAGCGTCTTGAATATGGAATGCTTTTAGGTAAGTAATTTAAAGATTGGTTTTGTGAAAAGAATAAAAGCTCGGTAATATCTTACAAATAGTTTTCGGGAGGCAAATTCGTACGCTAAACGCATTAAATCGTCTCTGTCGAGTCCATAAAATACGTCATCTACACGTTGAATGTAGGAAACCAGCATTGCTTCTTCCTCCTTGCTAAAAACTGGCCTGTATCGTCCCATTTCCTGTGGTACAAATAAGTCACTCTGTAGAATGGTTTAAATGAATGTAAAATGCTGAAATGTTTGTATTTACCTGCGTAGGTTTATCTTTTATCAAATGTTTTCGTAATGTTGGATAAGGTATTCCAAACTGCGCCGCTGCTTGTCTGATTCCCTTTTTTTCGACTCTTACTGCATGAAAAGCCTGCCTCATTGATTCGTCATCCCAACTGGACCCTCTATCAGTTTTCCGGCGGTACTTGAACACCATTCTGTAATTAAATAGCGAAAATATGAATAAAATATAGTATATGGGCAAAAAGAAACAATTGGTTCCTTTTGCTTGGTTCTACTTGCCCAAAATGCACATGATCTGCTCATCAGGGTCCGAATAAAAAATGAAGCATATTTGAGAAAAGTGAATATAGAGTAAGTGGGGGCAAGATGACGCACTTAGCGTAGAAAAGTCGTAGCAACCATAAAAATAAGGGTGTAGGGAAATTCTTAGTTTATCTTGAAAGGGCAAACCTTTTATCTACATTTTGGCATGCGAATCAAAATTTTGGGTTAATTAGGGGGGGGGTGCCAAAACGCCATAAACAAAACCATGTCTTTTAGTACTCTTGCCCCATCTTTTTGAAGTCGACGTCGTAAAGTACACTCATTTACACTTAAATTAAAAATCAGAAAATTTAAAAAAGGAATTTTAATCCAAACCTGAAAAGTGACGATATATTTTTGTTATCAATTTACTTACAGTTCTGCAACATCTCGAATTGAACGACCTTCTTCTTCTACTAACTTCTTTGCAGCATTAAAAATATTAAGCGGCATTAACTGCCGATTTATTTTCCTGATATAGTTTCTGAAAAATACATTTATATTTACATAATTATTCAATAGATATTTGGGAAAACGATCACTTTTTTCAATCACTAAGTAAAGTTGTGTTATAGTACTCTTGCCCCATTTTGATATTTTGACTTCGTCGCATCGTAACTCAGATTTACTTCAACATATTATTAAAAGTAAATATATAAAAATGTTCCTTACCTCACCATCTTTTAAATTCTGTCATAAAATTTTCGAAAAATTTCATTATTATTCTTCCACATCTTATGGCGGCACTTATCAAAATTATAATTTTGGCTTTCAAAACAGAAAACACGGGATGATTGCAACGTGGATGATGCTATTTGCACCAAAATGGAACTATAAACACTACCTGGATAGAAGTTCATTTTGGTAAAAAAAATATTTTTTTCAGTGTTACCATTGTGGAGATATTAAGCATAGTCGTCTTGCCCCACTGCGTCATCTTGCCCCCACTTACTCTACGCCTTTTTTCGCCTTTATGACAGATTTCACACGAAATTTCCATGTAGAATAATCGTTGCCGGCAAACTTTTTCACGCCATATAACACCTCGTCGCCCTCCATTCTTTAACGAAAAAGGCAACACGAAAGAAAAAAAACTGCTTGGCCCATAACCATGTAGCGAAGTATACGCGCAAGTGAAGGAAAAACAAAATGAAATGGACGTATGACGTTAAATTATGACTGATATATTTGTACTAACTCAATAATTCACTCGAACACATAACAGTTACAGATTATAATATTGATAAATATACTTAAAGATAAGACTGGTTTTTACCAACACATAGACATTTAAATAGATATACGATATACAGTAACACCTTCTTGTTATTGAGGGTCTTAACGATGGAACTGACATCGTCGATTGTGACCACACGTCGAGGGCCAGCAGCTCCTCCAGGCTGCAATGCGACTATTGCTTCTGGGTCTGGATCGTGTGGGAACTTACAGTTCGAGAGGTAGTTGGCTACCTGGTCTAGATCCGTCAGTCGACTTCCGTCCTCGGTAATGAGGAGCGATGGGACACTTGCGCGAGTTCTGCCCGATGCCTTGTTTTTAATCGCATGGTATGGCCGACCCCATACTCGTTCGCTTTCGCAAAAACTCCTCCAGGAGTTTTGCTTAGCGGTAACGATCGCCTGGCGGTATTCTCGGCGGATCGCTACTTTAATCAGTCGCAGAAGCCTCCATTCGAGGTTATCTAAATGACGCTTCATACGACGATTTATGCGATTAAGAGCAACTTTAAGAATTTCTAGTGTTGGAGTCCACCAGCGTACCGAGGCTGGAAACGTTGAAGTGGTCATTGCCCGGCGAAGGGCATCCTGGAGTTGGGCCGTGAGGTACTCGACGTACTCGTCGAGGACGGCAGGATTATCCAGGGGCGCCTCAAGGTCGAGTTCCATCTCGCGAATTACCTGCTGGAGGATCCCATTGTCCATTTTCTTGAACGTTGGTTCAGCTATGTTGCGAGCTGTAGTGATGGTGAAGTATATCAGATGGTGATCTGACATACAGTCTACGTCCTTTGGTACACTCCAGTCAGTCGCTTGAATTTCAATCGAAGCGATTGTATAGTCGATTACCGAGGTGAGCGTGCGACCCATGTAGATGCGTTCCCACGTGACTGCTCCGTTGTTGAGTATCGACGATTCCGAGGCCACGAGGTATTCCTCCAAGAATAAACCCCGCTCATTGGTTGTACATCCGGGGACCAGTTGTGTTGTGCAGTTTAGGTCACCCGCGACGATCAATGGGTCGTTAGGATGTGCTAATCGGTAGTCTAGACATCCTTGAAGCGCTCCTTGTAAGTCACCATCTGGTGGTGAGTAGACGCTCAGAAAAGCTACTCCAGCTACTCTGGCGCCAACAACATCCGCTTGACCAATGTCAATTGTGGAGACGGCTAAGTAGTTGCGTACTAAGAGCGCCACTCTCTCTTTGACATTGGGTTTGTAGCAGTGGTATCCCCATCAATTTCTTCTGAATCAGAGTCGGATATATGAGCGATTTCAGGACCTTCCAAATGTGCAAAAGAGCTTCCATTCTCAACACATGAGATATACTTGCTTAAGAAGATACCCTCTCTCGTCCTGCGGTCCCTATACATTTTGGAGGTTTCCTTGCTCATCGGCCACGGGCTAATTTGAGATTTTATTTTCCGAGGTAGTGTATCGTAAGTCTGGTAGATTTTCTGTAATTTCTTGTTAATGCCTGCGAGGCTCTGACAGCCTGATTCTGAGCTCACAGCTCCTTGGAGTTGTGATGGGCATTGGGAAGAGAAGATGTTTTGAATTACAGAATCGACCATCTATGCAGGATTGAAGTTTGAAGGTAATTTGAGGTTCGTGTGGGTTGTTGCGTTCTCTTAGCGGGTTGTTGCAGGTGTTACAACTTCAGCGACGCTGCTCCGGCCGTCATCTGAAGAGGTGTTGTCCATAAGAAGGGGGTGTTTGTTTGAGATCTCCATATTGTTCCCACGAGAACCGGCGAACTGGATACAACTGCAGTAGAGCGCACGCGTGCTGCAGAGGGCCTAAATACTGTAGAGGTCGGCAGGTGTCTACAGGTCTCACGTAGAGGTGGTTCTCCCACCCAAACCTCGCTGGTAATGCGAGTAAACTTCCACACGGCTAGGAAGTTGAGGAGGGTTTTAGATACCCACAAACTGTTACGCATGGCTCAAAGGTACAAACCTAGGTAGGTTACAGGTGACTACCATGCCTCCCTTTATACCTCGAATTCCATGCGCCTTGAGCTGGGAGAAACCCATGGACGCGAAGACTTGGCGAGAGGGACGTGAAAACACTGAGAACAGTGGAGTACGTAACCCCAACAAGCCAAAGAAGTGCGTAACCCATGGTCACCGACAGCTGAAGGGGAATTAAGGAATAACAATGTTTGAGGATAGGGTTGGGATGAGACTCCATACACCGCAGAGACCTGGGTGGATAAGACGTTACATCTCCTAGACGTGGGGGAGGACCCTCCATCTAGAGTCACTGCTATGAAACTAGCTGTGACCCGTCGACAGAGTGAGCCCCCCAAGCTAGAAGGGGATAGGATCACTTAGGGAATGGGGAGAGACCACACCTAGTGGGAATCCAGGTGCCACCATCTGCCACTGGTTCGTTTCCCAACTGTCAATAGGCTCTTACCTAAGGATTTCCTTAAGTAAGTACCCCGACAAGCTGTTCCACTTAAACCAGCCCACCACGATAAGGTTGCAGACAGTGTAGGAACAACAGAGGCTAGTGTGCGCACACATAAGTGAGACATCACATATAACTTTCCAAGGAAAGTGTCGCATGTTGCTCCGTTGGGATCCTCCGAACCCCTAGTCTTAAAAAAGACTAAGATGGTATCCGGTGGACCCCGAGGGGGCTGGAACCTAACCTAACCTACTTCAACCTTGGGTTACATTACCATCCTCAAACTACATCGTGAAAAAGTTTTACAATATTAGTTCATTAACTAATACGAAGTTCACCAACTAAATAAATAACTACACAGTTTTCATCAATGTCATTCAGCAATATATTTTTTAAATTCTTTCTCATATATAAGCAAGAAATTCGCTATACGTTTTCCATATTTCAGTCGCTCATCTACGGTTGAAAAATCCCGTGTCAGTATATTTCACATACACGATTTGTAAACAGTCTTATCAAAAATAAACTACGTCACAAATCACCGATGTCACAGATTATAAGTATTAATTGCAGTGTTACCAACTGTTTCGGATCATAACAAAAAAAGTTATTTTGATTAGTTCTTTATGCCCGGTGGTTCCTCATGCCCGAGCTTCCCTTATATCTTTGATTTGTCTTCACGGTATGGGAGCTCTTAATAATTACACATATACTGCCGATATAAAAATATATATTGACAAAAAGAAACACAGTTAACTAAAACGAGCGCAAGTATACTAAAATGGACATGCAACAATGTTAAGTGAACCACAGGGCTGTTAACTTAAACCTATATTAGTTAAATTCAGTTAAAGTTTTAGTCTTTCAAAACAAAAATAAGAGTTAAAATTAGCAGTTTTATTCTTTTCACTTAAAGTTTGAGTTATAGTTAAAGTTGGTGTAAACTAGTTTTAACTTAAATAAAATAAAAGTTTAGAGTTAAGGTTAAAGTTAAATTCTTCTTTATAGTTAAAAAGTTGAAGTTGAAGTTAGTTAAAGTTTAATTCTTCTTTTAAAAATAATAGAAAATAGACTCTTTGACTGCATTGCAAAGGGTCTAAAATGAACCTCAAGTCGCTGAATGTTCGTTCAAAGTTAAAAAATTAGAAATTAGCTTGAAACTTTAACCAAAACGATTTTTTTAAAGTTTAAGTTGAAGTTTAATTCAGTTTCAGGGACTGAAAATATTAGTTTAAGTTTTATTCACTTACAAATATTGAGATTTATAGTTATGGTTAAATTCAGTTTTATTCTTAATACGTGAAAATACGAGTCAGTTTGAGTTAAAGTTTAGAGTTTTAGTTATTGTTAACAGCCCTGGTGAACCTAAGATTCAACATTAACATTTCTATTTAAAACTGCTCTTACATGAGCACTTGAACTTTGATTTTTAACTCTTTTTTCCTCAGGAGAAATGTTTTTATTTGTATTTATTAGGTATTCTATAAAAATAATTTCATTTTTCTAATCGAATTTATTTCATTTTTATCAATAATACGTTGAAAATTGATTACTTAAAAGCATAACAGGACAGTGCAATCAACATTTTTACAAAAAACAAATGTTATGATTACGATACTTTCATTAATACTTTTGTAACAGACCTAATAGTGATATCATCTTGTATACCAAATTTATTGATCAAGGCACGTTCTATAGTTACTTCTGAATATTGTTTAATCGGTGGAACGTGGATAGCAGCTGATGAGTAAGTGAAAAATCCGGCAATAGTTCGACAAAATTGTTCTTCGGGTATATTTTCGGCTTGTAAAAGTGTCTTTAACTAGATGATACGAGTATCCGTCGTTTTTGACAATATGATTAACCATTTTCCTTCGTGGTAATCAAATTGTTGATTTGTGTCTCGTAATCTACTTAGAGCTGGATGGGTAAAAACACACTTCGGATCCACCAATTCTAGTGCAACCAGGTATTCATAACTTTCAACACATTTTCGAATACTCAAAATAGTAAAGAATTCCTTGAGTTCCCCGTGGTGAATATCTTTTTGCACACACTAGAGTGAAAAAAATTAATCACCATTAATAGGTACGCAAAGTGCGTAATAATCTGTTTTGAAAATACAAAAATACTCACGGGCATTTTATTGTGCCGCTTAAATTTTTGCACTGTTTGTGGTGCGCACACATGTGGTTCGCGCATCTAAACGATTCATTACAGCGCGAACATTTAAATGATCTGCTTTTGCGCATCTAAAATGTAAAAAAAAAAAAAAAAAAAAACCGATAGATTACAAATATATTTACATTGGTGCTAGTCCGAATATTGCACGCATCTTTTTGAGTGAGTTCATTTTCTTTTTGTTTCTAAAGTTTAAAATAATCTCATTAGTTTTACAATTTCACTCAATGCAAAGAGAGAAAAAACAAAATGAAGAATCACTTACTGAATCTTTTTCGAGTGCAGTAATTCTTTTTTCTGCAACAACGTACTCTTTCTCTTTTTCAGCGAGCTTTTTCTCTATTTCAGCCAAGTAAACAATAAGCTGTTCTCTGCTTAATATGTTAAGAAACTACAAAGAGAATACAAAATATTAGGTTATGTTTTCTAATAAATTGCACAGAAAAATTGAATAATAATTAACTTACATCGCTCATTGTGAACAAAATTGTTTAAAAGAATTACTTCACCAACCAAAAATTTCAATCGATTTTTTTATCAATTTACAATTTCTGATGGAATTTCAAACACAATCATCACAGACTTATGACTAAAAACACAAGATATGGACAGACAATCATCATTTCACCATATAGAGCGCTTCACTTCAGTAGTTACAAATTGGTAGTAATCCGTTCGTAGTGGGCTCGCTGCGCGATGTCGTAGTCGTGAAGACATAATAACACTTTTTTTTTTAATTTTTGGTATTGTCTCTATCTGTTCGAGGAACGCACGTATTGGACATTCACTTATGATCATGGGGGCTCGTTGCATGACTTGGTTAATGTTGAGTACGCCGTTTCCTTTTATGTGTTTTAGGGTAACGTGCCTTGCTTGCAGATAAGCTACTGTGTCGCCTACAATTTGGTAATTCATTATTGTGAAGATGATTTCTTCATTTCGTTGGTACATGCGAATGCCCTCGCATTCACATAAGAACGTAGGTGTTGGTAATTCGGGTGGTAGCTTTCTCAATTGTTCTTCCAACATTTGGATTTTTCGTGCGTTAGCGCATTGTTGATTGTGTAGCTCGTCGATCACACGTTGGCTTGCCTCGATGTTGTCTTCTAATCGTTTCATTTCCCTTTCGTGTTCGGCGACCAGTTGAGAGTTTCGTGGAATCTGGCGGAATGCTTCGGTGGCTGCTTGCAGTGCTACAGTCGCTCTTTGGAGCTTCTGCGCCGCTACATCATAGTTGTCTGACGGATTCCCACATTGCGATCCTAATCGTACCGTGTTTAGTGTTGCTGGACTCATTTCTTCTCTGCATATAGGGCACGTATTATTAAATTCATCATTGAGCCATGTAATACGAGGGTTATCCCAAAACTAATGCACAGTACGCTATATCTCGAAAAGTATTTATTTAAAAAAAAAAAAATTTACAGGCCTTCAATGTGATCCCCTCCCTCAACAATACAACTTTGCCACCGCTGCGGAAGGGCCGAAATGCCCATCAGGGACCCTTTTTGGTTGAGCTGTCGGATCTCTGAGGTCACTCTTCGGTTTATGTCTTCTATGCTCCCAAAACGGATTCCTCTGATTGGTTTCTTGAGTTTAGGAAATAGGTCGAAGTCCAGAGGACTGAGGTCTGGGCTATATGGGGGGTGGGGAAGCGTTTCCCAATTGTATTTCGCCAAAATGTCATTGGCCGGATGAGCGATATGAGGCCGTGCGTTGTCATGCAGTATTAATACGGCGCTTTCGAGTGTTTCTAGACGATTTTGACAAATTTTTGGCCGCAATATGTTTTGTAGGAAATTTTTGTAATAATTCCCTATTACCAAGGTACCATGAGGTACTCGGTTTGTCGCAATAACTCCATCTTTATCATAGGCGAAGATCATCATTAACTTTACTCTTAATTGCTGGCGACGAACTTTTTTGGCGTGTGGGGACATTTTGCTCTTCCAAATGTTACTCTGAGACTTTAATTCTGGTTCAAAGTCCCAAATCCAAGTTTCATCAATAGCGATAATTCGATTTAAAAAAGAATCGCCCTTGCGTTCGTAGCGAGCGAGTAATTTTTGACATGTTTCCATGCATCGCGCTGTTTGTTCTTCTGTTAGCAAATAAGGTACCCAGCGCGCTGAAATCTTTCTCTTTCCGAGAACATCCGTTAGAATGAGGTGTATGATGCTTTTTGGTATACCAGATTCGGCCTCCATTTCTCTCACTGTCATTTGTCAGTCTTGGTCCAACAACGTGGCGATAATCGCAGCATTAGTTCTGTCAGCTGTAACAGTTGACAGTCTCCCCTCTCTAAGATTGTCTTCACAGCTCATACGACCTTCTCGAAAACGTTTATGCCACCGTTGAATAGTGCTACGATCAACTACATCACTACTACAAACTTCCATAAAATCATCTTTTTCACGTGTGCGAAATTTCCGCATACGTGATCAACTCTCTACAATCCTAGGGTGCGGCACACAGCACCCTGCAATCTGAATACAATAATTTAACTATCATTTCACTTTCCATTTCAGGAGATATGGTAATAATTTCTATAAGTGTATAACGTTTATTTACAAAAAGTTCAAGTGGGGAAACATTTCCCCACCTAAATTTATAAGAGGCTAAACGTTTAGCTCCCTTGGAATTTCTAAGAATTTATAGGAGTCGGGGTGACGACGTCTGAGAATCATAGTCCTTCAAAAATCATCTTTTTCACGCGCACGGAATTTCCGTGCACGTTAGATCCAAGAGGTATGGGTATACCTCCTAGACATATGTATGGAAAATGTTGATGGACTTGGAGCGCGGGGGAAATTTCCCCTCATGTTTTGAAGCACTACAGTTATAACCCTTGGTTTATGTGATAAAAATAATAGTAATTTTAATGAAATCATAGAAGGCTAATGATTTACCCTCCTAGAAATAATTTTAAATTATTCAAATTTGGTGTACAACCATACACCTTGAAACAAAAATCTTGGAAACATCATTCTATATCATGATTACTAAAAGTAATCACGTTTTCTACCTACTTCGAAATCATAAAAAGAAAAGTACTTCATCTATAATCATAATTATAATCGCTGAACAACAACTCAGTTATGATAATAATTTTTTGTGGTCAGAATTTTCGACCACGTTATATTCCATTAGTCAAAATTTCATCATCCATAATCATAATAATAATCGCTGAACGACAGTTCAGACATAATAATAATAACGAGACTTCACGCATAAGAATGAGATACATATAATAGTCATAATAATAATCACTGAACAACAGTTCAGCCATAATAATAATCAGCGAACGAGACTTCACGCATAATAATAATAATAATCAATGAACGAGTACTAATAATCCATAATTATAATAATAATCACTGAACAACAGATTAGTCAAAATAATTACGTACCATAATATGGAACGAACTATACTTCGGTACATAAGGTTAATGTGTATGAGAGAGAAAGAGAAGATATGACGTGATGCCAAGACTAACGACTAATGCTGCATGTACGTACTGTATACGCCCAGTTCGGTGCATAATTCTAATATGTATGAGAGAGAAAGAAGATCAACTCATCCATAATAATGAAAATAATCGCTGAACAGCAGGTTAGTCTTTATGTGTACGAGTATGAACCTAGAAGGTACGTCATCCATAATCATAATCCGCGCATTCGATGAGCAAGTATACTCCATCCATAATAATAAAAATAATCGCTGAACAGCAGGTTAGTCTTTGTGTGTACGAGTATAGGTACGAGTAAGTACGTCATCCATAATCATAATAATAATCACTGAACAACAGGTTAGTCTTTATGTGTGTACGAGTATGAGCCTAGTAATTACATGAGAGAAAACGAGAGATATGACGTGTGAGCCAATAATGTGGCGCAAACGCTACACAATAATATATGGCACATCGCGGATGAAATAATTTTCGTCTACGTTCACGTCTTTGAAAACACCAAACGAGTTTTCTTAAGCCATTCACAATAATAATAATTGACGGTACAGAAGGTGAGTTATTTGTACTGCATATTCGGAAAAAACATGGCACAAAAATACTAAGCATTATTTAAAAAAGCTTTTTGTGAAAAAACGAAACTCGAAATATATGCATTTCTTCTCGGAACTGATGCAGCAAGCGGTTCTACAGAAGTTCAATGAAAAATAGAACGTGCTAATGTTACCAAAGATAGAATGAGCGGAGCTTTCACTATGGCTATCTAGAATAATATAATATTTATACAAAGATAATAAAAGAAATTGAGAAATGTAGAAACTCGAATGGGTACAATATGAGGTTATATAACACACACACACAGCCAAATTAGACAAAATCTCATTTACTTGCAAAGTACTTAACGAAGACGCTGCGATCGATGCCACGTTTTTTACTTCTAAATTATGCGAAGTATTCCGAATAATAATTATCAATCATTTTAGAGATGTTTCGCGAAAAATTGAGTGTAAGGTAATGCGCCAGTGGTTGAAAGCTTAAGGATGTAGTCTTACCTTTCTTCTTATTATGCAACGAGAAATCAATAAGAAGTCTTAATATCTGGTGGTGTTATAGTAGAGGTATGTACCAAGACACCACACAAGTTTCACGTAAAACGAGTGGATATCAATCAGGATGGGAGAACTTTTTGTTGAGGTTTAGGTTAACCCCCGTGGTTGAAAGAGAAAAATAATGGTTTTCCAGTGATTGAAAATCGCTCGAGCTAGTAGTTGAAAATGGAAATAAAACTGTTTCTATGACTATTTTCTTCAATAACTTAGTAAATAATTATCAAAAGAAGATTCCATCAATACTTATAAGTGCACTCCACTCAATAGTAACGAAGCAAATAGATGGTAAATTTTTAGATCTTGGAAAAAGTCAAAAATATATAGAAACTTTAAATTCTTCTTTATTATTCATCAAAAACAATAAGTAAGTGATACTAAATGTACTTATATCTAAATGAATAGTAACATTTGTTTGGCACTAAGATTTACATTTAGAAACTTGACAATTTTTGGCACCGATTTCAAAAATCTACATTTTTTAAACATTTGGTGAAATCTGACATTTTTTAATACTAAGTTTCTGAGTTTACATTTTTAATACTTATGAAGAAAATTCAACATTTTTTGGCAAGTTTCAAGTCTAATTTTTTGGTAAAAACTTTTGGAAAGCAAGAAAATTATACAGTATTGACTTACAAATAAAGAAAAAAAAAAGGTAAAAAAAAAAGTAATCTAATCAGTCAAACTGTAGCACCAACATTTTTAAGTGTATAAAGTAAAAAGAAAAAAAATCTCTAAATTAGCGTATTTCCAGGAATGGAAATTCTTCTACAAAAGTAAAATACCTTTCTTGGCGCTTTGTTTTTCGACCTGTTATTAGCGTCATTCGGTGCTTAATATGCGCTGGCAATACCTCGTCAATTTCATCCACATTTGGGAAATGGAATACATTCCCATTCACCTTAGAACTTCGACGAAGATATTTGATCCTGAATGGACCACTTTCTGTTTCTGGTAATGACAGAACCTTACCTATGTAGTAAACTTTTTTTTCTGGCTTCAACAACTGAATTTCAATGAGTACAAAATCATTGATTGCGATATCTTTTGGCAAAGAAAATTGGGGCTCCTTAAACTCATCTTCTTCACTGGTAGTAGACAGCTCCCACTCACTTGATGATTCTTTCCAGGACTTCTCTTCCTCTGAACTTGAACTTTCTTCTTCCTCTTCAATTCGTTTTTTCTTTTTCATTGGCTTTTTGTCCCATTTTTTTTTGTTTCTTTCTTCCGCTATTTGCCTCTTCTTTTCTTCTTTTAATTTTTTTTTATCTTCTGCGGCTTTAGCTTTCTGTTCTTTCTCACTTTCCTTTCTTCGTAAATAGTCTTGGTAATCCTTAGATGTAATGGCATGGAAGCGCCGATTCAAATTTGGTTTTTTCATAGTTTTCAAGTCTACCTTTACTGGATTTGGCCACTTCAAAGAATTTTTTACTGGACTTGGCCATAGATGTGCTATATGTCCGCTGTCCAACGTTTGTGTGATATCCTTGATAGGTGTTGATGAAACAAAATCTAGGCTCGAACTTCTAGGTAAGACAGCACTATGCTCACTAATTACAGTGTTGCAGGAGATGGAAGTAAAATCAACAGCCGACTCATTTGAATTATAAGGGACAGAAATATCAGAATCATTGAATCGTGTAGTAAGATCAGAAGAATTCCCCCCAGCCTCAGAAATTAGAACTATATCAATATTCATATTATGACTTGAATTTGCACCATCACTTTGATTATTCTCAGTTCCTTTCATTTTTAGCCAGAATGAGTACAATGATTTATCTACCTCATTGACAGAGTTGATTTCAGTTGCACGTTAAAATTCCAACAATTTATCATGACCGAGAAAATTTTCTAATTGAATCAATGCAGCTGAACGCTCATTTTCCTTAGGAGAAGGTTTGGTGATGTCATTATCTTTTGCAATTGGCTCATCAAATTTCAAGTACTTTACAACATCAGGCGTGAATGGACAAAGTCCGCAAGCTTTAAATCCATTCTGTATGGTTTCTCGTGGAAAATTTTCAAGCACTGGCTTTAGAAGAGGGGCTACATCTACCAGTGACATTTTTTCAAAATCATTATCTTCCCTCCATTTGGTAACAGATTTCAACCACAAACTTTTCAGTGAGCGGAAAACTGCAACATCTGCTGGTTGCAAAATATGTGTTGCATTTGGCAAAAGTGGGATTAATTCTACTCCATTTTCTGCGCATAGAGTTGATAAATGTAAGGTATCATGAGAAGAGTGGCCGTCGAGGAACATGATGACCGGTCGATCAATTTTTTCTTGATTCAACTCAGGGATAAATGAATTTGCAAAGTATTCATAGAATGTATTCCTTTTCATCCATCCTGTACTAGATTTACCGATGCACCAACTATCAGGAACAGAACGAGAAATATCATCAGGTAATCTCAGATAACGGTAAACGATCATAGGAGGGGCCAACTCTCCTGCTGCATTACAATTGAAAAGAACTGTGAGGTTTTCTTTCTCATCATTACCAGTTACGCGATAGACGTTCTTATCTCCTCTTTGAGCTAACACTTTCCCTTCCTTAGGATTGAGGTATAAGGCAGTTTCGTCACAGTTAAAAATTCTTTTTTTATCCAAGAAAACATCCATTAAATTGTTTTGTTCTAAATATTGCCCTACCTCCTGAAACCATTTGCGACAATCTTCTTCAGTTATTCGAGCTCGAGTTTTTGATAATTTTTGAGGAGTTCTTAAACGTAATGATGGATGTCTTTTGAGAAGTAATTTCAGCCATTTATTTCCTGGCCGGCCATCCACAAATTTTGTTTTTAATTTACTTTTTTGCACAATTCTCTGTACGCTATCTTTTATGCCAGCTTCACTCACAGGAGAACCTTTCCGCTAACATTCTAACGCCCATTTCACAATATATTCTTCATATTCTCTTAATTCTGGACTAGGGCCTATAGATGTCTTTAAAAATTTTCCCTCGTTCTTGTAAAACAAAGTAGTGACTGGAATACCATGTTCTAATGCAGCGCGATAAACAGGTTTCCCTTTTCGTACGTCAATTAATGCCTTCTGAAGGCGCTTGTCAGTATACTGCCTTCGTTGCTTTGGCATGATGAATACTACAATAATGTAAACATACAAATTCATGTTTTAGAGTCATAGAATCAGCCTAAGAAAGCAAAAAACTGTACTTTTCAACAACTGGATGATTCATTTTTCAGTACTTTTCCAGTTATTGAAAGGTCTTTCAATAACTGGAACAATCGTCATTTTAAGAATCCAGTGGTTGAAAGTGTTTATTTATGAACAACATGGCATCTTATAATTGCAAATACCATATGTATTCCTTTGTTAGATATTCTGCTACAATACTATACCATTTTAGCACTCTATCACAATTAGGAAGCGAATTATGATCATTTTACAGGACTTACCGTTCTTAATTTTTTTCTAAGAAAATCTATCATTTGTTGAAAAACACGAAACCGTTCAACTTTGAAACAACAACACATGTCTTAAACAACAGTAATGTAATCGGCATTAGTATAGATTTGTTGATCAAGACCTCTTCTTTCTATAGACAGGGTGCAGTGTTACCAAAGTATTTTCTAGCGCTTAATATTGGCAATTGAAGTTGAAGTTTTCAACCACTGGGTACCTTTCAACCACTGGCGCGTTACCTTATAGCAAGATTTTACAATTCACTCAATTTTTCGCGAAACGTTGCGAATTTTAAAAAGAAAAACACGAAAAACAATCACAAAAAAAACAAAAGAAAAAACGAAAAACAGTGTTCGAAAAATCCGTTTTGTTCTTAATCAGCATTCGGCTCATTTGGCTGACCCGCATTTGGTGGATTAACAACAGCTTCTGGCGGAGCCTGAACGAATAGCTCCATTTCCGATGCAAGTAACTTAGACCTCATCATAAATTCAAGTGGCATTGTTTTTCTTTGTACGTCATCGAAACAAAGCATACGCCCATCATTCGAATCGAACATGAATCTTTTTATTTTTGATTGTAGGCCATTAAAGTATCTTTCGACTGCAGCATCGAGTTCATGTTCATCGTTGGCGGGTTCGGTGTCCGCTAACTCGCTCAATCGGGCTATTTTTGCATGTGGCGGCGAATCGTTGTACTCCATTTCTGAATCCGATAAATCGTAGTTGATTTCTGTTACTTCGAAAGTACGTTTGTAGCGTCGGCTTACCGCCGCGTACAATAATATATATATATATAAGACGTGTTTTCCTTCAACAATACGCGTTTATTTTGTTTTTGGGCTATTAATTACATGCAAAAAAAATGAATCGACATGGCATACAAAATACATAAAAAAGTGACTAGATAGGAGATTTATAAAAAGGGCCCCGGGGTGGTAACAAATAGTGACAATCGATTACATAAATAAAACATATAACAAATAAACGATTGCGGTATTTACTGTTCCGCGTCGACGATGTCATCCAAAGCCCAGTGACGATGTCGTATTCCAGGATCCGCGAACGCTGATGGTGGTCTCTCCGGCTTCTGGCTTGTTGTCTCTTTTTTGTCTTTTTTAGACGAAAGGGAAAAACCCGTAAAACTAACAATACGTGCCGCTTGGCAAGATTACAAAATTAACTTATTACGAAATCTAACGAAATTGAAAAACACGTCGTCGACATAACACCTTTCGTAGCTAGAGCCGGACTGACTCTCTGTCTTTTCAGCCAGTTCCCTGCCAGGACCAACGCTATCTTTGGAAAATCCCCGTTAGATATTTTAGACAATCGAGGCTTTCTGTCGAATTCAGACACAATTAAAAACATTCGCCTCGTCGAGACATGAAGGATAGGCACCATTGTTGTCACTAGAATTTCAATCGAATATTTATCTTTAATTTTCTTTGTATTAACCTCGTTAGATAGGTACCTATCTTTCACGCTCAGTGTCTGAATTCGACAGAACTTTCCACTCTACACGTTTATAGGCCCCCTCGCTGTAACCCAGAAACGTGTGAATTAATTAAAATTTGATATCGATACATAATTACTTCCGAAAATCCGTAGATAAAGACTTCAACTTACAGCAGAGCAACGTACTTATCGAGTTCTTTAATAATTTTTGGATTCGTTACACTCGCAAACTTCCTTTTCATCGTATCAATATAACCCTCAAGGGTCTTATGAAGGTCGATTGGAGTTCGTCCGCGAAGTAATACTACTTTCTGCATCTCCGCTTCGACTGATGAAACTGAAAACAGCAAAACGTGAGCCAGATGAACACATTGAAGAAATTCAAATATTATTGATGTCAGTGAAATATGTCTTACATTCATCAGGTTCACTAGAAGATGGCATTAAACGCGGATATTTCAAACAGATTCTTTCCAACATTGTTTCTTGTTTTTACTTTCAAACTTTTAATAAATCAACGTGAACGTCGTGAATCTGCTTGCAAATTCTCACTACTACATACAAGATATAATAATTTCTTTTTTCTTAGCAGAAAACATCGCACGCAGAGAAATATTTTCTAATTTTGTCTCTGAGCTTCCTCTTCTAAGTCAAGATCTGATTCCAAATCATTTTCTCTTATTGATGATTTATGCATTTCTTCCTTTTCTTCATAGTTCTCTCTTTTTCTTTTTCTCTGTTTTTAGCGGACTTTACTTTTCAAGTAATGTCCGCTATTGCGTTCACTCGGGTTTCTTAGTATGTTTATTTTTTTTTTTTTGGGTAGTCATGTTCTCGAGCTGATTAGTTTTTGGATGTGATCGGACGTGAGGTAGCGTGAGGAGGCGCGAGTCAAAGTTTTCTGGTTGTCGCGCGATAACTTGAGTAAAACTTGACGGATCGAAATGAAAGTTGGATGAAGGGTGGGGGTAGTTAAGTTCTCGAGCTGATTAGTTTTTGGAGGTGATCGGACGTGAGTTAGCGTGAGGAGGCGTGAGTCGAGGTTTTTAGTTGTTGCGCGATAACTCGTGTAAAACATGATGAATCGGATTGAAAGTTGGAAGAAGGGTAGGAGTAGTGGAGCTTCAGAACTAATTAGTTTTTGGAGATGATTAAACGTGAGGTGACGTGATGAAGCGTGAGTTGAAGTTTTTTTGGTTCTCGAGTGGTAATTAGGGGGCAATGTGATGGAGAGAATTGAAAATTGGAAGAGTGGTAAATGCAGTGACTTTTGAAGCTGATTAATTTTCTAGCATTATGAGACGTGAATTGGCGTGAGGAGGCGTGAGTAGAGGTTTCTAGTTCTCGCGTGATAGCTCGAGTAGAACTTTATTGATGGAGTTGAAATTTATTAAAAGAGTGGAGCTAGTGAAGTTTCAGAACTGATTATTTTCTGGAGGTGATTGGACGTGAGGTAGCGTGAGGAGGCTTCACGTGAGATTTTTAGACGTGAGACAACGTGAGTTGAGGTTTTTTTTGTTCTCGCGCGATAACTAGAGTAGAACTAAGTGAGTAGTATGTGATTTGAGGGAACGTGAGTTGACGTGACGGGGCGTGAGTGGAGGTTTTTTAGTTCCTGCATGATAAGTGGAGTACATTTTCACGGATCTAGTGTAAAGATGATCGAACGTGAGCCTGCATGACATGACGTTAATCAAATTATTCGCGAACGAAATCATTATTTTAGTGGTTTTTCGAATAAAAGTTAATTTGTGATCGATTCGTTCGAAATGATTGTTTTCAAATGAATCATTCGCAAACGAAATCGTTATTTTAGTGATTTTTCAAATAAAAGTTAATTTTTGATCGATTCGTTCAAAATGATTCTTTTCAAATGAATCGTTCGCGAACGAAATCATTATTTTAGCAGTTTTTTGAATGAACGTTAATTTTTAATCAATTCGTTCGGAATGATTCTTTTCAATTGAATCGTTCGCGAACGAAATCATTATTCTAGTGGTTTTTTGAATAAACGTTAATTTTTGATGGATTTCGTATTTTCTTCAAAATGATTCTTTTTAAATGAATCGTTTGCGAACGAAATCATCGATTTCTGACTGTTAATTGGTGATTGATTCGTTTAAAATAATTCCTTTCAAATGAATCGTTCGCGAACGAAATCACTATTTTAGTAGTTTTTTGAATGAATGTTAATTATTGATCAATTCGTTCAAAATGATTCTACTCAAAAGAATCGTTCGCGAACGAAACCATTATTTTAGTGGTTTTTTGAATAAAAGTTTATTTTTGATCGATTCGTTCGAAATGATTCTTTGTCGAAGTCGTTCGTGAACGATTCATGCAAGATATCGATTCATTTGAAATTTTTTATGAGGTGATGAAATAAATGATTGGATCTGTTTAAATGTAACGTGACTTAAAGTTTCATAAACCTATCATACGAAAAAATATAAAAAATCAAAATTCATGCTGTCGGAAATTTATATTCCATCCCGCCAGCCGAGAAAGTTCGCTTTTGTTGCGTGACGGCTACGCGTAATCGGTTATCTTTGAACAATTGATTTCGATAAAGACCACCCGTCCACTGAAAAACCCGCTTTTTGATAGCGCCGTATCTTTGAATATTGTAATGGAACGTAATTTTTAGAAATAATTTTGCTTAAAATTCAGTCCGAAACAGAAAACCCCTTTCTAGAAATAATTTATTTCTTCTGCGCGAATACATGACTAAATTTGAATAGGTTTGTCAAAGTCGTTCCTGAATAATTCATATAAGATGTCGATTCGTTTGAAATGATTCTTTTCAAATGAATTGTTTCCGAACGAAATCATCCACTTTTGATTTATTAATCAATTTGAATAGTTTTGCCTAAAAAGTTAAATAAATAGGTAAAGTCCGCTTTTAAGATACTCTAGTATCTTCTAGTTATTTTTTTGACATAGATAATCTATATAATTTTCAATCACTTTTTTCTCAAGTTTGGCGGCAGAGACCTGCTTGATCTATGGTAGAAAGCGTCATTGTGCATCAATACTAAAGACTACTGTAGGAGCATGGAAACACACAATATTTGATATGTGTTGCGAGTGTTGTGTAGCACTATTTCACCGCATAGAAGAGACTTATTCTAAGTGTTCTACTAACATTGACTGAGCGAAGTAAAAATAAGTAGTAGCCTATTAGAGCACCTCGCTGCCGAAATGTCTTTTGTCTGTGATAGAAGTAAATTCAAGAGAAAATACAGTCAGGCGAGTTTAGAAGTTCAAAAAAAGGATAAAAACATTAAAAGAAATGTAAGTAGTAAGATGTGAAAGATAACGAATTACTGTTGAAAGCTATAATCAAGGTATGAAGATGTAAGGTTTCTTTCATCTAAGCTACTTCTTCTTTCTATAGTTGTTCCTGTCGTCCGTCGTTTCAATCTACGTACTATCATGTATTAGGTGAGCATAGTTTTTCATTCCAGTGTTCCTTTGTAATATGTTATATTTAGTTAATAATTATATGCTTTGTGGTTATTGAATTCATCGAAGTCGCTTTCGATACGTCTGCAAAACTTCGATCATACCTAGTGCTCGAGTAGACCAGCAACGTAAATTTAAACAGGCAAGGTTTCAGTGTGCTGATGAAAAAATTAATTTTTTACTGCTTTCTTTCAGCTTCAGAACTTTCAGTTCAATGGGAAAAGAGATAATTGTTTTTCAAATATTTGTTTACATCATTTTGTTACCTGCAATTTATAATTGCGTGTTTTTTTATGGTTCAGTTTTTTTTTCAGTTGGTAACTGTATGCGTTTGTATTTGTATTATAATATGTATTTTTGAAATGATTTACTTAAATTTCTTCGTATCGAAATGTGAATGTGATATGTAGGATTGTGATAAAATGTAGCTGTAATATTAATTTATAATAAACTATTAAAAAATGACTTGCTGTTATTTCTTAAACGATTAAAAGAATATTTTGTGGAAATGAAAATTTGCTTTGATATTTCTTCCTCGTTCGTGTGTATGCGTTGATTTGTTTGTTTTTGATGCCACAGTAAGTTTTACTATTACGGTATTGTGTGTTAAAATTTACGTAGAAATATGCGTAATTTTTTCTCCCAAAATGTCGTATTATTGGAGTTGTGGAGGAGTAAGTGATAGAATCTGATGACATGTACGAAATCAGCGTACTGCATTTAGTATAAATCGGTTTGTAAAAATTGCACGAATTGGTGAGAGAAGTAATGTTCTTTGGTAATTCATTGAAAATAACGAGTGCATTGTACCGTGCAGTTCGCAGTTGTGTTAACGTATCTTGAAAATGTCGAAAAATTGATGGAATTTCGTTAGAGAGATACAGAAGATGTGCAGATTGACTGATTTGATGGTGGTAATACGGAGTCTGATATTACGTTTAGATTACCACTTCACCGTAATTTTCAGTGGGATAATTTCATATTACATTGAATTCGTTCCACGCGAAATACACTCCATGATGAAACTGATTATGGAAATGAATGTATCGGTCATGAAAACTTATGTCTAGACATTTAGCTAGATGAAATATGACGAAAATTTTTTAGCCAGAAATGAAGCTCTGGTTATGGATTTTTCAGAAGTTTGAGAATTTCAAAAATTTTGAAAAAAGTGTCGTTTTTGATCAGTTAGAGGTAGCTGATTTCGAATATGATAATTTTCGATGATTTCCATTTATCCCAGAAGAATCGCAATTTTTTTTCAAATAAGTGCGTTTCCGCAAAGATAAATGGGATTTTTTTTATCAAATAAGCAATATTCAAGGGTAAAGATTCGGTAAGTAGTTGAATCTGATAATATATTCGAAATTAGCATGCTCGATTTAGTAAAAATTTCAACCCATTAGCAGCGTATGAAATATGCATTGTTTTAAAATTCGTGATACATAACATTCGCCTTATATGAAGTAGTATGCAACTTTACTGACGTATTTTGAAAATTTCAATAATAGCGATATAATTGGTTAGGAATTAGTTGGAACAATGATCGAGGTGTCGTTTTCCACTAACTCGAGGTCGGTGACATCGAATATGTTATCAGATTCAACTACTGATCCCACCTTACCACCTAAAATTGTGTTTTTGATAAAAAATCGTATTTATCTCAGTGGATACGAACGATTTAGAAAAACTGACTGCAGAAATAGATTTCTCGAGTCCGAAAACATATATTTAGACATTTTGCACGACAAAATCGGACACAAAATTTTTTTGGTCAAAAAACGAAGAAGCCTATAGGTCGTGGATTTTTCGAAATTTTGACGATTCTAAAAGTGTCGAGATAAGTGTCGATTTCCACTAATTCGAGGTCGCTGATTATGAATATGATGATATTTTTTGGCGCTCTCCCCTCCTTCATCTCTAAAACTAGTTTTTTTTGAAAAAAATCAAGATTTTTCCATGATGGAGGGGAGAGCGCTAAAAATCACCATCATATTCGTAATCAGCGACCTCAAATTAGTGGAAATCGACACTTATCTCGACACTTTTGGAATCGTCGGAATTTCGAAAAATCCACGACCTATAGGCTTCTTCGTTTTTTGACGAAAAAAATTTTGTGTCTGATTTTGTCGTACAAAGTGTCTAAATATATGTTTTCGGACTCGAGAAATCCATTTCTGCAGTCAGTTTTTCTAAATCGTGCGTATCCACTGAGATAAATACGATTTCTTACAAAAAACGCAATTTTAGGGGGTAAGGTGGGGTCAGTAGTTGAATCTGATAACATATTCGAAATCAGCATGCTGGATTCAATAGAAAATGTCATTTCGTTCATTGTTCTAAGCAGTTCATACCCAATTATGGAGGAATTTTGGATATTTTCAAAATACGTCAGTAAAGTTGCATTCTACATGATATAAGGGGAATAGTGTTTTTCACAAATTTTCAAACATTACATAATTCTTACCTTGCTAACATGATTATCTTAATGTTTGAATTAATTTTTACTAAATCGAGCAAGCTGATTTCGAATATGTTATCAGATTCAACTACTGACTCCACCTTACCCCCTAAAATTGCGTTTTTTGTAAGAAATCGTATTTATCTCAGTGGATACGCACGATTTAGAAAAACTGACTGCAGAAATGGATTTCTCGAGTCCGAAAACATATATTTAGACACTTTGTACGACAAAATCAGACACAAAATTTTTTTCGTCAAAAAACGAAGAAGCCTATAGGTCGTGGATTTTTCGAAATTTCGACGATTCCAAAAGTGTCGAGATAAGTGTCGATTTCCACTAATTCGAGGTCGCTGATTATGAATATGATGATATTTTTTGGCGCTCTCCCCTCCTTCATCTCTAAAACTAGTTTTTTTTGAAAAAAATCAAGATTTTTCCATGATGGAGGGGAGAGCGCCAAAAATCACCATCATATTCGTAATCAGCGACCTCGAATTAGTGGAAATCGACACTTATCTCGACACTTTTGGAATCGTCGAAATTTCGAAAAATCCACGACCTATAGGCTTCTTCGTTTTTTGACGAAAAAAATTTTGTGTCAGATTTTCTCGTGCAAAGTGTCTAAATATATGTTTTTGGACTCGAGAAATCTATTTCTGCAGTCATTTTTTCTAAATCGTTCGTATCCACTGAGATAAATACGATTTTTTATCAAAAACACAATTTTAGGGGGTAAGGTGGGATCAGTAGTTGAATCTGATAACATATTCGATATCACCGACCTCGAGTTAGTGGAAAACGACACCTCGATCATTGTTCTAACTAATTCCTAACCAATTATATCGCTATTATTGAAATTTTCAAAATACGTCAGTAAAGTTGCATACTACTTCATATAAGGCGAATGTTATGTATCACTTTAAAACAATGCATATTTCATACGCTGCTAATGGGTTGAAATTTTTACTAAATCGAGCATGCTAATTTCGAATATATTATCAGATTCAACTACTTACCGAATCTTTACCCTGGAATATGGCTTATTTGATAAAAAAAATTCTATTTATCTTTGCGGAAACACACTTATTTGAAAAAAAATTGCGATTCTTCTGGGATAAATGGAAATCATCGAAAATTATCATATTCGAAATCAGCTACCTCTAACTGATCAAAAACGACACTTTTTCCAAAATTTTTGAAATTATCAAACTTCTGAAAAATCCATAACCAGAGCTTCATTCGTGGCTAAAAAATTTTCGTCATATTTCATCTTGCTAAATGTCTAGACATAAGTTTTCATGACCGATACATTCATTTCCATTATCAGTTTCATCATGGAGTGTATTTCGCATGGAACGAATTCAATGTAACATGAAATTATCCCACTGAAAATTACGGTGAAGTGATAATCTAAATGTTGCCGTGCAGAGTGTCTGGATATATGTTATCGGCTCCGAAAAATCCATTTCTGTGTTTAATTCGTTCCTAACATGCTTATTCACCAAGAAAGAGGCATTTTTAAAAAATCAGCTGCAATCTACACCTCGTTCATTGTTCTACCAGACTACTAATTCATTTAGGTTTGTTTTAAATATATTCAAAGCACGTTAGTACTGTTGCGTACCAGCGGATATAAGGCAAAAGATAAGTAGTAGAAATTTCAACAATGCATGTACTTCCAAGTTAGTTCATAACGTTTTTAAAAGGATGAGAATCGATTTACACTAAATCATGGATGCTGGTTTTAATACATTATCAGATTTTACCTCTTGCTCTCCTAACCATCACAATTTGCGGTTTTGTAAAAGATATACTTTTACTTCGATGAAAATTCGTCGTTAACGATTTTAAAAAAAGGGAAGAGTTTTGGTGAAAAATATTTTTCCATTTGAAATCAGCGATCCCTAAATTAGGAATGATCGACATCTTCACGATACTTTATCAGATTAATCTCTGCTTAATGTAAATAAAGTATTTATTTTATCTCTAATTCCAAAAGTTACAATAATATAACGTCGTGAAATGAAAACGTTTATTCAATCATTTGAAGCGCATCACTAAAAAATATTACTTTTAAATACAACAACATAATTGTATACAAATACAAATTACTTCAGTGTACAACATAAATATTATTCTACACAAAAATCAATTACAAAAAAAATCATCTTCATTAAAATAATCTCCATGGGGAAACAGCGAAGGGAAAATTCATGCGATTTGTGACGAAATTTTCAACACAACTTGATTAATCGACAAAGAAAAAAAAAGAAATACAAAAACATCTTACATATTTAAAGAAGCGTTAGGAAACACGACGAGAAGGGAAAGCGTAAATTTTAAAGAGCATCTACGTTAAATGAAAAATGTAAATACGTGATCGAAATAGTACAAAATTAGTATACAGTCGTTTCCAATCCACACGCATACTCGACGAAAATTAACTTTGGAATGTCACCTCTAGTTCGCGTTGAAAATTTCGCGTCGATGGAAAAGACCTTGAAAATATACACGAATACCTTAAAATAAACGACCATAATACGATTAAAATTTAAAAATAGCGCAACGTTTGCTGGAATGGTAACTAAAAAAAAAATTTTCTAGGAATACTCGATACCAAAAAATACGTTTCGAAACGAAAAAAATAAATCAGCGAACAAACGATAAGCCCAGGTGAAAACGTCTCAATAAAAATTAAAAATATAATACACGTCGGAGAAACCTCAAGGAGAAAATATTCTCAAACTTCTCAATAACGTGGCTAATACGTTAGCCAGATTTTCGGCGTGTTTGGTTATGGTTTCCGTTTCGATATTAGCGGTCGTGATGCATTCGTGGAATGAATTAATGACATCTAGTACTTTGAGAATTAAATTTCTAGTCTGTAGCGGCGATGCGGTATGCGAAACCAACCGCCTACTCAATTCTATTAAGGTTTTCAGTTGCGTAACGCAGCTCGTTAGATGGGTCGAGAAATCCCCGCATCCTAAATCCATGTAACTTCGTATTAACGATTTCGAAGACGACACTAGCGTTTTCGTTTCGGCCGTCAAGTCTTGAATAATTTCCTGCAAACGATAATTAACAATTGAGGCAAATATTCAAACGTATCTCATCCTAAAAAATACGCTCACGAAGCATACTTGAAATTTCAATTCATTTATATTGTTACCCCCTCCGTGTGCTTGAGCTATATCGCATTCGGCGACTATCGCTTTATGTTCTTCCATTAATCTCAACACCTCTTCTATGGCGTTTTTACTCTCCTCCAGGTAAATGTTTTGAGAGGTATTCTAAATCATTTCAAAAATATAAGTTCGTTGTTCTTCAAAATAAAATTAATTAGTACTTGGAAGTCAAGATAAGTTCTTGAAATGTCGAACATGAATTCTTGAGGTTTAGAAAAAAAGCAGTCAAGATTTCCATCCCTAAATCAAGTTTTCGCTAATATCTCGCGAAAGAAGGCTCCTACTGCAAAAATGGTTGGATGCGAAAATATTGTACGATAAATTCTACACAAAATAGCTCATTACATTTTTTCTCTCAGATGTGAAATAAAACTTGAAAAGTTCACGTCAAGTTTCTTTCTTTTTCTCCGGCATTCCTTTGAAATCTTCGAGTTCTTAATTACAATCTGTTTCACTATACTCCACAATTTAAGATATCCAAAATAAAAACGCCTCTAGCCACAGGGCTGTATACGGCGTCAAAAAAAAAAAAAAAAAACTTTTTTGATCATTTTACTCCTCTCATACAGACGTTCTATATGTAATTTGCAGCCCTTTTCAGTTTCCCCTCTCCACCTGCCAGAGCCTATGTAGTAGCCTTTGCTTAAAGAAAGTGAGTTTTGTTACATGCCATCAGTGGAATATAATATTTATTAATTAGTTATTTATTTATTTATTTATTCATTCATTTCTTCAACTTATTTACTATATCTAATTCACTTCATTTATGGATTTTTTTTTTTTTTTAAATTAACTTCATTCACTTTATTCATCACTTTATTTACTTATTTATTCATTTTCAATTTTCAACTCTATTCATCACTGAATAATAAATTTCAATTAATTTTTATTTAGGTATTTGTTTTCATTTTTCAACACTCATCAAATACGTACTTGAGCTTAAATCAGAAAAATTTTGTTTGTTTGTTTGTTTATGTAATTTATTTATTTTGTTTGTTTGTTTGTTTGTTTATGTAGGTAGTTCATTTATTTATTTAGGATTTTGTTTGTTTATTTATGTAATTTATTTATTTTGTTTGATTGTTTGTTTAATTATTTATTTAGTTTGTTTGTTTGTCTATGTTGGTAGTTTATTTATTGATTTCGTTCATTTGTTTATTTATTTAGGCTTTTGTTGGTTTGTTCATTTATTTGTTTGTTTATGTAGTTTATTTATTTTGTTTATTTATTTATTTATGTAGGTAGGTAGTTTATATATGTAGTTTGTTTGTTTATTTTAGTTATTTATTTATTTATTTATTTATTCATTCATTTCTTCAGCTTATTTACCATATCTAATTCACTTATTTTTATGATTTTTTTTTTTTTAATCAACTTCATTCACTTTATTCATCAATTTATTTACTTATTTATTTATTTTCAATTCTCAACTCCATTCATCACTGAATAATAAATTTCAATTTCAATATTTTAATTTTTATTTAGATATTTGTTTTCATTTTTCAACACTCATCAAATACATTTATTTATTTATTTATTTATTTATTTATTTATTTACAGCCTATTATGTTACATCTTAAATTATTCTAGATTAAATTTAACAATTGATTTTGGCCCTAAAGTAGGGCAAAGGCCTCCCTCAATCTTGCCCATTCTTGCCTGTTTTGAGCTATTCTGTGAAACAAGTTATGGGTTAGTAGTTTCTTAAAAGCGTCGCCCCATCTGGTATGTTGCTTAGCTTTTTTTCTTTTACCAAAGTTTTGCCAAAAAGTTGTTTTATAAATTTTGTTTGTTTATGTAATTTATTCATTTTGTTTGTTTGTTTATGTAGGTAGTTCATTTATTTATTCAGGATTTTCTTTGTTTATTTATGTAATTTATTTATTTTGTTTGATTGTTTGTTTAATTATTTATTTAGGTTTGTTTATATTATTTATTAGTTGGTTTATTTATTCATTTATTAGTTTCGTTTGTTTGTCTATGCAGGTAATTTATTTATTTTGTTTGTTTATTTATTTAGGTAGTTTATTTATTGATTTTGTTCATTCGTTTATTTATTTAAGCTTTTGTTGGTTGGTTCGTTTGTTTGTTTATGTAGTTTGTTTATTTTGTTTGTTTGTTTATTTATGTAGGTAGGTAGTTTATTTATTCAGTTTGTTTCTTTATTTTAGTTATTTATTTGTTCATTCATTTCTTCAACTTATTTACCATATCTAATTCACTTAATTTATGGATTTTTTTTTTAAAATAACTTCATTCACTTTATTCATCAATTTATTTACTTATTTATTTATTTTCAATTTTCAACTCTATTCATCACCGAATAATAAATTTCAATTTCAATATTTTAATTTTTATTTAGATATTTGTTTTCATTTTTCAACACTCATCAAATACATACTTGAGCTTAAATCAGAAAAATTTTGTTTGTTTGTTTATGTATTTATGATTTTGTTTGTTTGTTTATGTAATTTATTTATTTTATTTGTTTGTTTATGTAGGTAGTTAATTTATTTATTTAGGATTTTGTTTGATTGTTTGTTTAATTATTTATTTAGTTTGTTTATTTTATTTATTAGTTGGTTTATTTATTCATATATTAGTTTCGTTTGTTTGTCTATGTAGGTAGTTTATTTATTTTGTTTGTTTATTTATTTAGGTAGTTTATTTATTGATTTTGTTCATTTGAGCTTTTGTTGGTTTGTTTATTTGTTTATGTAGTTTATTTTATTTATTTATTAGTTGGTTTATTTATTCATTATTAGTTTGTTTATTTATATATTCATAGGTAGGTAATTTATTTATTTATTTAACTTTTGTTTGTTTGTTTATTTATTTATTCCTTTCTTTCTTTATTCTGAATTAACTTGTGCGGAATTTGGTGTAAAATATTCTTGCAGCGACAATTTTTGAAAACTCACGTAAATGATTACCCCCCCCCCCCCCCTCAAAAAAAAAGAGAAAAATTCTTCACAGAAAGAATCTTGGCGATTTCTTTTTCACGATTAAGCATCATAATCGAATTTTCAAAGACGATTTTCTTACGCCAGGACCATATAAATTCTACTCACTTGATTCGGAGTCGGTGGCAATGGTCTTTTATTCAACGAATTCAACGAAACACTCCTCGGAGGTAATTTAGGAGGGCCCGCTTTCTTCTTCAACGTGCTCGTCGAATTATCCGCATCGTTCTTGGTTTCTTGTTTTTCCCCGCATTCGCCGTTATTTGTTCCATTCACTTGGTTGTTTTCCTGTACCGGCGCACCCACGCTATTCCTACGCTGTGTACCTTCCGCGTGTCCATTGGCCAATTTGAGGGTATTATCCTGTGTCAGAAAAATATACGTTTTCATCTCGCCGGATTATTTTTTCACGAGCTTGTTTCATAAACCCATGTACCTGTGTTGTAGGAGGGGGTGGTATAATAAAAGATGAGATTTGCGTGGACGTTAACTCGCTGGTGATGGCTGAATTTGGAGTCGGCGGAGGAACCGTCATGGTAGCCAGAAACGAATCTAAATCCAAAGTTAATATTTTATCGTTGTTTAAGACCTTCGATAAAGCCGTATCTGCCAAATGAAAGATATCGATTAGTGAGCACGTTGATTGCGAAGAATGATGGACGAGAAAACGAGAATTGCTACCATAGGTACCTAATATTTCGTCGTGACGTAGCTGCTCTGATATAGAAGGCGAGTATACATTATCGTCGCAAAACGAAGGTGGAGGAGGGGCTTGTGATTCTATTAAACGACGTTCTTCCTCCTAAACGAATGAAAAGCATTAATGTAAAAATTATACACATACTAACAAAAATATAAGGAAATTATCAAAGATAAGTAAATTATTCGTGATTTTTTTTTTTATTTAAATTAAGTACAAATTATTCGAAAAATGAACAAAAATCACTTTTTATTAATTTTTTAATAGTCTGTTTGTTTCACTACGAAGCTCTGATCGAAATAAATTTTATATTAAGTGAATAACAGTGGAGTCAGAAAATACAAAAAAAAAAAAAAAATTAATAAAAATAAATATTTTGAGGTTAATTGCCTCAAGTTTCCTACAGATGTATATTGTTCATAAGCTTCAATGCAATGCATTTTTTTTTTCGGGTGAAGATACAATAATTTATTATTGATCGTGATTATGTCTTTACATCGAATAATTCAACTGCCATTTTTCAAATGTTAAAATCTCATTTGGGCATAAACATACACAATATTAATTTACATCACTTTAAGATCCAAAAAAAAAACGAAAATAATTTACTTTGATGGAATCCGGTAAAGGAGGAGGTGGAATGAGGGTTAAATCAATAAAATCCGCTTCCACATAATATCCCGGCGATTCCGAGCCGTTTTCGTCTTGCATTTTTCTCCACCAATCCTAAACGCGTGAAAATAAGCGTGAATGAGAAATCCTCCGGATAAGTAACTACATAGTTTTCACGACCATCTTACCTGCATATTTTGCTGTTCCATCGAAATCATGTTATCCGGACTATGCAACCCGAAACTCAGATTCGAATCTCTGTTGTTACCAGCGTCTGTAAATTAAACAATAAATTACGTAGAATCGAATAAGAGTTTGAGTTTTATTGACTACATTTTCTGGCAGCTTACTAGTACGTGATGGACTGTTCGAAGGAGTGCTTATGGAATCCGTATCGCTTTCCAAGTCTGCAAGTTGTAATGCTTTCATCGCTTCGTACAGTCGTTCGCTTACATTAGCGTGACTCTGTTAGGCGGAAAAATAATATAATTAGTAATGCTAAATTTTCTATAAATTACAAATAAATCGAAAAAATCAAAAGTTTGGTGATTTGTTAAGATTGTAAAAATGTTCTAAAGAAACTTAAGTTTTTGCCTTTTTTTCATTAACCTGCCTGGTACAGCCGTTTGGTTAGGGACATTTGTACATAGTGGGAGGGATTTGCAGTTGTGGGAGCAGGCGAGAAGAGTTAAGGAACGTGTATACATGTCTAATTGTGGCTTCATGATATATTTGATTAAATGAAAAAAGCTCGAATATACTGAAAAATGATTAAAATATATTCATTAACTCGCAATAAATTTTTAATTCAACATTATTTTTTGAAAATATTTTTACTTCACTTGCTTTTTTCAGGCCAGAGGCACGGAAAGGAAAATTTAAATTAAAGAAAGGAGGTGAGATTCACGAAGGAATTGAAACAGTTTGATTGTTTAGAATTTTTTTGCAATTTTTCTTGGTAATAATGTTATTTTAAAAATACCTTTTTAGTCAAAATATTTTTTTTCCGAAGATTTTTGGCACTAATCTTTTAAGAATTATATTAAATTTTATTTTAAAAAAGGTAATAAACATGCCTAAAGAAATATTAATTGATAAATTATAAATTAAAAATTTTAGGCAATTTTTCTTTCATATCTTTTTTTTTTTTTTTTTTTTTTTTTGCAAATTGTAATGCTTAATTATACTTTATTAACATTTATCGTTACCTGATGTGCATTTAATCAATTAATTTAAAGCTTTATACCCCAATATGTATAATGTACGAATACCATGGATAAAAATATCAGTTTTATTCAGGTAACAATAGTGGCCCATACACGAACGGATTTTACAGCGGATTTACAGTGGATTTGATCCCCTGAGCTCAAATCCGTTTGAAATTCCGATAGTTAAGGGAGTACTTCGGATTTTGAGAATTCACGTTGAATCGTATCCGGGGATTTGATGTTAGGATCAGATTCATTTTAGCCATTAACAGTGGTACTCGTTCCTTCGAACTTGATCGGATCTGTTCCTATGAATTTTTGTTGATAAAGTGATAATAATTTAATTTCTACTTTAGTGGGTAATTCTCTGAAAATGTCCATATTTCTATAATCGATGTTTTTTTTGAAGAATTACGCTACAATTGAATTTTTTTTTCCTATATTTATATGAGTATCTCCTCTAACTTTCCCATCGATTGAAATTGTCCTCCACCCCCCCTAAATGGGGGTTTTTTCAACCCAAAGGTCAAAAGTTCCAAGGCCGTGGCATGTAAACGGTCACGTTTTGAATTTTCAATGTCACATAAATGATATTAAATTAATATTTTTTTGAGGAAAAACTTAGCAAAGTTGCTCAGGATAGTTGAGTGTGTATGTTAACGCTCAAAATGATGTCCAAAGTTTCCCTGCTTGACCTCCAGGAAGGTTCAAAGACCTGTAAATGGTTTATACACTCCTAGGCCGTGGCGTTTTTTGTTTGCTTCTCCTGCGGCAATGATTTTATAATTCGTTTTTCTTTGCGGTTACAATGCTTCCTTGACATCATGAGAATACACTGCCAGCATTCGAAATGTGAAATGTCATTTATTTATCACAGTCGGAAAGCAAAATTCGTAAAAATTGTTGATTCCCGGTTTTTGTGGTATTAGGCCGTGGCTTATTCTAACTCAGCCATCAAATGTCCTAGGAACCTGGAACAAAAGGGATATCGAAGATTAGTAAGTACATATAATATTCACCTATTCAATATTCTCTTAAATTAACTGTTAGAAGCTCCTTAATAAATTTTTGGCGAATTCTCTTAGGCCGTGGCTGGTTGGTTTTCATCTTAGGCCGTGGCGAAGTGTTTTTTTTTACGACCACGGCCTAGGAATTAGTGTCTTTTTGCCATTCTAAATCAATTTTAATGGGGATACACTAACAAAGATGTTATTAATTTAGGTGTTAATGGCTGTCTCTCGAAAAAAGACACTAGTTCTTAGGCCATGGTCATAAAAAGACACTTCGCCACGGCTCAAGATTAAAACCAACCAGCCACGACCTGAGAGAATTCGCCAAAAATTTACTAAGGAGCTCCTAACAGTCAGTTTAAGAGAATATTGAATAGGTGAATATTATATGTACTTACTAATCTTCGATATCCCTTTTGTTTCAAGTTCCTAGGACGTCTTACGGCTGAGTTACAATAAGCCACAAAATCGAGAATCAACAGCCACGGCCTAAGAAGTTCTTAAGTTTTGGGTAATAAAATTTCAAAAAGTCCCCCTACCCCCCAGGGGGACATGACTTGAGCCGAATGGCATAAATGACATCAAGGACACATATACTCACTATCCCAATCAAAAAAATTCCCAATATCAACTTTTTTTTTCAGAAAAATAAAGACATCGAAATATGGACATTTTCAGAGAATTACCCTAGTACTTTTTTATATAGAATTTTCAAGTGATTTTAATTTTGTTTTAACGTAATGGCACAAAAAGTACAACTTGAGTGGTCTCGTACTTTCATTAAGTACTTTGATAAATCTTTACCGTTTAAGGCCATGCCTGTGGCTGACAACGGATGAACACTACAAAAGCAGCTGAAAATTATCATTCGTCATCCTTAAATAGTTGAAGAAATCTTGTGGTTCATTTTCCCTTAGTTCCCGAATTAGAGGCATATGGCTAAAAATATCTCCATTTTCTAGCCACCTTTTTACCCATTTAGACCTCTTTTTTTTTCTCCGGAATATTTCGTAAATCATAAAGATTCCTAATGCTGCAATAGCTTTTTTTCGTGACATTTTAAAACTTAAAAATTGTTAAAATGGTCAAATTTCAACACTTATCACTTCACTTCTTATCTAAACTGCGATGAATCTGATCCCAAATGTTATGACTAGTACATAAAATCTGGAAAACAGATCGGATCACTTCCACAGCATCAGATTCCATGAAATTCATCGGATTTGTACCCCCTTAACTGGCGGACTTGATTCATGGAATCAAATCCCACGGATTTGCACGATTTACAAATTTCATGTTGGTGGCCGAAGGAGCGGATTTGATCCGGCGGATGAAATCCTCTCAGATCCGCAGGATTTTATCCGTGGGATGAAATCTGCTGTAAAATCCGCTCGTGTATGGGCCACAGCAACAGTGGCGCAACCAGAACTTTTTTTTTGGAGGGGCTAAAAACAAGGAAGCTCAACTCTAGTTGATACCCACCTATTTTCATGAAGTGTAAAAATTTTTTGAAAAAATTGCAAAATGAATTGTATTGTAGATAACCATATATAGATAACCCCTCGGTATATACGAATTTATCACTCATAAATGATGAAAAAGGAGCCAGAAAGTTTTTTTTATTAATATCTAGGACGCGTATATGTTTACTAATTGATTTTTGAAATTTCGAAGATTTGCGGGGGAGCTTTAGCCCGCTAGCCCCTCCTTGATTGCGCCCCTGAATAGCAATTCACCTTGTTTACAATTTTTTTGCCAACTATTATTCGTGAATTCAAATTTTATTAAAACAAAAAAAAATCATTAATTGGTAGTGGAACATGAATGAGACATAAAACTGTTTAAAATTCTTACTTAGTTTGGTAAATTAAAGCTTCATGTGAATTGAAGAAAAAAGTTTATCAATTATTAAATTTTTTTTTTTTTTTTTAAGAAATTTATTCATTTTACTACCGAACAAAATATTTAGTAATGATTATTTATGAATTCATATTTTATTCAATACATCGACTGAGGAATTTTGAATTTCGTACTTCACATAATTTTTATAAATATTTTATTTTATTTATTCAATTTTTTTTTTTAATTTTGAACATTCAGTCGTATTTATTAGGTATCATTATCATCACTTGATAGACTAAAATCGAAAAGGGCCTCCCCCATTAAGTAGGTAAAGTCGGCCCTTGACGCAAATTTGGTCAAAAGTTGTTCCAAATTTTACTTGGGACCTAAAAACATTCCACCTAAATTTTTGACCCCCTACCCCACCCCTTCTGGAATTATCGCGCATTATATGCTAAAAATTCAATTCGCGATATTTCCAGTAAGAACGAGGGAAAATTTTTGAAATTTTCACAGATCATACGTAGTACATGTATGTTTGTACGATAATTTTTTGAGATTTTTTTGAAATTTTTTCCTCATTTTTGGGGGTTCAAAATTTCAAAAAAATTTTGGGAGGTGCCTTTGCTGAATTTTTTTTCATAATTTTGTCATACCCTTAGGTACAACATATAATTTTTTCAAAGTCCCTTTAGGGGGTGCAACATGCTGAAAGAAATGAAGTTTGAATAAAAACGTGTATTTTTCAACTACCGCCCGCAACCATAACACTTAAAGCCCAGTCATTTTTGGTTCGGACCTAGAAAAAATTACAGGAAAGATGATTTATACCATACATACGAAGAATGCCTTCTTAAGTAACATTTTGAAAGTTCCTTCCTCTATCCCTCCGGCTAAATGTGCGAGAGGACAAAAACCTCGGAAAAAAGTGATTTTTTGCTTATAGCTTTGAAAGGAGTAAGCACCAAAATGGGCCCAAAATATTGAACTACAAGTAATCATAATTTATTCATTGTACTATAATATAAGTACTTCGCTTAAAGTGTGTAAAATGTTAAGTTTTGTGCATTTACCTTCCAGTATGGGCCCATATTTGGGCATAGGATAGAAGGCGAGCCCTTAGCTATATAAAGAATATGTAGAATGATTTTGATTTTGTTAAATTCTCCTTTCTGAACAGACATTATTATCATATAATTAAAAAACAAAGAAAGTATTTTAAAATTATAACATTAAACCCCTCTCGGCCACCCCGTTTGTGCACAATAAGGGAACTATGTGAATACCGAAATAACATCTTATGGAAGGTATGACATGCAATAAAAAATCATCTTTCTCCACTTTTATGTATCCACATTATACCTAAAGTATAAAATATTTGGAGATGATTACTTGTACTTCCATATTTTGGGTCCATTTTGGTGCTTAGCGAGAATCATCAGCACTTATTTTTATTGAGAATCCTGTGTAGAATAATTTTGTTTTTATTGATTTTTCCTCTCCCCATCATCATAATTGTCGTACAATTGAAAAACACAAAATTTTTAAAAATGGTTATTTTTACCCCCTCCCTCCCTCCCCCATTTTGTGCGTAATAATAAAAACACTTCGAAAAGTGTTTGAAGGTTTTATCTTCCAGGAAACTGAACGAAGAAAATTTTTTTTACTAATCTAATTTACCCCTGATTCTACTCCTTTCAAAGCTATAAGCGAAAAATCACTTTTTTCAGAGGTTTTTGTCGTCTCGCACATTTAGCCGGAGGGGTAGAGGAAGCAACTTTCAGAATGTTACTTAGGAAGGCATTCTTCGTATGTATGGTATAAATCATCTTTCCTGTAATTTTTTCTAGTTGCGAACCAAAAATGACTGGGCTTTAAGTGTTATCGTTGCGGGCGGTAGTTGAAAAATACACGTTTTTATTCAAACTTCATTTCTTTCAGCATGTTGCACCCCCTAAAGGGACTTTGAAAAAATTATATGTTGTACCTAAGGGTATGACAAAATTATGAAAAAAAATTCAGCAAAGGCACCCCCCAAAATTTTTTGAAATTTTGAACCCCCAAAAATGAGGAAAAAATTTCAAAAAAATCTCAAAAAATTATCGTACAAACATACATGTACTACGTATGATCTGTGAAAATTTCAAAAATTTTCCCTCGTTCTTACTGGAAATATCGCGAATTGAATTTTTAGCATATAATGCGCGATAATTCTAGAAGGGGTGGGGTAGGGGGGCCAAAAATTTAGGTGGAATGTTTTTATATCCCAAGTGAAATTTGGAACAACTTTTGACCAAATTTGCGTCAAGGGCCGACTTTACCTACTTAATGGGGAGGCCCTTCATCACTTGAGGGTGAATTTTTTATTCATTCACAAATCTATTTTGTTGAAAACGTTTTTATTTTGCATTCACGAAATATCCAATGATTATTAATGATTCAAAATTTTGTTTAAAAAAACTCGCCAAAACCTAACAAGAAATTTTGATTTTGAATATTTTTATTTATTTATTATTATTTAATTCTTAATTTTCAACGCTTGTTTAAAAAAAAAATTTCATTGGTAAATAAAGAATAAATTTCAAATTAAAATATTTTAATTTGATAATTAATTTTTCTGTCATTCATTTATTTATTTATTTATTTATTTTTAATTTTCAACTCTATTCATCACTGAATAATAAATTTCAATTTCAATATTTTAATTTTTATTTAGGCATTTATTTTAATTTCTCAACGCTCATTAAATACATACTTGAGCTAATAACGTTAACGAATCACTATGCTTGAGCTGGCCTGGCGGCGGAATCGATGGATCGGAATCCAACGACGATATATGCGAGTTATCCGAATCACTGGATTCTCTTTGATGCTGTGTCAAATACTGTTCAGAATTTTCCACCATTTCTTGCAACTCGTTGATACGTTTGATGACCTGAAATCACGAGTGGCGGTGATAGTTTTCAGCAAATTCTTTTCGATGACTGTTATTTTATGCTTACATCTTGATTGCGGGCGTCTACGTAGTTCATATCACTTTCTAATATTTCCATTGAAATTACACTCTGTAAGTCAACTGGAGATGTGCTACTGTGGGTCGTTTTATTAATAAGATATCCGTTTTGATCGGTCATCATTTTATTGCAGCTAAATTAACGCGAGTAATTTGCATTACAAGAGGAAAAGTAAATGATATTAAAATTTTTACAAAAAGAAAAAAAAATCCTCACAAATTCCTATGATTATCAGTCGGCGGATACTTGATTTGACTAGGTTTACGTATTGTTCCATTGCTACTGGTTTTCATCTGCGAAACAAATCATCCCATTATAATCCTACATTGGGAATCAGATGGGTCTTAACACTTCACTACGTACAGTCGTATTATCCGGATAACACGTGAATTTAGGCGTAGCCGTGAAATCCACGTATTTCTCGTGTTCTGAGGCTTGAGCTTCATCTCTGGCGTAACTCCACGGAGCTGGGCATACTGTATGACGAGCGTGATATGTTGGTGCCGAATCCTGACTCCATAGATCCTTTTCTAAATCCATGTATACTTCACGTTCCGTTAACAGTCTATAGTAGCCGGATAAAACTAGTACGAATTCTTCCGCGTCTCTGTCTTCCATTGTGAAGCTCATTTCCTGATATAACGATATCTGATCGGAGTCAATTTGAAATGATACTATCGGTATATCTGATATTTCGATACTCACTTTTTGTAACAGCGATGGAATGTATAGCGTAACCAGGCACGTCACTTGATCGTTCATTTGTACTCTGATTCCTTCCAATTGTTCTATATCGGCGATTGGTAAAGGCTGAAAAGAATGCAAATTTTAATGAGTGGAATATTCGAATTTTTATACCTAAATTTTTATTTTTTATTTTGGAATATTTTCATTGACATTCGCTACTTGGAATTCAACTACTATCACTAACATTCAATTTTTCATCTTGAAAATTTTCAAAAAAATTATTACTCAATTTGGAATGAACTGATACAAAATTTATTTAAATTTAATTGAGATTTTCATCAGTTCTTTTTAAACATTCTTCATTTTGATTTAATCAAGATTTTAACTAAGAGTATATATATATTATATGTAATTATATATTTTTTTAATTTCAAAAAATTTTTAATTGTTAAATGATATTTTTTCAAGATTCTAAACAAAATTTTCATTATTTGAAATCCAATCTGATCAAATTTGATTTTAATTGAATTAAAATTAATTAAAATTAAATTGAGATTTTCAAACATTCTAAATAACATTTTTAACATTTGAAATTTAATAAAAGTAATTCAATTGAATTGAAATCAAATTTAATCGAGATTATAATATACGTAATATTTTTTTCTCAATTTTGGAAAAGTCTTATCGATATTCATTACTTAAAATTGAACTAAATTTAAGGGAGATCAACTTTAATTTTTATGATTTTTTTTTCTGAAGTTTCTAAATAACATTTTTATTACTTAAAATCTAATCGAAATGCAATTTATTTTGATTCGACGAACATCAACATTATTGATCTTTTTTATTTTTTTAATTTTCAATAAAAATATCATTTTAAATTAAATTAAATTAAACAATAACATTTATTCCAGTTCAGATTTTATTTCTGAATAAAATTATCATTTTGAAATATTGAATTAAAATTAAAATTCAATTGATATCATAAATTTCTTTTATTTAAAAAAAATTGTTCAAATACGATACAGATTAACATTTATTTTTTATTTTTTTTTAATTTTAACATTTTTACCATTAAAAATTCAAGTGTTATACATTTTTTTTTTTTTTAAAAGCTAAGCCAAGCAAATCGAAATTCATTCAATTTTTTTAATCAAATTAAAATTTATTTCGATTTAATCAATATCACAATCGTTAATGTTTTCATCTTATAATTTTCAATAAAAATAAAATTTGATTGAGTTTAAAATTAATTTTATTTTTATCGTGCCGTGTACCGCCACGTGGCTAGAGGCACGTGGACAGTGTTGGAGACATTATAGGGAATTTAATTGCGATAAATTCATTATAGTTTGAAATACTAAAATAAAATCAAAATTTTATGGATATTTTTTTTTTGAAAAAATAGTTTAAATTCAAGATTATCATTTATTTTCTTCATTTTTTTTATTAGGCATTTGAAATTTACGCGAATCAGAATTTTCTTGAAATCCAATCGAATCCAATAACATTACCAATAGTTGATTATTAATTTAAAATTCAAATAAATTAAAATTTATTAAACTTTGAGATTATTAATTAAATTTTTTAATCTTTAGTAAAATTTTTACTGTTTGAAATCGAACAGAAAAGTTTATATTAATTGAAGTAACACCGCCATTTTTTTTGTCTTATCAATTTTCAATGAAAATATAGCTTGAAATTTAATTGAAATTTTCAAGAGAAAAAGGTCAGCAAAGATATAATTAAAATCATACCACGCTATTTCGTATCCCGCTAATCTGACTAATTCCTAATTTCGGACTAACTAAAATCACAGTATCTGTATTACATTCCTGAGAAAATTAAAAGAAAAATTAACACATATTCATACACGTAGTCATCTATGCAACATAATTTTAATACGATGACATCCCATACTCACTCTAATTCCCGTAGAAAAACATTTGGCTCCGTAGCTTGGTAACTCTGATATGATAGTTAAGTAATAAAGCTTGGCTTGTAGACTAGTTAACGTTTTGTGCGTAGTGCCTGTAATAGTTTGGTTCAGCTTCAGTAAATGCGTCAGCAATTTTCTCAGCTCTCTTCTTTTCATCGATTCCATCAACGATACAGGAACGAATTTATCCAGTCCGAATTCTTTTCTGAAATTTCGAAAGATTGTGAAAATTATACCATCGGAAAATTAAAACCACGTATACGAAATAAGTGGAAACGAAATGATTATGTACTCTATGGATTTGACGGTGACTTTGTTGTAAGGAATGTTATTTGATATGGCGTGCTGATGGATATGCAACGCGGCCAATCTCAACGCAGTGTCGTATTTCAGTTCTGGAGCATATCTTTCGTGTACAACGTCGTTACAGCACTGTAATGTGAACACAAATGTAAAAAAAAGTTTAGACTAGCTTATAGCCACGAAATAATCGAATAACTTCGCAATCGAAGAAGTACAACTACCTGATACTTTTTTTTTGATTTTATTACCTCGTTCTTTCCCAGACGAGAGTACCTTTTATTTGCAAAATACGTATTCTTTCATGGCTACCGAGCATCCCTCAGGGCAAGTTTGAAGAAAAATGAATAAATAAAAAAATAATAATTTTGATTTCAGAGCTGGTTTCAGTTAAGAGTCCCAGCCAAGCCAAAAACACCTGATTAATTATTAGTTTCAGTTTTTGCTTCTTAGTTTAAGTTGAGATGTATCGAAAAACAAAAAAGTACCTTCTTCGCATTTTCAAGATCAGTTTCTCACCAAATTTTGAGCGAATTTTATGAATACCCCTCGGGGCTACACGTGAGGGAAATATATAATACAGCTAACCTGGCAGACTTCGTCCTGCCCCTACCATTCTTTTGTGGTGGCCTTTTGCACTTACACAAAGACATGATCTTACTATATGAATGTTGGAATTTTTAACTACTCGTATATAACATGTATAATAAATTTATTTCAAAAAAATAGCACACACACTATTCTATGAAAGTGAAATTAAAAAAAAAACCAATTCATATTATTATAATGAAAAAAAAAAATCTTATTGTGATTTTTCCTTCAAAACAAGGACTCGGAGTCAAACTGACTCCAAAGTGACTCTGAATTCGGCGAGTCATATTTAAAATTTGATTTCGACTCCGACCATTAACTCCGGGGTCAACTGAAAATATGACTCCGACTCTTGACTTCGGAATCAAACTGAATACCTGACTCCTAACTCTGATTCCGGAGTCAATTTTAAAACATGACTCTGATTCTACGTTGACTCCGGAGTCAAGTCGGATTTGGAGTTAATTGGACTCCGACTCCGGAGTCGACTCTTGGTCTTTGCACATCACGATTCATAAATCATGAGTTCATGACATACTGACATACATGAGTCATGACTCACGTAAGGATTAGGAGTCAAGTCAGAGTCAGGAATCAGGTATTCAGGTTAACTCTGAAGTCAAAGGTTGGAGTCGGAGTAAAGTATCTAGACTGACTCCGGAGTCAAAGTGAAGACAGAGTCATGTTTTAAAATTGACTCCGGAGTCAATGGCTGGAGTCGGAGTCAAAATTGTGGGTGACACCCAATCCTTACGTGAGTCATGATTCACGTATGTCATGAACTCATGATTTATGAATCGTGATGTGCAAGGACCCAAAGTTGACTCCAGAGTTCGAGTCAAACTGACTCCAAAGTTACTCCAAATCCGGCTTGACTTCGGAGTCAAAGTGGAATCAAAGTCATATTTTAACATTGACTCTGAAGTCAGTGGGAGCCCAGAGTCGCATACCAACTTTGACTCTGGGGTCAAGGCTAAGAGTCGGAATCATATTTCTTGACTCTAGAGTCAGTCAATGTGGAGTTAGAGTCATGTTTTGAAATTGACTCCGGAGTCAATGGTTGAAGTCGGAGTCAAAATTTTGGGTGACACCCAGTCCTTACGTGAGTCATGAGTCATGTATGTCATGAACTCATGATTTATGAATCGTGATGGACCAAGGGTCGACTCTGAAGTCGGAGTCAAATTGACTCCAAATCCGACTTGACTTCGGAGTCAAAGTGGAGTCAGAGTCATATTTTAAAATTGACTCCAGAGTCAATTGGAGTCAAGAGTCGGATATCAACTTTGACTCTAGAGTCAAGGCTCGGAGTACGAATCATATTTCTTCATTGATTTCAGAGTCAAAGTAGAGTCAGAGTAATGTTTTAAAATTGACAACGGAGTCAGTTAGAATTAGAAGTCAGGTATTTAGTTTGATTCCGGAGTCAAGGCTCGGAGTTGGAGTCAACATTTTGGGTAAAATCCAATCCTTACGTGAATTATGAGTCATGTATGTCATGAACTCATGATTTATGAATCGTGATGGACCAAGAGTCGACTCTGGAGTTGGAGTCAAACTGATTGCAAAGTGATTCCACATCCGGCTTGACTTCGGAGTCAAAGTAGAGTCAGGGTAATCTTTTAAAATTGACTCCGCAGTCACTTAGAGTAAGGAGTCAGGTATTCAGTTTGATTCCAAAGTCAAGGCTCGAAGCCCGAGTCGTGTTTTCAGTTGACTTCGTAGTCAATGGTCAGAGTCGGAGTCAAATTTTAAATATGACTCCGGAGTAAGGTTGGAGTCAGAGTCAAAATTTTAGGTGACTCCAGGTCCTTGCTTCAAAATCATTTCTTGCTCAACTTTCTCATCTAACTTACTTAGAAGGCTAAAATTGAAAAAGGTTTGTCACTTTGGCTCACTTTTTAACTTGACAACATAATCAAAAATTTTAAATCATTTGTTAATCTCCACCACATTTTTAAGTCGATAACCCTCCTTCACCTCTCCAATATAATCTCTGAGAGTGAATTTAGAATAGTGTACTTCTTATCCTCAATATAATCATATGACTTTATATCAACTACATTTTTACCAAATTTAGACTCCTCAAGCTCTACTCAAATTTCGATAATCCGCCATTTTCTATTCATTTTGAACTACATTAACTCCACATACAAAGTTTGATCTTTCTACATTGATTTGGTGATAAGATATGGAACATTCACGAAATTTCATTCATTTTACTTTCTCAAGCCTTCTTCAAAATTTAACGATCCGCCATTTTGGATATATTTTCATTCCAATTGAAGGAGTCATAGTGTGATCCCTAATTAAACCTTCATACAAAATTTGATTTTTCCAGATCGATTTGGTGAAAGATATGGACGATTTATGAAATCTCCTATGGTCATTCACCCTCCAAAAACTATGTTTTGCTTCAACTCCCATCTGGATTCACTTAATAGGTTGAAATTAGAATAGGTAATTTAATTGGCTCAATTCATGATATGACACAAAGATCAAAAATTTGTTCACTTCTACCACATTTTGAGGTCGATAACCCTTTCTGCTCCCCTCCTATATGCGCGAAAGTGAATTTAGGATATAGTATACTTCTCATTTGTAATAATCATATGAATTCGTATTAATCTCATTTTCAAATATTTAACGCTTCTCAAGCTCTCTTCAAATTTTGGTGAACCGCCATTTTGGATTCATTTTGATCGAAATTTAAGAGATCATTATTCAGATGCCGAACTAAGCCTAAACAGAAAGTTCAACTTCTTTAGGTCGATTTTGTGAGAAGATATGGAAGATTCAGGAAATTTTATGTCTCATAATTCCCTCAAAAGAACATTTTTTGTTCCAACACCACTCTAAATACAAATAAGAGACAAAAATTCGTATACGTTAGTTTTCTTGATTTAATTTTTCATATGAAATTAAAAACCAAAACTTGGTGTCATTTGCTCCTTTTCCAACTCTCCTCTAAATTTGAGTGATTCACCATTTTGAGATGTATCGAAATTTTTTTTCGAATCAATTTTTATATTATGCAGATGAAGATGTACATAAATGTGTATATACCAATAAGTTGGACATTTGCCAGATGATTACAAATCATCTAAAAGGCAAAGATTTGAAGACTCCACTCTCTCCCCTCCCTTCCCAAATCAGATAGGCTGCAATAGCTATCCATGGTTTTTACTAAAAACTATTAAGCTAAAAAACATATAACATTCAACACAACCTACCTGCATATAAAGATATTCAAAAGCTGTCAAGTCTTGTTGAGCCAAATCGCACGCGTCCCTCGGGACGAACGCCACTCTAAACAGACATCTCATATTATGAACACCGGGCCTCGACGCTATCTGTAACGCAACGAGGAATTATTAGCAATTAAATTTTCGACCAAGTTACTCCCTACGGAGATCTGCTCGCCTTGACCTTGTTATCTTTTACACGCTATCAGCGAAAACTTTTCACTCGATCATGACCGAGTGGCACTTATAAGTTCAGTGGATATCTAATTTTACGACGTTAACGGCGCGTGTTTCGGTAACAACCTCGACCCTGTCGCATGTTTACTAAATTCTCGATACTCGTCTTTATTAAGTTTTCCGGTTGTCCGTTTAAATAGCACGTCTACTCACCCTGGCGATGGTGTGTTCGGGATTCAATATGGTTAATTTATTTCTTCTTAAACTTTTAACTTGTTCGAGGACTAGAGCAAAATGTTGTATCCTTTGGATGCACAGCTTATGCTTCAACGAGGCTATAACGTCTTTAACTTTGGTCGTGCTGTCGTATTTGAAAGACTTGGTTTGCCCGTTTTCCAGGAAGACTTTGAGCACATTCGGCATTGGCGGTACGCACGATTCTCCGCCGCTGAACGGCGTAGATACCTGAAAATTATCACTTCGTTAGCTCCCTTTAATCACCATCGTAGATCTAAATCGTGCAAAAAATTGGTACCGGGTAAAGAGGAGATCCATTGACAACCACACCTTCGGCGAATCGTACTCTGGATGGGTTCGACTTCAACTTCGCCTTCTTCGCCGAACTCAGCAGAGCTGACTTTCGAGCCGACTGTAACGAAATACCAGCCTATTAAAATTCATTAAGAATCCTTCCCACAGTAATAACTTTCCCGAAACTATTAAAAGGCTTATCATACGTTATCGAGAGGTGGCTGACAAACTCTCAGCCGTACCGAATCCTTGCAATTACGAACCAATTGAATCACATGGTCTCGCGGACTACTCTGCACCTCTTCGTCATTTATCTTTAATATCTGATCCCCTGGTAGTAATTTACCATCGCTGGGGCCACCTTCGGTAACAAATCTGAAACATTATTGCGCCTTACATTGGTTACCTCGTTATACCGCGATAACTAAAAATATTTTCAAACATCTTCGCCAACATTCCGCCCGAAACCCCCTAATTTTCTCGCATCGTCAGCGCGCAAAATCGAATCAAAATATTTTTCCATCAACCAGCGAAAAAAGCTCACCTTGACGCTATACAAGTTTTGTCTTCATCACGCGTCGCAGCTTTTTATATATCCGAAAACGCCAACTATACGCGAATAATTTCTACGCCGGCGTTATTTTTATATTTCATTCGTCGCACCGGATTCGTAAATATTCCCCGGGTTTCCTTCGAATTATGGCGAGTTTATGAAAAATACCAATTTCCCAACTTTTTCCCCGACGCTTATAACAAATTCTAATGCAAAGATTTCGCCAACTTGTAAATAATTTCTCGTCGGATCGAAATTTAATTTCGGTTTAGAATGGTTTCGCAATTTTTCTATTTATAGTACCGCCACGATAAGCTTTTGTTTCCGGACTTTTTTACGTATTTTTTGGAAAAATATATTCGCCTCGAAAGTAAGCGAATTCTATCGCTCAAAAATTCCTCTAGCTTTTTCACAAGTGAGCAGAGATAAATCCTTCTATCTGGTGTCCTATTTGAAATAATATTTTTTTTTAAAGATAGATATTGGGTAAAAAAAGAGGTTACCCTTCAACATGTCCTAATTCGGTGCTCTGAATATACTATTATGCGAAAAAAATTCAATTTTTCAAACGCTCTCACACTTTTCTTACAACATAGAGTAATTATAGTAACTGGTCCGCTTTCTGATTGGTCATACGTCACGCGTGTAAGTACCAATCAGCTAGTACGAAAGTGGTAAATTACCTCCACTTATGAAAGCATGAATCAGCTAAGTATTTAAATCACGGACGAATTTCATTCGTTCAGTTCATTTTCAATGAAAACTGAATGATGTTATTTAGGAAGGTAGAAATGAATGTGAAATATCCTAGATAATATCACATTTTGAGCCATTTAAATTTTAAATAAGAAGAAAAAATCTAGCGACAAAGTTACCAATATGAATTTTCAATCATTGTGAATTGTTGGTATTTCTCATCATTTTGATGAATTATCAAAATTTTATAAGATAACAATAATTCACAGTATTATTTCAGAATCACGATACATTACTAGATTATACGAAAATTACCGTAAATTAACAGTTTCGCAGTAATTTATAAGTATATTTTTCCAAATTATGATATATTATCAATATTTCCATATATTCACAAAAATGATGGTAAATTAGCAGTTTTACTTTCACAATAAATTACTAGTATTTTTCAAAATAATTACGATATATTATAGTCATATTTCCGCCAAAATTACGGTATATTACAGGTTTTAATTTTACAGTAATTTACCAGTATTTTTCAAAATTAAGATATATTACTAAAGTATTACAAATATTATGGTTAATTGTCACTATCATTTATATGCATTAATTTACCCTCATCTTTCAAAAGTTTGATGTATTTCCACAATTTTACCTAAATTATGGCATGGTTAATTAACAATATATTATCATAAGTATTTTTCAAATTTATGGTACATTAATTTGGTTTCACAAAAATTATGGTAAATTATCAATTTTATTTTTATACTTTTTTACCAGTATTTTTCAAAATTTTGATGTATTACCATAATTTTACTACAATTAAGGTGAATTGCCAGTTTAATTAACATGGTAATTTACTAGCACTTTTCAGAATTATGATAAATTATACCCATATTTCTGGAAACATGAGGAATAATGATAAATTACTATTGTTTCGCAAAAATTACGGTTACCTACCTATCTTACTTCTATAGTAATTAACCAGTATTTTTCAAAATTACAATACATTATATCCATATTTCTGGAAAAATTACCGTAAATTATCGGTTTACTTTTATAGTAATTTACCAGTATTTTGTATAATTATGATAAATTAATGTTGTTTTACAAAACAATATGGTATACTACCTACCTCACTTTTACAGGGATTTACCAATATTTTACAAATTACTCATGATATTTCAGCCAAAATTACCGTAAACACCGGTTTTACTTTTACGATATTTTACCGGTATTTTTCAGAATTTAGGGTAAATAATCAGTTTCATTTTAAAGTGATTTGTGGTATTTTACAAAATTTTGATGTATAACCATAGTTTTACCAAAATTACGGTAAATTATCAGCTTTACTTTCACAGTGAATTACTAAAATTTTTCAAAATCATAATTCAAGTTATCATCAAGTTAGAAGAATTACGATATATTCTCTATCTTACTTTTATAAGTATTTTACCAGCATTCTTCAAAATTATCGAGTTTCATAAAAAATACGATGAATTACCTAGCTTACTTTTGCGGTAGTTTACCAAATTTTTCAAAATTACAATACATTATACCCATACTTCTGGAAAAATTACTGTAAATTACCGGTTTTCTTTTACAGTAATTTACCAGTATTTTTCACATTTTTCCAGAATATAGATAAATTATCATCGTTTCGTAAAAATTAAAAAATTACCGTAAATTACCAGTTTCACTTTTACGGTAATTTACCAGTATTTTCCGAAATGGTGATAAATTATTATTATTTCACAAAAATTACGGTAAATTACCAGTTTTATTTTTACCGTAATTTATCAGTATTTTTCAGAATTATAAGATTTTCACAAAAATAACTTATCTATAAATTATCATTCTCCTCAATATTAGCAAGTTATAGCAACATATGTATAATTATAATTTTTTTTTTTTTTTGCCTAGATACTACCAACTGCTTGTTACTGAAGGAGAAAAAAATAAAAACTTAGTAATTTGGTAATACATGAGTAAGTTATGGTTTCAAAAAAGTGCAAGTTACTGCAATGCAGGACGATTTAACAATTTTTTTGGGGGATTTGGAAATTTTTTCTATCTTTACCAAATAATAATACACGGTAAATAATGAAAATTACGTAATTTTATTTAAATTACGAGATACTGAAAAATTACATTATTTAATTATTATTTTCAAAATTAGAATGCATTACTAAAGCTCACCAAAAATTAAAACAAATCTCTAATTTAATTCAGAATGAAATGGCATCTTATTACCAGCGCTTCACGAAAATTACCGTAAATTATCAGTTTTTTTTAAAGAGTTGGATTTTTAGCTGAGTTTTTAACAAAACGATAGCTATTACAGCCTACCTGATTTGGGAAGGGAAGGTCAGGGGAGGGTGGGGTTTTCAAATCTTTGCGTTTCAGACCATTTGTAATCATCTGGTAAATGTCCAACTTTTTGGTATATACATATGTATTTTTTTTCCCTCACGCGTAGCGCCGGCGAGTATTCATAAAATTCGCTCAAAATTTGGTGAGGAACTCTTCTTGAAAATGCGCAGAAGTGTTTTTTTTTGTTTTTTCGAAAACTTTCAAAATGGCGGATCACTCACATTTTGAGCGGGGCTGGAGAAGAGGCAAAAAGCTCTAATTTTTCGTTTTTGATCTCATATGAAAGAGTGAGTCACGGACACCAACATATTCAAATTTCAGCTTCCTAAGTGCATTTTGAGACGAGTTAGCAAAAACCTGTTTTTGAGAAAATTGCGTTTTTTGTGTCACTCACTTTGCGCAGGCGGGTGTGGATAAAATTCGCTCAAAATTCGGTGAGGAACTCTTCTTGCAAATACGCAAAAATAGTTTTTTTGTTTTTTCGAAAACTTTCAAAATGGCGGATCACTCAAATTTTGAGCGGGGCTGGAGAAGAGGCAAATAGCTCAAATTTTTCGTTTTTGATTTCATATGAAAGAGTGAGTCACGGATACTAACATATCCAAATTTCAGCTTCTTAAGTGCATATTGAGAGGAGTTAGATCAAAAAACGGCTTTTTGAGGAAGTTTTGAGTCATGAAATTTCTTGAATCTTCCATATCTCCTCACCAAATCAAGTTAAAGAGGTCAAATTTTGTGTGAGGTTAGTTGGTGACCACAATATGACCTCTTGAATTTAGATCAAAATGGATTCAAAATGACGGATTATCAAAATTTTGAGTAGAGCTTGAGGAGCTTCAAGTTGGTAAAAATGTAATTAATATGAATTCATATGGTTATTGGGGATAAGTTGTATACTATATCCCGAATTCACTTCCATACATGATGTTGGAGGGGGAAGGCGGGGTTATCAACCTAAAATAGTGGTGGGGGTACAGGAGGGGTCGAAAATTTTTTATTGCTGTGTCATATGATAAAATGAGCCCAAGTGACAAACGTATTTTGATTTTAGCTTCCTCAGTGATTTTGGAGGGGAGTTAGAGCAAAAAACGGCTTTTGGAGGGGAAATTGCTGCAGGAAATTTCATGAATCTTTCATATCTCATCACCAAATCGGCCTAGAATGGTCAAACTTTGTGTCTAGGATTAGTTTGTGACCAGAATATAACCACTTACATTTTGAGTCAAAATGGATCCAAAATGGCGGATTGGTCATGATTTGAAGATAATTTGAGGACCCTCAAGTGGTTATAATTTGAGAAATATGTGTTCACATGATTATTTCATGGCAAGAAATACTACATTTGTGCCAAATTCAACTTCTTAAGTGTTTTTGGAAAGGATAGGGTAGGGGTTTTCAGACTTGGTATTGGGTGTGGCCTGTAGTCATGAATGGTTAAGCAAGGTTATTAGTAAATCAAAGCTCCAGTTAAAAACTCAGCTCCAGTAATGCGGCATGGCTGCTTACGTTCTTTTTTTTCGGAATACTACTAGACTTCTTTAATATTTTTTTTTTAAGTAGCCATCACACTTTTTTGAATAAAATTCAATGCTTACGTATCATAAGTCAAATAAATTGTCTACCTCAACACTAAAGGTGTAGCAAGTAAAGACAACACCTCGTAAATGCGTGTCTAAGAAGTTGCCTACTTACAAAAAATATTGATATGAAAATTGATAAAAATGAGTGATGTGAGAGCGCGTTAAAATATTACTGAATTAATAAAAACTTATAATATAATTAAATTTATATAAAAAAAAAATGCTTTCCCATCCCTGAAAAAAAAAAACAGCACGTGAATTTACAACATATCACATACTATTGTCGAATAAATTGCCCATCCTAAAAAAAATACGGCGTAGGTGATCGTATCGAAACAGGTCTCATAATTAATTATTATTACTCTTTCTATTTCAATAAATAATCAACCAAATACAATGTATTGTTACATCGATACCAATCATAAAAATACAATTTGAGGTTAGTAGGGGGAGGCAGATACGATAAAGCTTGTATAACGCTCGAAATCTTACCTCACCACGACCGGTTTCTCGCTACCGGCTACAAAACCGAATCCCACTTCTGGATCGCGGTATAGCTCGACGACGCGAGGCTTCGGGTGCAGCTCTTCTTCCCACTCGGCTCGCGGATCATCGTAGGATGTTGTTTTGCTAACGTGACTGCAAATAAATTAAAAAATATACAATTTAAATGACCGTCCGCGTTGTCGTAATACGCGTTAGTAAACATAGGCGCGCAAAAAAATAAGGTCGTTCGTGGTTACAGTTATGGTTAGATCGAATTACTTATAGGGTTATCTGGCTACATCCTTTATACCTTCGCCGAGTAATCGATACTTATAATAAATTGACGAGCTTAAAATATTCACGTAGTTTTACCAAGATTTGTCACGGAGAATTATTTAAAAAGTGTAACTTAAGAGCGGGGTTCGTTACAACTTTCTTCTTCGTTAGTTCAAGCGTTATAGTTATCAAAGATAGATGTAGTATCATGTTATGAACCATAATACTATAATAAATTGAAACATCGTACTTCCGATTAATAAAAATGACGAAAAATAACATCGAAAATTCTTCACAATCTTTTCACCCGATAAAAACCATCGATTGGGGTCCTCATATAACCTACATTCCCTTCTCGTCGAATGACTTTATCGAAAAAGAATAAATACCGAAATACCGAAACACGAAACCTCATCCAATCACTCTATTTCGTAAAACGAGCGCGTGACGTTTCATAAACTACGTAATTAATTCGAACGTCGTCGAATTATTCGACTCACGATTTCTTCAAATACAACGAAAATTTTCCATCCGCCACTACAAAAATGCAACCTCGCCAATTAACCATTATCGGTTTTCGGTCGCGTTAAAAATTACGAGATGTCTTTCCATTAATCGAGAGTTAGCCTCAGCGCGTCTTCCCAATTCCCAATTCGTCACAGGCGACCACCACCGATTCATTACTTATATTGATTCCGAACTCCTATACATTTTCGGCGAATGGCTTTGTATAATCAAATTTCTAATTCTCGTCACCACCAGTCTCATCGGACTAAGCCTTTCATGTGATTCGCTGTTATCGGCGCGACTCGTGTGACATTTCATTTAACCCTTCGCAAGTCCTATTTCATTTCAAATACATTTATGCGCTCCATTTTCAGCCTATCTTTCATCTCACGTACAACTCATAACACATTCATTTCTCACGAGTTGCAAAAATTCGTCCTTGCACGAGGCACCCGACGAACTCCGCCAATGTACTCCCCTAAATGATAAAAACTTCCATCCATCAATGTAAAGACAAAAAAAAAAAAACCTAAAAAACTTTTCCCATCGCCAAACTTTAAAACTTGCTGGTTCCATCGTACCTACCAGATCCGCAATAATAAATTTCGTCGTTCAAAAAAATGTCACCCATCACAAAATATTCAAGCTCGGGTTAGGCAAACGTCACGAAAAATACTCGGTTAACGCGTTAATAATATTATTTGTTAAAACACACCTTCGAGCCGATGTTAAAAATGAAGAAAAACGCAAATACCGAGTGCTTTAATCAAACATATACCTCGAATATTTTTCATCCTCCGGCGCCGAATTATATGGTGTGTTTCTGCAGCCGCAATCTATACACGATAAAAAAAACAGATTATAATTCCATTTTTCCCTATAACTCCGTCTCCATCGACCTCATCATTTCAGAAAAGAAATTAAATTTTAATCCGATTAATTAAACTTTGACAAATTAAACGAGAAGGTTCGCTCAACTATAATCTCTATCGCGAAAATTAAGACAAACGGATAGAAAAATCAACGAAGATTTTGATATGACGTGTTGTAAACAAAAGCATTAAATAGTATCATCGACTTGATCAAATGGCGAAAAAAAAAAAAGGCTAATGTATGCAAAACCTTCTCGCAGCTCGTACGCTATACCGCTCCCCATAGATTGATAAATTATTCAACTACTCCTTTTGAATTATTTCTAACCGAATTGCCTTCCATTTCGATTCCTATTTACGATTAAATCATTCTACAATCGAAACGAACCCCATGAAGATGAGATAGGGTTTATTCTAACGTACCCTCAAACTGCCCAAGATCGAATGTTCTTAAAAAACCTAATGGAAAATATTTCGCCATCGTGACCGAAAGCTTTTCAATTTGAGATATTCAAATTTTCGCTTATCTGGAGAATGAAACGATCAATGGGCATATGAAATAGGAATTTTAAACGCTTGTCCGGAAACCAAAAACACGTAGTCGAAAAAAATTAGATTTCATCAAGAGTTACACTCAAATTTTAGCTTCCATTCAATTCTTATTAAAAACGCGCAACATTTGAAGCAAATTTTTGACATATACGGTGAAGATATGAAAACAGATAGAATTTTCAGAAAAACAAAACGTAAGCAGCCATGCCGCATTACTGGAGCTGAGTTTATTGCACATGATGTTTGGAACTTCTTCATGCGTACAGGCCACACCCGATACCAAGTCTGACAACTTCTACATTATCCCTTCCAAATGCACTAAAGATGTTACATTTAGGACAAATGTAGCATTTTTTGTCACGCAATAATGATATGAACGCATTTTCAAATTATAAGTTAATGGGGCTCCTCAAATTATTCTTAAATTTTTATAATTCGCCATTTTGCATCCATTTTGAACCTAATTCAAGAGGTTATATTTTGGTCATCAACTAAACCTACATACAAAGTTTGACCATTCTAAATTGATTTGGTGATAAGGTGTAGGAGATTCAAGAAATTAAATGACTCGAAACTTCCTCAAAAAGCCATTTATGCTCCAATTACCCTCCAAATGCATTTAAAAAGCCGAAAATTGAACAGGCTGGTGTTCGTGTCTTATTCTTTCATGTAAGATTAAGAAAGAAATTTTTCAGCTATTTTCCCCTTCACCAGTCTCCCTTCAAATTTGAGTGATCCGTCATCCGCATCATCATAGTTGGCGTACAATTGAAAAACACAAAATTTTCAAAAATGGTCATTTTTACCCTCCCTCACCCTCCATTTTGGGCGTAATCTTATAGGAAAAATGAACGAAGAAACTTTTTTTACTCAATTAACCTCTCCCCCTACTCCTTTCAGAGCTATAAGCAAAAAATCACTTTTTTCAGAAGTTATTGCCCCCTTACACATTTAGCCGGAGGGGTAGAGGATGCAACTCTTGGTGTATTACTTAAAAAGACATTCTTCGCATGTATTGTGAAAATCAGCTTTTCAGTAATTTTTTCCAAGTCCGAACCTAAAATGACTTGGCTATAAGTGTTATCGTTGCGGGCGGTAGTTGAAAAATACACGTTTTTATTCAAACTTCATTTTTTTTCAGCATGTTGCACCCCCTAAAGGGACATTGAAAAAAATTTATGTTGTACCTATGGGTAGGACGAAGTTATGAAAAAAAATTCAGCAAAGGCACCCCCCAAAATTTTTTGAAATTTTTTTTGAAAATTTGAACCCCCCCCCAAAAAAAAAAATGAGGAAAAAATTTCAAAAAAAATCTCAAAAAATTATCGTACAAACATACATGTACTACGTATGATCTGTGAAAATTTCAAAAATTTCCCCTCGTTCTTTCTGGAAATATCGCGAATTTAATTTTTAGCATATAAAGTGCGATAATTATGGAAGGAATAGGGTAGGGGGTCAAAAATTTACGTGGAATGTTTTTAGGTCTCAAGTAACATTCGGAACCACTTTTGACCAAATTTGCGTCAAGGGCCGATTTCACTTACTTAATGGGGGAGGCCCTTTACTAGAAACTCCAAAAGTAACACTATCCGAGAGTCAAAAAGTCAGTAGTCAAAATTTGAGAATTGATTTTGAATTGAAGTGTGGCCAAAGTCAAGTTTTTCGGATTGCTTCTGAGCTAAACACGGTGTCAGAGATTCGGAGCGCATTTAAATTCAGAAATGACTAAAATGCCTATGCCTGGTGTCAAATTGATCTGAAGTCAAAGTGGAACCATCGTTAATTTCAAAATTTCTTCAATGTCAACAATAGACCAATGAGTCAAAAGTTAGAAATAAAGTTTTGACGATTGATTCCGAGCCAAAACAGTGTCAGAGACTCGGAGTGCTGTTGAAGACGATTGGGGAATTAATCCTGCGCTGGAGTCAAGCCAAGCTAAAGCCAAGAATCAAATTCTCAAAATCGATATGGAATTAAATTGTTGAGATGACTTCATAGACAAATTTGAAAACTATTCGCGAGTCAAGCATATAATTAGAGTCAAATTTTAAAGATGACTGTGACCAATTAGCTTGGCTTAAGCATCGAAAGTAGTATGACTTTTGATAACTCCAACCAAAACCAATGGCCCCGACAGCCACTCAAGCAGTCGGATCATCAGTGGGGGAAAAGTCTTAATGGCATCCTCGAGTGGTGGATCTAAGGTCCACTGACCTTATGGTCAAGTGCTACTCAAAAAATAAATAAAAACCCTTTGAGTATTTTTTATCAAAAGCTTTTATTTGGCCGACACAGGCGAGTTGGCTAAATTACAAATGTTCGAAGATTTAAATAAAATTTGGACGATCGAATGGAGGCTGAACTTATCTTAATTGAATTTACGATGGTCCTCTTCTCCGTCGTGTGCCGGAAACAGTTTCTTTAATTCTGGCTACATGTGGAACTGGATCACCACATCACATGAACGAAAAGAAACACACGAAGAAACGGCCGACGCCGTAATTGTTTATTTACGATCGCGAATTGATTATATTAAAAACGTGATAAAAAAATGTTTAATTCGTTAAACATTAATTTTATTTATTGAACGATGCGCGAAACCTATATATGGTCCGAGCTATCCAAGTGCTACGAAAAAAACTGTAATATGAACAGGAAAATTATTGCTCACATCGCTCTCTTTTGGTAACATGGAAGTGCCAATTTCCTATCTGGATTGTGGCGTTCCGATTTGAGCCAGACGTATATGTGTCTGACTCCCACGCTCTGCTAGGTATCCCGAACTACGAAGATAGGTCAGGTCCTACCTAACGTAACGGTATCACGGAACCTTATGCCACAACTGGTAGTTTGGTCTTCTTTCATACAGACGTATTCTCACAAATGAGAATTACTTCGAACAGCGCGCCTTCAAATCGGAGAATCTGCAATTACACTACATCCGTGTATTATAAATTGCCTAATTATATCGACGAAGGATTACTGTAAGCGTCTCATCACCCTGTACGAGTAATCTCGCGACGCCACCAATTACCATACCCTTCGAAACATTGATAGAAAATGAATGTGAGATGATAGCGAGGAAAAGCGAAGGGAATAGACGTTCGCGTAAATCACGAATACGTTTCGTTTCACATGTACTGGTGTACTCTATGGAAATTCATTAGCGCGGACGTTTCCAGTCATCAGCTCCACTTCACGATCCGTACTGACGTCACAATTGCGCGTATTTATATTCATCACGTCTTCGTAATGAATTGCTCATTTACTTCGTTCTCGTTAACGTCTCCGGCGCACCGCTCTTACCGCGTTACACAACCATATCAGATTTATATCTGTCGAATGAAAAATAGTCGAGAAAATCTAGTAGCCATACATCTGTATGGACCGTAATACTAGTCGTGACCAGGTAACTTTTTAGCTTCAACGCGTATCGAAAAAATACGCCAAACATCGTTTCCATACATCAAACTACATCCATTTCTTTTCTTATTGGAAGAAGAATACTTTCGGTCACAACGGAATAAACTGGTGTCGGAAAAACTACTATAAATGCCTAAACTTGCAAAGCATTTCAGCTTTAACATCATTATCTAAAACATCCCTCGAGTTCTCTTTAAAACCGCTCTTTCCAACATCCGGGTCCGAAAACTTGGCTGAGGGTTAAACGCATTTTACTTCGCAGGTGAAGAAAGTACGCGGCGCGGCCAACCGTTAAATAGTGCCCGGTAAAACTTGGCTTTCCTTACAAAACAACCTTCCCCGGAGAATTAATGAATGTAAATAAAACCCAAGATACGACGTTCCGCCGCGCATAACGTTTCAACTTATCGCCAAACGACCGCCGTTAAAAAGCACACGACTAACCGCGATAAATCAAAAATGATATTTCAAATATAATTTTATTACCGCCGCAAAATTTCATGACGCCGAGAAATTTACCTTTCAACACGAGAAAAAAAAGCTGCACTTCTATTAATTTTGTTTTGCGAGTTGCAAATCTTTATTTTGTAGCTGAGTTTTTAATAAAAAAGACAGCTACTTCGGCCCACCGACAGTTTAAGGTGTTTCACAACATTTGTAATCTCCTTCAAAATGGCCACATTTTTTATACATATTTATCTATGTTATCATCAATCCAAGACTTAGTACATGCATAACATAGAAAAAAAATGACGAATCGCCTTCATTTGAAAAGCTGGGAGAACGAGCTTTGAGGGTTAAGATACATCTCATATACGGCGTATTTCATTTAAATATTAGCTCCTTCATATCACATATAGGACTCCCCATGCGACACTCGTGTGTGATAGTTTGCCTATCCTAATTGCCGAAGGAGTCGAGATATAAAGGTTCGAACAATGTTTCCCTCCTCGGGATGACAGTCAAGATATATCAATGGAAGTGGTTTTGGAAATTATTTGCAAATACATTTTGCGGGTCTACAGCCAGGCTAATATGGGAGGGCGAGAGATAAGCAGTCATGCCTCATCACTGGAGCTGAGTTTTTAACTGGGACTTGTTTTGACTCGGTTATAACCTTTCTTAACCCTTTATGACTACAGGCTATACCCAATACCAAGTCTAAAAATCCCTACCCTACCCCTTCCAAAAACACTTAAGAAGTTGAATTTGGCGCAAGTAGTATTTCTCGCCATGAAATAATCATATGAACAGTTATTTCTCAAATTATAACTATTTGAGGGTCCTCAAATTATCTTCAAATCCTTATGATCAACGATTTTGGATCCGTTTTGACCGAAATTGAAGAGGTCATATTCTGGTCACCAATTAATGCCACACACGAAGTTTGACCTTCCTAGGTCGATTTGCTGACGAGATATGAATGATTTATGAAATTTCCTACACTAATTTCTCCTCCAAAAATCGTTATTTGCTCCAACACCCCTCCGAAATCACTGGGGAAGCTAAAGTCAGAATAAGTTTGTCACTTGGGCTCATTTTATCATACACATCGACACCACAATAAAAAATTTTCGATCTTTCGTGTATCCCATTACTATTTAAGGTCAATAACACCACCTTCACCACTCCAACATCATGATGGAAATGAATCGGGGATATGGTATACTTTTTATCCCCAATAATCATATGAGTCATACTACTTACATTTTTACCGACTTAAGACTCCTCCAGCTCGACTCAAATTTTGATAGTCCCCCATTTTTGATCCATTTTGATCCAAATTCAAGACGTCATACTCTGGTAACCTACTAACCCCTACACAAAGTTTCACTCCTTTAAATTGATTTGGTGGGGAGGTATGGAAGATTCAAGAAATTTCATAACTCAAAACTTCCTGAAAAAATCGTTTTTTGCTTTAACTCCTCTCAACATGCACTTAAAAAGTTAAAATTTGGATAAGTTAATGTTCGTGACTTACTCTTTCATATGAGATCAAAAACAAAAAATTTGAGTTATTTGCCTCTTCTCTAGCTCCCTTCAAAATTTGAGTGATCCACCATTTTGAAATTTATCGAAAAAACAAAATAAGTTATTCTGCGCATTTTCATGGAGAGTCTCTCACCAAATTTTGAGCGAATTTTACGAACATCCGCTTGGCGCTATGCGTGGCAGTAAAAATATATATATATATATATGCCAAAAAGTTGGACATTTGCCAGATGATTACAAATGGTCTGAAACGCGAAGATTTGAAGACCCCACCTTCCCCCTGACTTTCCCAACCCAAATCAGATCGACTGTAATAGCTGTCATTTTTTAGTTAAAAACTCAGCTAAAAAAATATTTGCTATCATTTCTTATACTTTTTCATTATTTCTCCCCACCCTTCCTCTCCACTGCTGCCAATTTTCTATCAGTAATACCACATAGCATACTTTACATTTCTGACGCAAACAGCGTACTTACCTGACTAAGACTACAAAGTAAAAATTTTTAAAGCGATAAAATATTTTTCAAATTTCATTTCAACTCTTTCAGCAATCAGGATAGGCAAACTATCATACATGAATGACATATGAGTAGTCCCATATGTGATATGAAGGATGTCATATTCAAGTGGGACACCCTGCACAAATTCATTTAATAATGAGATCTTCTATGAACAATTTGAACTCTAAATAGACATTATGTGACGACGCAAGATCTATACGAAGATTTTCCAGTACAATGTCATTAGAGACTCTCATTAGGACTGTCTATAGCACAGCAAACCAGCATCTGTACATATATTGCTGTTACTATCCTTGTGAGCCCCGTAATACCAAACAAACGTTCTGAGACCCGGCCTTATTCAAAGAACTAAAGATGAATTTGTCAACTCTCTGGGATTTCCTCAAATATAGCTGAGGTATCCCTAGGCAAAAAGACCTCTAAATTCAATTAAACTAAAAATATGCAGCTGTAATACGAGACTCATTCCAGACCGAGTCTCACAACAATTGCACAATGAATAATTGTATTGTCCGATAACTTCGTGATAACAGATGTACCAAAGGTATATTTCAGCGACTTCAAATAACTCAAATTTAATGAGCATAACGCCATATGATTTCTTTTAGCAAGAAATATTTTTAATTTTAAACTTTCTAGGTGCTTTTGAAGGAATATGTAGGAGTTTCCAGCCTCGTCACTAAGCGTACATGTTGACTATAAAAATATTAACAGCATCATCCGCATATTTGAAAGTTCCCCCATTAGAAACTCACCTTCAAGAACATGCTATGGCTGCTTACGATTTCGTTTCTCCTTCAGCGTTTCTTTTTTTCGTTTAAATGGGCGTTACGCGAGGTCGTCGTGTATCGAAAACGGAAACTTGCGCTAATATTTCACACAACACAGAATAAATCATAACTACGCTTCTTTCGCTCGCAATTTACAACCGAAATTTTTCTCCGAGATTAGAACCATTGAAATTCTACCGCAATGTTCGACCATCGAAAACACCCGGTATTTTTTCAACCGCGCGATTTTCACTAAATTTTGTACATGGTGGTCAGTTTTTTGGCGAAGGTTCAATTTTTTTTCTTCGATTTTCGTATATCTCGATGAAGAGAGCTAATAGAGTAGAACGAATTCGACATTTCCTCCATTAAAAAGTCTACCGACTGGGGAACATCGCGGTGTGAAAACTTTAAAATGCTTCTTTCGGCTACATCGACGTTCTGCTAAAATTTGAAAAGTTTTTTCATATTTTCCAAAAATTTGTCAACCTTTTATGAAAAAATTAATAACATATTTTTCCTTTTCGAAATACGAAACGAATTATAAATTTATTCTTTTGCTTCGAGCGAGTCGATAAACATTTTTCCAAACTTGAATCGGGTTACATATTTGATTTCACGAATTTCTTTTTCGCAATTCTACATAATTTAACACCACGACAAACTCAAAATGCATTTCAAAAATTAAAAGAAATATTTTCAACGCTTATATAGTCTGTTAAGAATTGTTTTCAATACGAGAATGAAAACAATAACGCTCAAGCTTGAGAACCATTGAACCGAGTACTACGGTGTATCGTATTTCTAAAATAATTTTTTATCAACAATTTGAGATGCTTTGAATCATGAAACCTGGCTCCTATCATTTTACGAATAAATATCAGATTTGTATGAAATTCTCATCAAATTTAAAAACACCTATATCTTAGAAATGTATTAAAAAATCTTAAATTTCATTATTCTCGAAACCTTCAAATTTTGAAGCCGAAGCGAAAATACTCTTTTCTGTGAAATTGGAGACATGCAGCACAAGTTTAAAAAAAATCAAAACCGTCAGTGATGCCGCTAAAATAATTCAACTTTTTGTTTATATAATCGAACTGGGAAAAATTATTGGAAATCTGAAAATTATAGTACCCAGAGTAATTAAGCGTTGCCAACAAAAAATGAAATTTTCATCATCAGAGATAATACACTCATTGTTCAAAACGATAAAATTTTTGAAAGATGGGAATATGAAAGAAATTAAATTTTGCCACGTTGCCACGAAACAGTAGATTTTTCTTTTCAACTAAAATTTGTTCATCAGTAAAACAGGAAAATTTCTTCAAAAATTCTCCCCTCCCCTCCCGAAAAAATTATAATTTCCTTCTTCGTTTTCAAGAAAAATACCTACCCTCGTTGATAAATTGAAAAAATTGAAGAATCAGCGTTGACTTTGGGAAATTCAATTTTTTTTTTTTGCATAAAAATTCGCTCATAAGTAAACTGAAGTATATGAAGAGAATATTTCAAACAAGAAATTTAATTTATTTTTTCATCTGCTGCCGCCAATAAATTCGATTTTTCATTTGCAAAAGAAATTCTCTCATTGGCAAATCGCATTAAATTCGTGAAAATGTAGAAGAAAATGAAATATCAACGCTGCCATGAAAAACTTCAAATTTTCACGTGTAGAAAATATTTTCTCATCAACTAATCTAATTAAATCGTGAAAATGATAAACGAAAGTAGTTTGTCGACATTGGATTTCCATTTTCTAACAGATCGAAAAAATATTTCTTTCTTTTCAATAAGGTTTTCTGAGGCAACATTGAAAACTTGAATTTTTTATTCTTCTCAATTTGTGAAAATTTTATTCGGCTTACAAAGTTGAAATTTTTATCGAATGAAAAAAATTAATTTTTTTTGAAACAAACGTCAATGGCGAATATCATTTTTTTTATTTTTGCAAATAAGCTTTTCATTTTCTTAATTCACAGAAATTTTTTAGCAAACAAATTGGACAAAATTTATCGCAAAATTCATTGTCTTTGCACCGAGAAAAATTTTCTTAATTTATATTAAATATAAATCAATTTGGGTTACCTCGAAATTACTATTGCCATCATATAGGCATATAGGCACGAATTTCCCATTCATAAGGAATTTTCAATTTCCCTCTCCGACAGAATAATAAAAACACACTTCATAGAAAATCCAAGCATTCTACTCACTTAATGTAATACGATCTGCCTTCCGAATCGACTGCTTGTTCCCATCCATAAGGTAATTCCGAATACCAAACGTCCGCCGGCGGTAACCATGAAGCGGTTCGCGTTTCTTGGCTGCAAATGAAAAAAAAAAATTAAACTAATTTCTCCCCAAAGAAAAGAACAACCTGGCTCATTACCTCGAATCAAATTAAACTACCGAGAGAGCCGACCAGATGAAATTAAAAATTACGAATGCAAACATTCTGAATAATTACCCGCTACGGTACCTCAAAAGTAACAAAAAATTCCAAAAAACGAGGTTAATCTTTAATTACAACGTTTGCGTAGCTTTCGCGTATACCCCTACAATGATAAATTCCATCTTCTCTTCCAAACAAATTTCGACGCCGGTGCCGAAAAAATACCTCCAGCGATCCGAGTTCGAGCCAAATACCAGTCTCCATCAAATAGCAACTCGATTCCTCGGTAAGTGTAATTTCGTCGCCGAAAAGCTTTCGTACCTAAGGCGAAGTTGTTATTACTTCTCGTTTATACTTACGAAGACCGGCCTAAGAAAACTTTGTATCGCCTCTATACGCTTTTCGCACGTGTTGCGCATAAATTAATGTCCTCGTTTAATGCGTCCCAAATACCGAATTTTAAACCTTTCTTAACGCCTAAATCGTAAGCTATTTTCTTTCGTCCTTTGGGACTAGGAAATTGGACCGGCTTCGCAATCGGTGCCATTACTGTATCGAAAGTATACACGAACGAGCCGTCCTTTTCATACCAAAGAAAAAAAATCGTAGCCAGTTATGTCACATTACAGTAGTTGAATTTTTATAGGGGGCTTATTCACATTTGTAAGATAATCAGTTAATCACCTTTTCATGAGACTCGGTTGAGAAGCTAAAAATTCTCAATGATCCCCTCCAAAAAAAACCAAGAAGTTAATTTAGCAAATCTTGTCTTTCTAGCCCACTAGCATCACATAAGCTCATGTCTGTCAAATTTCAGCTATTTGAGGATCCTCAAGTCTTCCTCAAATAATGAACATACGCCATTTTGGATACATTTTGACCCGAATTCAAGTCCTTCAACAACCTGTGCATAAGAAGTTACATCACTCAAAACACATTTTTCAAGGATATGTGGGCGATTCGTGAAACTTTCCTGACTTCATTTTCCTTCCTAAAAACCTTTCTGGCACTAGAGAGGTGGGGAGCGAAGGTGTCAATGCGATCACAACTAGGGGTCTAAGAGTTTTCTACTCCTTGGTTGCGTTTTCACATTCTTCCAAGTAGAATATGCTAAATATGAAAATTGTTTCAGCAATAACAATTTTTTCCAAAATATTTCCATGTATCCCACATTTCGTTTTTTGCAAATTTCACCAAGGCGCACCGCAGCTAAAATTTTGAAGAAAATATATATCACCGAGGAGTTGAAAATACACCCGAAAAACCGTATAGACATTTGTTATCATAAAAAAATGTTCAATTTCAAATGCCATTTCTTGGGGGAGGGGGGAGGGAGGGGTATCAATTTTTTCAGAAATGCCTCATGGATGTAAATTGTACAACCTACTGAAAAATGCTGTACTTTCAGAAAAACGTCGAAACTCATTTTCCACTTGAAATGATTCTTCTCGAAATTAAATGCGGTGGCGAGTTCGAAATTTTGGTCAGAAATATTTTTTGATATCGCAATAACCCCCCTACCCCGTATACACCCCATATATTGATTCGAAATTGCTCCAAGGAAATTTATAATTTTAATTCGCCTACAGCCTTTGATTATGTTATTGATTTAAGACTACACTCGTCATATGAAATCATAATGAAAACTATTCAATTTTCGTTTACCCCCCACTACATTTTGAGGGTGGTAGCCCTTCTCTTTTCTCTATAGCATGAACATGAGATATAGTAAAATTCGTATCCCCAGTAATCACACCAGCTGGGAAAATATTTTCATGTTCAAAAAATAGTGAAATATGTCCTAAAAATATTTAGTATGTTATAAAAAACGTTAAAATATGCCAAAATATGTTTTTAACTTTCCAGAATATGTCAATAATATCAGAAAATGGATATCAAAATAAAGGTTATTTCAAACTAATTTACACAATACTAACAGTTTTACACGAAAAAGACACAAAATAAGATCGAGAAAAATTTATTATTTTTTTTAAATTTTTTAATTAAAAAATTTTTTTTTCACATTTATTTTTTTCAAAATTTTTTTCTTTTCTTATCCTTTACTTATTTACTATCATAAAAAGCTATTACTGAATGCCAAAGTATAAACATTTTTTTGTGATTTTTTTGGGTTCATTTTTCAGTATTTGCAGGTTAAAAATGAAAATAGGTATATCCTAAAGAATTAAAATTGGTGAAATATTCACAAATATGTCACAAAAAGCATGAAAATATGCATTTTTACGTTTTTAAGGCAAAATATGCCAAAATATGTCCAATCGAGTTGGTTCAAATTACTGAATTGTGGATGTATCTAATGAGAATAAATTAGAATAAATGTCAAAATATTAAAAAACATTTTCATTTCAATAAACGGATGCAAAAGAGTAATTTTTTATTTACCTATATGCGTACACAGGCGTAGAAATTACGTTGTAAGACCCGGGTGCAACAAAGTAATGAAAATAAGTATACATTTACTATGCATATATAGATGCGTAAAGAATCAAATTGGACACTTGTCACATGATTGCAAATGGTATGAAACGTATAGATATGTACAACACGTCCGGCTCTCCCTCCTTCCTAAATCAGCTAGACTATAATAGCTCCGGTTTCTATTGAAAACTCAGCTGAAAACCATACACTTGAGTTTTCGAATCTCGTCTTCATTACGCATGGAAATTTCCATTCTCGTTGTAATCACACTCACATGGAAAAACTTTCACAGCAAACTCTGCTATCTTCGGAACTTCGTAAGTTTGTTAAAAATTACACGCCGTACCCCTAGTTCGTGCGTAAACATAATATTGCCGAGTAATAAAAGATTTCTTCTTTCATCTCGCCCTCACACATGAACCAAGTACTCCAATCGAGCACCTAGACACAAGTGTAATTTTCACCAACGCGTAAGACGAAGAGATAAGGGATAGAATTACAAAACCTATACACACGTTCGCGCGATAAGTCTCGACATTCTTCGCCTCGCTCTTCGGCCTCGATTGTGGAATTAATACCGCCAGCGTGCTTTGCTGAATTGCGAAAACGACGTATCAAATTTTACGCGCTCAAACGAAAACTTCTCTTTATTATTTCATCATGGTCGCGCCCACCACCGCCATTCGTTAGGTATACTCGCGCTTTTCTCAACTTTATAGTTACCTCGACGACCTCGATTCACGAACACGAGCCGCTACTTTGCAACATACGCAGCACTACGACGAATACATTTGCCGAATAAATTTCTCTATACGTCGGCTGAGTGCAATAAACGTGCTAACTGTATCACTATATTCACTTTATTCTGGTAGAGTAAATTTGTTACGGCAATAATCAGTATTGGAACGAAACTCCATTAAGAGCACTCGAAAATTGATTCATTAATCTTTCTCGCCGATAAATTCTTTCGCCATATGTCGAAAGTTGGCCCTTCGCAAGTTACTCGACACTCATCTGACGTATCATTTATAGTAGACATTCGACTAACTCGAAATGCTCAATCTTCAAATGAATACAATATACGATGAATTTTAACCTCGCCCCTTCGGGGCTCGCAATAAAAATTAAAGGAAGAAAAAAAAGTTGTTTTATCAGACAAGTATTGCTACATTCCAAACTGCACAACCCAATTTATTCTTCCTTGTTACTCCCACCAAGAGTTCTTCCTTTCAGGATGGGCTCGCCCCTTTATACCTTTGTATACTACTATTTTAAACAATTTTACAACTTTACCTTTGCTCTTGCCCATTTACAAATTTATCTCCTTTTTTCCCTTTGTATACCTGCTATCCTTTGTACCTTTTATACCTGCTACTCAAAACAATTTTATGACTTTACCTTTGTACATGTACAAGGCTTTTATTAAAATTTACAACTTTTTATTCCTTTCTATACCTGTCATGCTTTATATACCCACCTTTTATATACTTGCTATTCAGAACAAGGATGCGCGCGCATTTCAAAACCGATTTCATTTTGATTTTAATATATAGAGAGATTTAACAAATTTCAACTATTTGGAGCTCAATGAGCTGTCTTCAAAATTTTAAGTTAATTTCGATCAAAATTTGATGCATCATATTGAGCTCCTCCTTGACCCTAGATATGAAGTTGGAACTTCCTAGGTGCTATTTTGCAAAGAAACGTGAACCATTCAGGAAATCTCATAATTCAGATTTTCCAACTTTCCTTCAATTTTATCTGGGATGTCGAAATTTTGAGACAACGAAATCTCTTTCTTCGATTCAACATCACTTGTGAAGATAGATTTGAAATATAGTTCACATTGTTATCGCCAGTAATCACGAGAATTCATATTTACCAAATCTGAGTCATTCAGGGTTTCTAAAGCTTTTCTTAAATTCTGACCATCCACCATTTTGTATTCATTCTGAACCAAATTTTGGTAACCATATTTCGTTTCCAATAAATCTCGCATATAAATTTTCAATCTAAGAGGTCATTTGGCGAAAAGATATGGTAGAATTGAGAAATGAGTGCCCATTTTCCACAATAACAGACTACAGTTCCTTCGTTTCTTATAATAGGCTATATGCTCATATAAAGTTTTTCCTTAGTGATATTTCGTTACATCTAACTCTGAAATTTTATCAGCTTCTTATAAAACACACTGAATAAAGCTTCTCAAGCCTTTTTCAAATTTTAGCCATTCACTATTTTGGATCTAATTTGAGTGAAATTCAATGAGTCATATTGCCATTCTCAACTAACTCTACACACAAAGTTTGAGCATTCTGTGCGAATTTGGTGAGAAGATAAGAAGAATCTAAAAAAGTTCATAACTCAAAACTTGCTTAAAAAATATTTTTTCACTTCAACTCCCACAGAAACTTACTTGCTAAACTGAAATTACGATATTTTGGTATTCTCATTTGATTTTATCATATGAAACTAGATCGAAAATTTTGTAACTTTGAACTACCCTTCCTATCCTCTCAAAATATGAATGAATTGCCATTTTGAGTTGGATGAAAAATCTGAAAGCAGTGCCTCTAGATTTTAGGTAAAACAATTTCTGATCAAATTACGAGTGATTTTCATTAACACATTTTTCCGCTAGGAAAGGAGAAGAATAAGGAAATTGGATATTTGCCATATGCTCACAGAAGCTATGAAACATAAATCTATGAATACCTCATTCCTTCGTGCCTCCTTCTTAAATCAAGTAGGTTGCAATAGCTATCATTTTAATCAAAAACTCATCTAAAAATAGTGGAAAAAAGTACAATATGGTATCAAATTATTCGAAATTGCTGTACATCGGGTAACCCATTCCTGTTTTAATTTCGGGATCATCTACGTCACATACCACGTGATCAGGATAATTAGAGTGTAGTTAACTGAATGTAATTTCATCATCTGATATCATGGTAAAAAATTCTCGACCTTTCGTTTACTCGCCCGTTCCCCCCTCACATTCTGAGCACAACAATTCCTCCTCCTCCGCTCCAAAATCACGTGTGAGGGTGATATTGACATACAACATACTTCTCAATAGAAATCATAAATGAGTCCACATTTACCAAATGTGAGACATTTGAGCATTTTTAAGTGTTCTTCAAATTTTGACCATCCGCCATTTTGGATGCATTTTGACTGAAATTTGAGGGGTCGTATTTTTGCTCCTAACTAAACGCACACGAAAAGTTGAGATTAGAGATGCGCGAATTATGAATTTTCTTACAATGATTTCCCTAACAAACGCCATAGTTTGCTTTAACTCCTCTCAAAATTAATGTGAGAGGGTAAAAGTGTAATATCTTATTCATTTGGGCTTACTTTATTATCTGACAGAAAAATTAAAATTGTAGACTTTTTGGCCCATCACACTTTGAGGGCAACAACTTTTCTTCGGCCCCTCCAAAATCACTCGTAAATCTAAAATTAGCATATTGCATTCATCAAATCTGAATGATCTGATGACCCTCAAGCTTTTCTCAAATTTTGACATTCCGCCATTTTGGATCTACTTTGACTTAAATTCAAGGTATCATATTGTAGTCTTTAACTAACTTCAAGTATTCGAAGTTTGAGTTTTCTAGATCAATTTGATGAGGAGATATGGAAAATTCCAGAAATTTCATAACTCCCTTCCCAATGTATTTAGGAAGCTGAAATTTTAATACGTTGGAGTCCGTGATTCACTCTTTCATATGAAGTAAAAAACGAAAAATTTGAGCAACTTGTATTTTCTCCAGCATTCCTCAAAATCCGAGTTATCCGCCATTTTGATATGAATAAAAAAAAAAAACAAGTAGTTTTATTGAATTCCTTCAACAGTCTTTTGCCAAATGTTCTTAAATTTGCATAGACACTTGCCGTTGCTAAGCAGGGGGGCTGGGTGGGAAATTAAGTATATATGTCATATATACCAATTGGACATCTATATAATTACAAGTCACCTGAGAGGCAAAGATATGCAATTCCTTCCCTCAATTTTCCTTACCAAAATTAAGCAGACTGTGATAGCTTTTCTTTTTGATTGAAAACTCAGTTAAAAAAAAAAAAACAAAAAAAAAATTCGATTTCGAACATAGTTCTTTTCCAACCGCAAAAAATTACTTTATTAAAAACATTTCGAAAATTCACCTTCCACATACATTATGCCCCTTGAGAAATTCATTCGAGTCTCCATAAATATGTTCATACGTAAAAAATAGTTATACATATGCGAAATTATTCGTCGGAAAATACTCCACGCGAACAACATTCCAATCGTATTCTACGTATAAGATTCTCCCTAGAGCGAAAAATATCCTTTTCATTTAACTCGCTCGAATGATTTGCGAAAAAGAACCCTTCAATTTACATTCGACGTGGAAAAATTTCAAAATATTATCCCCATCTTTTTCCATTTGAACGTAAGATGTCAATCTATAAAAGTCCGCCAGACACCAGTCAACTCATTATTTACAAAATATCTTTCGACATTCGCACCATATTATGATCCGTACGTACGATAAACAAAGCTCAACGATCCCGGCGAGTTCAACACGTACACTAAAAGCTCGTCCGCGACTTGTTTATATTACGCTCGTAAATTTATGGTCGCGATAGCAAGAGCCCTTGACATTTAAGATTTCAGCGCAATATCCAAGGTCGCGGACGCGATCGAGTAATAAAAATGCGACTCGACGAGCGGAGTAAAATTAATCTACCGTTTCCATCGATTTCGTGTCTTATCTTCCAAGTGCCCGGAAGAGGCGAGGAAAGAGGCCCAAGACGTCGAATCCAAACACGTCGTAATTAATTATCGGCGCCTGCTGTACGAGGAAAAGAAAAAACAAAGCTTCGAATCCGGCCATCGCTGTGATTGAAAATTTCGTCCTCGAAAAGGCGATAAGAAACGCAGCCGGCAGGGAGAAAAAAGCCGACGTAACTTTATAGCACCAACAAAAGCCCGGCGGGACACTTTCATCGTGAAATGATATCTCGTATCAGACACTATATCGTGCCTTTTAATTGAAAACGACACGGGTAAGGTTATCTTTTGTACATGTAGTAGGCGTATTTTTTTCTCGAAAAAAAAAAAAACAAAAACAAAAACAACATGAGCAGCCATACCGCGTAACTGGAGCTGAGTTTTTAATTGGGGCTTGTTCAGGTTTGCAAATAACGTTGCTAACGCTTTCATGTCTGTAGGGCACGCATAGTACCAAGTCTCAAAACCCCTACCACTTCTCCTTCCCTTCCAAACGATTTAATGAGATAAACTTACAAAATGTAGTATTTCTATCATTAAATTTTGACGATCTATAATTATGGATCCATTTTGACTCAAATTCAAAAGGTCGTATTCTGGTCATCAAAGTGAATCTACAAACAAAGTTTGACCTTCCTAAATCTAATTGGTTAGGAGATATAAAACATTCATAATACTACCTGAATATCTCCATCCAAAACAGGTTTTTTGCTCTAGATTCCCTCTAAATTCACTTCGGCAAAAGAACTGAGTCACTTGAGCTCATTTTACCAAATGACGCCACAACAAAATTTTCCACCTCTCATGTAATCCACATTTTGAGATCAGTAACCCCTCCTCCTCCCCTCTAACATCTTGAGTGAAAATGAGTTTGGGAAATAGTATACTTTTTATTCCTGATAATCATGTGAGCCTATATTAATCGCATTTTTAGTTATTTGAGGCTCCCCAAGATTTCCTCAAATTTTGACAATCCGTTGAGGATCTATCCTGACCCAAATTCAATATTACATATTCTGATTCCAAAGTAACTTCACACACAAATTTTGGCCTTTCTAAATTGATTTGATAATGAGATATGAAACATATAAGAAACTTCATGACTCAAAAATTCCTCAAAAACCATTTTTTGCTTCAACTCTCCTCCAAATATGCTTGGGGATCTGAAATTTGGATATGTTGGGGTCCGTCAAGCACTCTTTCATGTGAAATGAAAAATAATAATTTTGAGCAATTTGCTCCTCCTCCAGCCCCCTTCACATTTTAGGTGATCCACCATTTTGAGGTGTTTCAAAAAAAAAAAAAAAAAAAAAAAAAAAAAAAAAAAATGGTGCGTTATTCGCATTTTCAAGAGAAGCCCTTCACCAAATTTTGAATAATTTTCATTCATACCCGCCGGTGCTATGCGTGAAAAATATATACATATCTAGTTACAATACTTTGTTGCACCCGGGTCTTGAAACGTACTTGTTGCATCCAATATATATATATATAGTGATCTATGGTCAAAGTGGCATCACTTTGCACATTCCTCAGAAGTGCATCTAATGTCACGTTAACGACACCACAGTGGCGAACGGAATGTATAATTTCATAGGTTTTCTTGGAAACAAATTTTTAAAATGATGCCACTTTACCTGTAAACTTAAAAAAAATGAGGCTACTACGACCGTAGACCGAAAAAAATTTTTTTGTATGAAAAATAGAATATTAGTGGTAAAGTGGCATCACCCAAATAACCACACCAGTGACGTCATGACACATAGCTGAATCGATGAGCAATGTGATGGTAAAGTGGCATCAAAAAAAAGATGCCACTTTGTAAAAAAGATGCCACTTTACCTGTAGACGACGAAAAATGATGCCACTTTATCCATAGATAAATCTATATATATATATATATATATATATATAAAATAATAGCTATTGCACATGCCGGTATAAAAACCTAGATTATTGCATTTGATAAAGGGTGCATTAATATATCTTAAAGACCACAATGGGTGCAATAATATATGAATTTATATACGTACTACTATAAGCAGATTAACTCTGCGAAAAACAATTTTATTGAAGTATGTATTTGAGTAACATCATATACCAGTAACATTTTGTCCATCAACAGAGCATTGTAGAAGGAAATAATTATGAATGAAAAATATGACATTAATGCATCTGAAGTAAAATTCACCCATGAACTCTAGACAGTGTTACCAACCATTCGAATAAAAAAAGTAATTATTTGGGTGCAACAACGTCTATTTCGAGTGCAGTAATGTACTTTAAAGACCATCTTGGGTGCAATAATCTACTAAACTATATCTATATGCATGTACATTGTATATATATAAGTTAGACATTTACCAGATGATTACAAATGGTCTGAAACGCAAAAATTTAAACACCACCTTCCCCTTACCCTTTCCCAAATCAGGTAGGCTGTAATAGCTATCGTTTTTGTTAAAAACTCCGCTAAAAAACCGTACGCCTACGCTGTCACCTATCTGCGCACCGGAGGAAGTTAAAAAAGCGCGGAATTTAATTAACGCGGCCTCATTCGTTCCACTCGAAGGGACGAATCAAAATTACTAAAAATAGCGACGAAAGCCTCGCAAAAAATATTCGACTAGATTACCCGTCGATCCAAGTATTCCACCATCACTTACCAATACTCCGGATAGCCGATCCTCGGACACCCGCAATTCAAACGATCGCACTCCGCACGCAGCCGCGCACCCCACGAACACGCCAGCGTATTTTTGAAAAACGCGACACGAACGCACGACGAAATCGCGTCGTTTTTCGAACGCATGTCATAATGTCGCTTATGCCGAACACAAAATGACCGAGTGCACCGAACGCAATCGATCACCGCACCGTTAGTAGGTCGTGGTCAGTTCTTCGCGTACGTAGCGAAGCTACATACCGGAACACGCCAAAATGGAAGCTTGTCGTACGTAAAAGGTGACATATCCTGCTCGTATATCGTATCTGGCTTCTTTCTCGGGTCATTGTTCACCGCGAGACCGGCCAAAAATGATACCGTGTACAAGTTCACGTGTCAAGGATGCGACCGTACGCCGCCGTCTTGCTAATTACACCAGTTTGGCGGGAATAAAAGCCCGACTCGGCTGACTTTCGCAATTTAGAAATTCTGCAGCGAAAAAACAAAGACAACCGACGTTGATTCCAGGCTTTTAAAACGCCATCTATCATTTTACTCGCGTCGAAAAATCGTTCGTCTATTTTCGCTTCAACGTCCGAATCTACTCCGCAGCTATTTTTCAAAACTTCGTCATCTATACGTTAATCATCGAACCAACGTTTTTGTTTACATTCGTATCGAGGCGAGAAATTAATTCGTCTAAAACTACAACACCGTTGTTTTCGTCATCATTTTATCGTTACACGATGTAAAAAAAAAAAGTTCGTCGATCATTTATTAGTTAAAATGTCGACGAAAAGAAACCACATTTCCAGAGCGTCATACCATATTCTATCGTGAGTTGGAAACCCTAGCGTAATGAAATATAACCAATATTTGCCAACATTCGTAATTAAAGTGAATACAAAATACCCATTTCGATTACATACTTCTGTATTTAACGCGTGAAAATCAAAATCAATTCACTATTCCATACTTCGTTCGCAACGATTTTTCAAAAAATCGTTCGATAAGCAGTCAAAATTATCTCAAAAATGTATGATGACTAAGGGACAATTAAAATTCAAAATTCCATCTACATGAAGAAATGTAAAAGTAGTGTTTAGAACAAGGGAAATTCTATTTTGGGTGCATATTCTTTTTCTCGAATGATCGTGATACATGATTTAAATACAACTGTGCGAAGAAAAATAACTAATGAGTCTCCAGCTTTCTAAGGTACGAACAAATCAGCACTAATTTTCAAGTATTTCACCAATGACATATGCAACATAAGAGTGAATCATGACTCGGGATGACATTTCCACAAAAATGATAATGAAGGTGTTGCTTTAATCTACAGCAGAGAAAAGCATTTCAGAGTCTATGAAGAGTGGAGAAAATTCACGAACTTGTTCAGTACAGTTTACTGGCTGGAGAAAATAATTAAAGTTTAGTTCAACTTCAAAAGGAATTTTTCAAGTTCCATTGAGTTGGAATTTTAGGGGAGAAAAGTTGAATTCAATTCATAGTTAGTGAGAAAATTTCCAGTTTCACCAAGTGGATGATTATCAACGAAAATTTCATGTCCAGTACAAATTCATGAGAAAACCGGAGTCCAATATCGAAAGAAAATCCAATTCTGAGTTCATTTGCGAAGAAATTCGAGTGAAGTTCTACTACATTTGGGAAAAATTAGGATTACTTTTCGTTTAAAATTGTAAAGAAATTTGAACAAATAAAAGAAAAAATTTAAAAAGCATTCAAGTTCTTGAAAAATACGTTCAAATCCCAGCGGCTTCAAGGTCATATAAAAAAAAAATTATATTCAAATTAAAATCTAAGTTCAGTTTAAAAATACTGAGAAAAATCAGCTAACGCTAAATTCAAATTCACGAACAGTAATTCAAGTTCATCTGATTTCAAGTTCATCCAGAAAAATTCAAGTTTTATTTGAAAAATTTAAAGTTCCGTCACTTTCCAGTTCATGAAATAAGAATTCAAGTTCTACTTAATTCAAGTTCATCACACAAAAATTCAAGTTTAGTTCAGTTTAAAAATTCCAAATTCAACTCTATTCAGAAAAGAATTGAAGTCCAGTTATACTTCAATTCATCTAGTAAAATCAAGTTCGGTTTCAAATATTGAGAAAAATCAACTCCCATCAAATTCAAATTCGATAAGTAGAAATTCAAGTTCTCCTGATTTCAAGTTCGTCGAAAGAATTCAAACGTAATTCAAGTTCACTCTGAAAATACTGAATCCAATTCAACTTCACTCGAAAAATATCAATCTCAATTCAAGTTCATATGAAAAATTGAAATATCAGTCAAGCTCAGTTTGTGAAAGAAAAATTCAAGTTCTACCGTATTCAAGTTCATGAAAGAAAAATTCAAGTTTAGTTCACTCTCATGAGGAAAATACCAAATTCAATTCAAATTCACGCAGAAAATATCAAGTTCAATTCAAATTTATTTGAAGAATTTAAAATTCCATCAATTTTGAGTTTATTAAAAAGAAATTCAAGTTCTACTCAACTTCAAGTTTACACCGAAAATATCAATCACGTTTTAAATCATTGAGGAAAATTCAAGTTCAGTTTAAAATTACTGAGAAAAACCAAATCCTATCACATTCAAATTTAATGAATAGAAATACGAATTTTTCTAATTTCAAGTTCATCAAAAAATTCAAGTGCAATTCAAGTTCAAACGAAAAATTCAAAAATCTGTCAAAGTTTAGTTCACGAAAAAAAATTTCAAGTTCTACTGCATTCAAGTTCATCGAAGAAAAATTCAAGTTTAGCTCACTCTCATGCGGAAAATACTAAATTCAGTTCAAGTTCTTTAAAATGCAATCAAGTTCTACTTTATTAAAGAAAACTCAAGTTCACTTCAAAAATACCGAGAAGAATTCGGATTTACTCGAGGACAATATTCAAGCTCACTTCGGTACGAAATCACACGCTAAATATTCAAGTTTCATTATGATTTTTATCCAGTTCAGTTCGTGAGTATAAATTGTTTATTTCAGTTCCATACCAAAGTTAAGTTCTATTGAAATTACTGTAAAAAAATTAAAATTAATTTCAAAAAAACACTTAAGTTCAATTTAATGTCAGGACATTGTGAAAAATTTAAATACAAGTGCACTTGAATGAAATTCAAAATGTACTATATTCTAGTTACAAAAAATCAAGTTCAAGTTCTGGTGAATAAAATTCAGACAAAATTAGTTCTATGTGCATCGGCAAAAATTGAGTGCATTCCTTTTCAAGTTCACGAACATTCAACGAACTTAATCTATACACATCCTGTTACAAGACAGAAAAAGACCAAAAATTTCAAATGAAGTTGGCTGATAAAATTCGAGATTCAAATTCTTTGAAGTGAAAAAAAAAAATTGTTGATTTCATTTTATTTGAGGGAAATTTCAAGCTCAGTGCAAGTTTGTTCCATCAGTAGTACTAGTTCATGAACTTCATCGATCAAGGTCTTGTTTCCAAATACGCTTTAAATTTTTTGATGAGTAAGCGAAGAGGGAAGGGAGGGAAATTTCACTCTCCAAAAGGTGTGTGAATAACAGCAAGCTCTTGAATTAGTGCCAATTCTGGTTTAATTTTTCGAATTTGCGTCGAACAGCTGGAATGAAAAAACACATTGGGGAGGAGAAGGGTAGACAATAGGGTGGAACGAATTTTGTTTTTTTTTTTCGAAAATCGATGAACCTTAGACAAAAAAAGTTGTGAAATGGTCCTCAAAGAATGCTCAAAAAATTTCAACCTTCTAGGTTAATATTGAACGCTTAATAAATATGATCTTCGATTTAGTTAAAGCGATATCACTCGCTGAATCAGTAATTGTACCATTTATTTGTAATTTTATCATAATTATGTGAATAAGACGAAAAAGGGCGAAATTCAACGAATATAGCAAACCATAAAAATATGTTTAGAACCCTAAAAATTGAAAAAAATTGTATAAATAATTTTTTTATGATTTTAGGATGGTAATACAAAAAGAATATCTCGAAATCAAAATTATTTGTCATAAAAATAATTTTTTCGAAATAACGAATAAAACATCAAAATTTCAAAACTTTGACCCCAATATGGGGAAGGTAAACATCAACCTAAAAAGATAAAATTTTTTGAGCATTCTTTTAGGACCATTTGACAACTTTTTTTGCCTCAGGGTCATCGATTTACGAAAAAAACCAAAATTCGTTCCACCCTAGTAGACATGTCGATTTTAAACAACCAAATTTTTTCAATGACACGGTCTGAAAATAAATTAAAAAATTTTAGTCATCCACTTTAAGATGAAAATGAACCATCCGGTAATCCTAGCAGAAAAATGCCCGTATAAAACGTTAAACAAGTTGCATTGTTGTGGAATTCAGGCGTGAGGATTGTTCAAGTATGCAGAACACACTACATGATACCTTTTTTTTTGCCTTAAAATATTGTATAGTCATCAATGAAGATATCATTCTAATATTTCTCGATTTTTCGAAGCATAAAAATTACTCTATTGAAGAAATATTTCGAAAAACACATACACTTACGACTCGAAAAGAAATATCACGAGATCGATGAACTTATACCCAACTCGTGTCTACCATGACCGCATGACTAAACAGTAAAAATTTCCAAATCCACGTTCTCGATTCAGATTCAAATACCTTTAAATTCCACTCCAACAAATCCCACAATCAGCGTCGCAGCGCGTGAAATCGATAAAAAAAAATTCAAACATCTAAATACCATAAATAATACACGCTTTGTACGACTCGAAAAGCAATAAAGTTAAAAATTACACGCCGCGAGTAGTTTTTCAATTTGACGAACGAATGGTGGTGGGGGTGTGGGGTCAATTCACATAAATCATCAGTTATAGGATAGCCCAACTCGCCTGCCACATTTTACGTTCACGTACGCCAGATAGTTACAAAATTCTGGTTTCCAGATACCGCGAATTTATTGGCTGGCAAAACGAATTTTTAATATAGAACGCGCTAGCAACAGCCGCGAAATCGGCGGTAAGATAAAATTTAACGTCTGCATAGCGAAAGCATCGCGTAATAGGTTAATTGGCGAGATATACCGACGTAATATGGTTATCGAGCTTAGAAAAGCCGAAGCGATAAGTATATTAACGGCTTGGCGCGTCTCACCGAATCCGTATTATTCGCACCAATGTAAATATTCGTATAGAGCCAAAGTCAATAATGCAGGTAATAACATTTCGTTACAATTCCTCATTACCGCACCTCCTCCACTCAACCATCCTGTTCTATTATTCTTCTCGAAACTAGCGCTAGTGAAATCCATCATCTTCGCGTTCCATTTGTCTTATTGCGATGATGGAGCGATTGTGCTCGTGTATTTGCCTTATTACCGAACTTGTACATTCTCGACGTTCAAGAGCTTTCTACTTCGGATACTCATTTACCTCATCTTCGCCTCCGTTACGGCGAAATAATCGCCACGTTTCGAACATTCTTCAGAAGATATTTTATTGATTTTTTTTTTAATTTCGATTTTTTTTTTTTGAAGCTTTAAAAGAATTCAACCTGACTAGTCCAATGGACTTTATTCTCTTTCATTCACCACCACCACATTTTGAGGACAATAATCCCCCTGCATCTCCTCTACATCAGTCGTGGAATTGAATACAGGAACATTCTTATCACCAAAAATCACATAAGCTCATTATATTAAATCTGAGCTATTTAACCTGGCTTAAATTCGTTTACAAGTTTGTAATGCCCTAGAAGTAAATAGGCCTTCAAAGTTTTCCTCATAGCCCATACAAATAATGGCATGCCTGTTAGAATTTGAGTAATGCTTGTCGAAACTTAAATAGCAAAAATTTAATAAATATGGGGTCTTATGATTCCTGTGAGCAAGAGGTACTATACCTTTCAAATTCAACTTCATTAATGGATTTGGAAAAGATAGGTGAGGGTTTTCATACTCTAAACTGGGTGTGGTCACTGACCAGTGGGTAGAAACAGTTTAACATCGTCTACAAATTTGAACAAACCCAATTAAAAATTTAGCTCAATTTATATGGCGCATGGCGTATCTACTAACGTTTTTTTCTTTCACGTAGGCGAAATCAAATTAATATGAAAATGAGTACAGTCAATAAAATACCTTTCAGTGAAATAAGAAACGATAATTAAATTCATAAGTGAATTTTAGCCCGAATCTTATCCATAGTCGAAAATGTTGAGGCTTCAATATTCTCTTCAGTTCCCGTAGCCTTAAATTTGAGTAAACTCCCATTTTGAGTCGAAGAAAAAAATCTGCAAAAATTATTTGCGGAGACTGAGAGCGACTTTCATATGGAATGATAGGGTCTAAAAATACATACGTATTGTAACGGGCATTGACCAATGTTGAATTTAAAAATTTTTAAAAAATAGAAATTAAATAAAAAAAGTTTGTTCAACAATATATGAAATTAAATTTAATACAATTAAATGAATTAAATAAGATAAATTTATATTATTTGCAATAATTATAGATGTAATCCATTCTTGAACTATTCCTTCAATAAATATTAAAGTTGACTGCATTCCTAATTAATTAAATAATTTTAAAATAATTTTTTTTTATAAATTTTAATTAAAAATTTAATAATAAATTTTATTTTTTTAATTTACTAAACTATAAATTACGTGGTGCCTCTTCTAAAATTACTAAAATTAGTAGCTTACTTTTCCATTGAAAACTCGACTAATTACTATTTCCATCTTTTTCGCCACCACTCATCCAAACATTCCAATACTTCACCTTTTGGCTCTTACTTCTTTCACAGGTTCGCAGCATGGAACCTTTTCCACCATATTCATCGGTCATACGCTAAACTCGACAACAACGCGAAAACCCGGCACCATCGATTCGGGTCGACGATACCGACGAAATTTTAATTAAAACCGTCATAAAGTAGGCAATGAAAATGCATTACGCGCGACAACCGATACAAAATGGAAAATATTAAAGAATTTATAATCATGCTGCGTATACTCCAAAGTATACGCGCAATAAAACATAATCTCTTCGATATGGCGTAGTATGCCGTCGAATAATAAAAAATAATAGATGCCTGAAAATGTAATCTCATCGCTAAAAAGTATCGTCCTTCATCTTAACATTTTCGGCTTCCTTTGAGATACAAAAAAAAAAAATTGTAAGCAGCAACGCCGCATTACTGGAGTTGAGTTTTTAATCAGGGGCGTACCGAGGACATTCTTCGGGGGAGGGGGGGAGGGAGAAAACAAAAAATTGCCAACTAATACCATGAAATTTTACTGCGCAAGTGGTACCAACTTTCCAAAAGCCAAGGGGGCTACGTCCCTGGTTGTGCGCTATACATGATATAAGTTGGCATTAGTTCGAATTTATTCGAGTTCTTATTTTCCCAAAAGAAATTCAAGTTCCCAATTTCAGCGTTGAACAATTATAAATTTCCCAACTTTTCAAAACACCTGGGGGGAAGCTCCCCCATCCCACCTTAGTTAAGCCCCTGTTTTTAATTGGGACTTATTCAGGTTCGCAAATAATATTGCTAAACCTTTCACGTCTACAAGCCACACCCAATATCAACTCTGAAAACCCTTACCCTATCCTTTCCAAAACCACTTGAGAATATACATTTAGAACAAATGTGCTACCGCAGTATTTTTGACCTTGCAAGAATGATGAACACGTATTTTTCCAATAATAAGTACATGAGGCTGCTCAAATTATCCTCAAATTTTCATAATATTTTGAACCCAAATTTAAGGAGCCATATTTTGGTCATCAACTAACTCCACATACGAAATTTGACCTTTCCAGCTCGATTTGGTGACGAGATATGTAAAATTCATGAAGTTTTGTATAGTGATTTCCCCTCTAAAAGCGATTTTTTTGCTCTAACTCCCCCACAAATTCATTTGGGAAACTAAAATCAGAATAGGTTAGTCATTTGAGCTTATTTTATCATTTTATCCAATGACAACAGTGACAACACAATAAAAAAATTTTGACCTCTCGTATACCCCACTTCATTTTTAGGTTGATAACCCCTCCTTCTCCCCTCCAATATTATGTATGGAGGTGAATTGGGAATATAGTATACTTATCGTCTCCAATAATTACATGAGTTTGTATTAATTAGATTTTTGCAAATCTGAGGCTACTCAAGCTTTACTCAAATTTTGATAATACGCCATATTGGATCCATTTTCACCCAAATTCAAGAGGTCATATTCTGGTCACTAAGTAACCCCATACACAACGTTTGACCTTTCTAGATAAATTTGGCGAGGAGATATGGAAGATTCAACGAATTTCATGACTCAAACTCCCTCAAACACTTTTTTTTGCTCTAACTTCCTTATAAATACACTTGGGAAGCTGAAATTCGGATATGTTAGTATCCGCGACTCACTTTTTCACATAAGATCAAAAAGAAAAAATATGAGCTATTTGCCTCTCCTCCAGACCCCCTCAAAATTTGAGTGATCCACCATTTTGAGATATTTCGAGAAAACTAAAAACTTTATCTTTCGTATTTTCAAGAAGAGTCTCTCATCAAATTTTGAGCGAATTTCATGAAAACCAGAAGGTGCTATACGTGCGAGAAAAATATATAATATATAGCTAGTTATAGTACTTTGTGGGACCCGGGTCTTGAAATTTACTTGTAGCACCCAATACATAAACAACGAAAGTTGTTGCACGTGCCTGCATAAAGCCTACATAATTGCACTCCATAAATGCCGTATGGATGTATCTTGAACGCGATGCGGGTGCAATGTACTCGTATAAGCTGTTTAACGTTGTGAATAGTCTGAAACGCAAAGATTTGAAGATTCCAACCCCCCCCCTCTCGAACCCCTTTGCAAATCAGGTACACCGTAATAGCTATCGTTTGTATCGAACACTCATCTAGAAAACTAACGTCAATCAGAAAATTATTCCTTCATTTTTTTACTACCGAGTAATACGTACGCGTTTCGTTTATTCGAATAATTTCGCGAAAAAATAAATTCTACTCGAAAAAAAAAAAATACGTCAAATGAATCTCGCCAACACGTGTACCCAGTACATAATGAAAAATAAATACATCCCAAGATCCCCAACGACGGAGTCGAAAGCGAGGGCACAATTCGACGACTTTAATAACGAATCCAAACGTAAAATTTAATTACACAGCGTTAAATTTGTTTCTACGTTAAAAAAGGGGGAAAACTCCAAATGGATTTTCAGCAGATTTTTCGCCACAGTTCGTATCGTAGAATGAATTACGTCCAAAACGATATTACCAAAAAGGCAAAACCTATCCATATAAATTCACGTGCCGCTTCGTTCGCGTATAATCGCTCACTCAATTATAGGTTATTAGACCACGTCGCCGAAATAAAACCCATACGCGGTTATTGTTTGGTTTTTAATTTTCACCGTACGAAAAACGCGCCGCGCGTCGCGAAACGTGCGTACAAAATAAACCGTAGCGGCGGTCGCGAACACGTTCTAAATGATTCATTGTCCGAAGAAGCGTGTCCGTTTGCCGGTATCACGTTCGTGTGCAAATAAACGCCCGCTCCGCGTAACCGGTTTAGTTCCACGTTCCGTCGTACTCTATTGTAAAATATATCGGCGATAAATCGTCGCGGCGGCGTCAACGCGTCACGACGTAGCGCGGTAATATTACACTCCGTTACGGAGCTCCGACTTGGCTAATAGTACGCCGATCCGTTAAGCTGGTAATTTACGTTGGCGAGTTTTTCGTTCGGTTTTCCATGCCTATCGATTGATTTGATATTCTTCGTTGATTTTATCAAAGTTACATACTGCGTCGCCACCATCCTCCTATCTGATTTTCATTCGGTCAAGAATAACTACGAAAGTAGGCTCAGACTGATAAATCTAGACCATGTAAGGGTCGTTAACGGGAAAAATTCCCGACAAAGATTTCTTTCATGAATAGTCTACTTTTTGTGTGTCAAAAGGTGCTTTAGAAAACGAATTTTTTCAATTCAAAAGTTAGCAAAAAGGTAATGCACGAAAAACAGACTTACAGAAGCCCTAAAATGAAATACCCAATGTCCCCAAATTCCAAGAGTAATCAGTAAGTGGTGTGGGTTCTTAAAAGGTCAAAATCTGGTTCCGTAAGTACTTTCTGATGGCAGTGGGGACATAGTTTTTTTCGATAAAGACTAGTGACTATTTCAGAGATGAAAATATGCAACGTCCCCAACCTCGGCCTTTATCTATGAGGTACCAGCCCCCTTCAAAGATTCGACATCAGTACATATTATCTACAAAAAAAAGAAAACATAAATTTTCACACATGATTTTGTAGAGACAAAATATCAGGGATGATAATTATATTATTTGCTCCTCCCTCCCCTCGCGCCCTGAAGTGCCAGCCCCATTCAAAGATTTAAAACGACGTATATGATTAGTAGAAAAAGACTAGGTACGGCTATACGTGAATAGTGGACCTGACAATAATGTTGAACGATAACTGATGTGTATGTAGAAGTGGTAACAAAGAAATAAAAATTAAATTCAAAGTTCAAAAGCTCAACTTTCTATGAGATTTAATAAAAAATGTATAAGAATCAAAGTTGTAGAGAAAAAAATTTCCAACAACTTTGTTCCTATACATTTTTTCTTCACAACTCTTCATTACCGAGTTGTTTGCAAAAAATTAAAAAATCTTTAAAGGTCGAAAGTTCAACTTTAAGTGAAGGGATCGACTTCAAAAACAATAGGACTCTTACGCTTCATACTATGTACCTATCTCCCAAATTTGAAGCGAAACCATCAAGTTTTACTCAAGTTACCGTCGAAGAATGAAAACATCGAATTTTCAGAGAACAAAAAGTACCAATTATTGGACTCTTTACTTCGAGTTGATTTTTTTGAAAAACTATGAGCTTTCTCGAAAATTATATAAGAACCATGGTTGTAAAGCTTAAAATTTGCAACACTGAACTGCTATTCATTTTCCTCTCCGATGCTTCGTTCTTGAGATATTAAAAAAAAAACAAAAAGCTTCAAAGTTCAAAAGCTCAACTTTTATTAGCTTTAATGCAAAATATATGAAAACTAAAGTTATAGAGAATGGAATTTCCTACAACTTTGTTCCCATACATCTTTTCTTTACGACCCTTCATTCCCGAGATATTTACAAAAAACCGAAAAGGCTTCAAAGTTCTGAAGCTCGACTTTCAGCGAACGGATCGACTTCAAAAAAAATAGGGCTCTTAAGCTCTACTTCTACGCATCCTTCGAATTCAGCAAAATCCACTGAAAAGACTACCACCTTGACCAATTCTGATAAGAGAGAAAAACGAAGAAAGAAAGTATGCAATATTTTCAATCCTACTCTTCTTCAATGAGGTATCAGGTCTCTTGGAAGATTTTTCAAAAAAATCATCATCAACCAAAAATAAGAAAAAATCTTGGCGTGGTTGGGTAGGTTATTTTGAGAAAATGAGCAACTAAATATACCTATGACCGCCTATGAGAGCTTGTTTTTTTGCATTTCAATGAGTTTAACTTTTTTTTAAGAAGATTTGGAATATGAAACAAAAACAATTATTTGAATGATTTCTTCAAACTGAACACCATAATGTTTATAAACACAATTTAAAGTCCACGCAAAAAAAAGAAAAATCGAGAAAGTAATATCCACAAAAATCGAAGGAAAGTTACAAAATCGAGAATTTTCTAAATTTGAAGTTATAATATTACATTGTTCTATATTTTCGCACGTTAAGTATACGTAAAGCTCGGTGATACCTCCGTGAGCTAAGGCAAGGGGAGAAAATATCATGATTATCATCTGCGATGTCTTGGCTCTACAAAATTAAGTTTAAATGAATTATTTTCTTTTTCTTATAGACAGTATGGGTTGTTGAAAAAAAATGTTCGAATGAAAGTTGTAGGAAATTTGGTGCAGAACAAAACTGCACTGCAGTTATTTTTGCCCAACAATAAAACACCGAGGAGATATAACGAGCAAACCCTTTTTTTACACCCAATTTCCTATGGATTGGAATTTTTAAATGAGAGTTACAAGGACTCCTACATGCACGCGATTCCAAAATTTTCTCTCAAATTGCCTTTTTTAGTCATTTCGTAATTTTTAGAAGTTAAAGGTTGTGAATATTCGAAAAGAATCACTTTCATCTCAGGCAAATGAATCGATTAACATATAGGTAACGAGTTTGAGTTGGAAATTTTTTTCACTTCTTTGCACTTAGTAAGCACGTATATGAGCTCTTCACCACTATTTTATTGATTCTTTTGTTAAACGAAGTTTTGTACAAAAGAAAACTTTTTCTCAAATTATTGGTACTGAAACTTTCATCAAGAACAATCGTGTAAACTTTTTTAATCACTTGGGTTTTATCTGTTTTCATGTATTTTGTTCTAAGCTTTGAATGTAGATATGCCTTCAAAATACAGACAAGATTATCTGTAGATACGAGTATATAACAAGCAGTATATGTTGTCAAGAAACAATACCTTGAATATATGAGTTATATTTTCTACTTTTTCTTCTTTAATTACGAATCATTCAGTTCTACAGGAAATTCTCGATGAATTTCTGTTTTATGAAAAATAATATTATGTTTAGTTACCAATAACTTTATTTTCAATTTCGGTGAAATTAAATTACTTAAAAAAAATCAGATATGCCAGATACATGTATTTGTATTTGAGAGATAATTTTCTTATCCCTCCACATTATCCAAAATAAAGGGTGTAGTTCTGTGAAGCCTTGCGGTTGTATGTAAACACCATAACACTGATGCGCCATGTCTGGCCTATCATCCTACTATCCCAACACCAGGTATATTACATTCATATTAAAACTAAAAAAACATGTTTAATAAGCTCGAAACAACGTTGAACTTTCAACAGTCGTCTGCTAAGTTTATAGAAACAAGTTGAAAAAATTATGTTTATCGGTGTCTTTTTTCAGAAGGCTTGATTCTTCTTCAAAATGTGTCGAGGTAAAAAATTAAACTAAAAATGTATGCATTTTTTTTTTCTGCGCCATGTACAGCTCAGAGCTAGAGACGCGTAAGAGAAAATTTTTTAAACTATTTTATATTTAGAGAAGAGAGTAAAGTTTAGATGATTTGAGGAAAGATAAAAGGTTGATGATGTCTGAAGGACTGTTTGAAAAGATTTTCTCAGCGTTGGGGAGATATAGAGAACGTTGGATGCGGTATTTTGGGCAGTGTTTTAGTAGGTGTAGTGTGGAAATGGGAGTTAGCCATACGTCACAGGTAGATAGGTATTGGCTGTTTGTTAAGAAGGTGAGAGTGAGTTAAGAGTGAATGGCCGGAACGCACCCTTGTCAGGATTACTTGATCTTTTCATTATAAATATATTATATATTTTTTAAATGATTTGAAATTCAATTTAATTCTTTTAACATATAAGATTTAATTTTTGAAGAGAAAAAAGAATGAAGAAAAAAAATGAATAAATTTTTATACTGAATTTTGAATTTTATATTAAATTTAATACAAGCTCAAAAATTTTACATCACGGTTTTACATAAAACATGAGCTCAAATGTAGAACATATTCAAATTTTAGCTTTCTAAATGATTTTGCGACGCGACGGAGTGAAAGCGAATAATGGCTTTGACAGGGAAAACGAAGTCCAGAAATTTCACGAATCCTTCTTACACCCTCACCAAATGTACTTGGAAAGGTTAAACTTTGACCTTGGGTTTTGCGTCTGACTACGTCAAAATGGATGCAAAATGACGAATTTTCAGGATTAGAGGAATGTTTAAGAAAAAGAAAATTCCTAAAATTTGATAAATTAATATAGACTCATATGATTTAGAAGTTTCTTAAGTGATTTTGTAAGGTTCGTTGGAGGGTTTATGGAGTCGGTACCGATTATAGCCAGTGAAAATAAATATTTCAATATTATTCAAAAATTTGAGAAAGCCGCAATTTAAAATTCAACTCCATTAATGCAGCATGGCTACTTATGTTTTTATTTTTGTTCACGCGATAAATTCATTTCCAAAAATTTTAACAATATTGAATTTTCATAATAATTCATTTGATGATACGAGTCCTATTCGTACCTGGCGATATACATACATCGTATTTGAATATGTTCACCTTTTTTTTTGTTTTTTGTTTAAATTTATTCATGTTGTATATTTATAATTTCTCTCATTTTTATAATTTTCTATTTTCTGTAGTATTTTGAAAAGCTTAAACATTACCTTTCTCATCGTATTATTTTTATTTTAGGCACATCATTTGATGAATAGACTTTAACCCAACTAAGTTATTTTTTTTTTACATAGGGCTTTAGTTCGAATTTATTTTTACAACGATTGTTGCTCCATGAGTTTGAAAAATATTCTATTAAATTTTTTTAAACCTAAAATGAAAACCAAATAGATGAAAAATCAAAAAAAAAAAAAAAAAAAAATTAAATGATTTCACAGAGAATGAAAATTGACGACTGCTAGTTCCATGGACGTTTTATTATTTCTCTTTCAAAAATAATCCTTCGTATAAAAATACATCATAGTATAACAAACGCGAATAGAAAAAATATCGAAATACGTATTGAAGCTGAATGTACGAATTTTCTACTAAAACGACTCCTTTAATTTTAACCATAGGCAACGAACTACTTTTTTTGTACGAATTCATTCTTTAAATTCTTTCGTATTTGGCACGACATAAGCGGATTAGTCGACATTAATTGAAAGTCAAAAGAAAACCAACTCTCCTTCAGATTCGATATTATGCAACTGATTATTCAAAACTTGCATTTAAATTGATAATGCAAGTTCACTCGTATGCACAATGCACATGTACCGTAGTTATATCACCAGCGGCAACTCACAGCGAATAGTAACATCTTGCGTACGAGTAAACTAGATTACACTAGATACGAAATGATATTAGCGCGTGGGAACACTCCATATAACTAATTAATTTCCTCGTGTTACACTTTCGTACAACGTCGACCAGACTCGAATGGTCTTCTCACGTGTTCGTCGGAGTTCAGCTCGTGCTAACAGAGGCAAATAGCCGAAAAAATACTCCGTTCTTTCATTACATCATCGTGTTAAAACGACACGCCGTCATAGCATTCGGTCATTCAATTCGTAGACACGTATTCGATAACTGATAAGGTTTCTTAAGTGACTGGCTACGACCTTGGAGCAAAGCGAATCAGTCGACACGCGAATCACGAACGACTGCGGCGACCGTTTAAACGCTAGCTCGTAAAATTTCGACGTTATTTCGAGGGTCAAGGGTGTACCGCGTATTTTATTAAAATTCACTCGGCTCGTTTCGCTAACCAGACGTTGCACGCAGCTTCATAAAGTGCAGTAGATAAAAAATGAAAAACGTTAACAGCCATGCGGTATTACCGGCGCTGAGTTTTTTGCTTATTGGTATCGCATGAGGTCATATCTATCCAATTTCAGTTATTCGAGGCCTACTCGAGCCTTCCTCAAATTTTGACCGTACTTAATATTCGTTTTATTTTTATTTGAGTTCAGGATGTCATATTCAGTATTCCAATTAATCTTCCATACTAAGTTTGAGGTTTTCAAGAACATTTGGTGAGGAAATATGGAACATTCGTGAGATTTACTGACTTGATTTCTCTTCCAAAGGCATTTTAGTTTCAACTTCCCTCCAAATCCACTTAGAATGATGGAATTTGAATATGTTGGTAACCTGTGTTAACTTCATCTTTTGAAATCATAATCCAAAATTTCTTACCACTCGTTTACCAATCCTCTCATTTCAAATATGAAAATCCTTTCTCTCCCTTATCCAACATAAGTTGTGAAAATGAATTGATGATGCAGCGTACTTATTATTCCCAATAATTATTGGAGTTTATATATGCATCAAGTCTGAGCTACTTGAGGCTCTTCAAGCCTTTCTCTAATTTTTTCCATTTGACCAAAATGCAAGGAGTCATATTTCGGATTTTCATGAACTCCGTACACATAGCTTGAGCTCCTTAAGTGAACATGGGGGAAATATAGATTATTCATGAAATTTCCCAACTTAATCAACCAACCCAGAATGCTGAAATATGAATATGTCAGTAATGTGGGCTCAGTCTGTCATATGAAATTATTATAAAAAATTTCGAAATTTATTTCAAGGACGATAAACTTTCTTTCTATTCTTCAATATCACTTTTGAAAGTGTATCAGGGTAGCTATTTCAGTTTCCTCGAGCTTTCTTTAAAATTTCTAAGCTCATGATTTTTGATCCATTTTTATCTAAATTCGAGGGCTCATATTTTAATTCCACACAAACCTCACATACAAAGTTTCAGCTTTCCAAGTTAATTTTTTGGGGATATAACGAGGGTTCGTGAAATTTCCTCAATTCATTGCTCTTCAAAAATTATTTTCCCCTCTAACTCCGCCCCTAATTTACTTGAGGGGCATAAATTTGGATACATTTTGAGGATAATGACCTCCCCTCCCCCCACCAATAACATCTGTGAAGACTTTTTATCTCTAGTGACCATATGAGCTCATATTTATGAGGCTTGAGCTATTTGAGGCTACGTAAGCATTTCTCAAATTTTAACTATACGCCATTTTGAATCCATTTTAACCCAAATTCAATTAGTCATATACTAGTCTACAACTAACCTCACATACGTAGTTTGAACTTTCTAGGTCGACTTGATGAGGTGATATGGAAGACTCAAGGAATTTTATCACACAAAACTTACTCGAAAAAGTTTTTTTTTTGCTCTAACTCCCCTCAAAATTTATCAGGAAAGCTGAAATTCATATATGTTCGTGTCCTTCACTCATTCTTTAATATGAAACCATAAATAAAAGTTTTGAGGTATTTACCCCCTTCTTTTCTGTCCCTCTGAAAATTTCACTGCACCACTATTTTGAGATGAATGAAAAAAAATTATTTTTGACATTCATTTTGAGCTAAATTCTAGGGATCATATTGTGATTTTTAACTAACCTCACACATGATGTTTCCACTTTTGATGTCAATTTGAGGAAGAGATGATACGGTAAATTCAGGGACGTACCGAAAGGGGGAGGGGGGAGCTTCCCCCTTGCCTTTTGGAAAGTTGGTCAATTTGGAGTTTTAGTGTAAAGTTGGTAAACTTGATCACTTGCGCAGTATTATTACAGCTATTTTTAAATTTTTTGAAGACTAACAAGACTGTGACATCGTACTAAAAAAAAAAAAAGTCAACAGTTTGTAAAATTTCATGGTATTAGTTGGCAATTTTTGTTTTTCTCCCTCCCCCCTCCCTGAAGTAGGTCCTCGGTACGCGCCTGGGTAAATTCCTACAATTTCAGTTCTTTGCTCTAACTTCCCTTCGAATCAACATAGGAAGCTGAAATTTGAAAATGTTGGTGTTCGTAGTTCACTGCAGGATATAACATCAAGCCAGAAAATTTTAAGATTTGGACGGCTCCATCTGTCCCTTTCAACGAATTTTAATTGACTGTGATTTTGAAGTAGATCAAAATTTTTTTTTCAAAAGTTTCTTTATACTTTCACCAGAACAACTTGTGAGTAAATTTCAAGCGATTGTCATTCGCACATTTTTGCCTCACAAAAAAAGGGGGAAGGGAAAAGAAGGTACGAAAAAAGTCAGGGCATTAGCCAGACGATCACAAAATATGGTCTGAAAAGCCAATATATGAAGATTCCTGCCTTCCGATCCTTCATTTCCAAATCATTTAGGCTGTAATAGCTATCATCTTTATTGAAAACTCAGCTAAAAAGATACACGTTCAGTGGCTTCACAGCATCTCTGATAATACCAAGAACTTCTATTACTTCATTAAATAGCGAAAGTTTTCAGCTTATCGGGTACAAGGCGCACGGGTGCTCTTCTTGGCAAAATTTCGTATAGGTAGTTAGGTACTCGCGACGACGCCAATATTTCGCTGTTTCTAGAGTTTGTAACGTAACATATTAAGTGCTGCTTTTTTCCTCCCATGTCAAACATTCGAACCGTCTTATTAGCTCGTATAACCGTGTATAAATGATTACGATTCATTAGCGTAAAATTAAATCATAACTTTACGCAGTTAAAGGAAGAAAACTTCGTCGAAGTGGAAAGCGTGCCGAGTATACCTCGAAGACGTATAAAAGTTTCAACGCTGCCGGTCCCACCGCCGTCGCCAAATTCGCGTATAACGTTTAAAAATTCAACTAACTGTCACACGCAACTTTAACTATATTTTCAACTGCACGAGGAATCGTTTTACGCCCGAATTTAAATTAATATTAATTCGCCCGAGTAACTTTCAACGCAATATGTCGTTTGCCAACTTCCAAACCAGATTTGAAATTACCGCCGGCGCCCACAAATCCACTTCGGCGGTACCATTAAAACACGAGTATATCCTTAAACACCAATCAGTCGGGGTCCACGGTCAAGGCGGATCAACCGTTCGTGACTTAGCGAGGGTGTAATCCGCTTTCACGGTTACCTGACCAGATTACGATTTATACGAGATATACGTACCCACGGGGGGTTCCATTTAGTTCAAGTAGCTCTCCCAAAACACACACAGTCAATATCAGCTCCACGTGTTTGCCCATAAATACTCACGTGCTGTAATCAACTTTCAATTCATCGTAGCTCATTGTGTGTTCTACGTAGAATCGAAAATCGTTACAGTCGACTAAATTGGAAACGACGACAACTGAACACCGCGAATCTAAATTTTAATTTTCTTTCGTAATGCTCCTCCGGCCAACGGTCTTATTTTTCGTTTACTACGCAGCATTTACACTCGACGTCTAGCGCTCGGCAAGTTGTCGCCAAAGCGAGCCATTCAATTCGCCTAACAAAGCGAACGTTCGATTCCACGATAGCGTAAATTTTACGACCACGGGTTACGGACGCATCACCCCGCGTATGTTTCGACGACAAACTTTCGCCCAAGATGGTGTTTAGATTTCGCCTAATTTCGTCCAACCATCCCGCACAGATGGGCGGTGCGCGGTAAACGGTTTCACCTAATGTACGATGTACATCTGTTCCAAAGGAAGCTACGCGTCGAAAAGTTTACGAGCTAAAGCTTCCCGGCTTATGGTTACCATCGGGTAGTTACTTTGAGCCAGTTAACTCGTGTAGAACGAAGACGACGGGTTTTTTTCTTGTTCGTTTTCTTTGTTCACCGAAAATACGTTGGACTATTCAATAGCTTATTTATGGGACAAGCGTAAAATACGTGCGTTGCCTATTTCTCATACCGAAGGAGATACGTTTATTCCATTCAATTCGACGGAAAAATTGCCTAATTTTATTTCAAAAGGAGAACAGAAATAAAATAGAAAAATTCCTAGCCTACGTGATATTAAATCCACATTTTTTGCATCGTTTTCTCCCTTTTACTTTTCATTTTCTATACTCGAGAAAATAATAATAATGTTCATCTCCGCCTCTCCCCCTCAAAAAAGCTGAATTGAAAAGCCAAAATATACATGATGTTTCATTTCAATGGGACCTCCTTCATACATATGTAGAGCAACTCTTAAGATACTCATGTATGATGGCTTGCCTACCCTACTCCCTGAATGCCTCAATTTATAAAAATGAAAAAAAAAATATCAAATTTGAAAATTATTAATTTCATCGCTTAAGACAGATGAAAATTATGTTGATGGTGACAAAATGTAGAATATGCAATTATAACACCATCCTTCATAAGGTTAAAATGTGGTCGCATAAGTGCTTTGTGTTAGCCGTAGGGACATCGACTTTTTCGATAAAGGTCATCTCAGAATTGAAAATTTTGTAATGTCTTCACCCTCACCATGGCTTTATGAGGCACCAGCTCCCTTCAAAGACTGTAATTTTTTGCTAAAAATTACCATATAAATGGAATATGTGAGCACATGTATCAAGAGCACCATCCTAAATGACCTATCAAAATTTCGCTTCGTGTAATCTTAAGAGAGACACCCTAGGAAATAAAACCCCTCATAAAATGGGTTTTTGGTATATATCTCAATGGATATGATATCTATAGAAAAAATGATCATGAAAAAAATTAATCTATTTTTAATTCCGAACAAAAAATGTTTCTATTCCCTTTTGGGAAAAATATCCTCTTATCTACTCATTTTTCAATATTTGGATTCACATGTTTAGTAGTTTATGTGTGTTTTGCATTTATTTAGGTAAATACGGCGTTTACGAGAAAAATAGTTATGTACAGAATGATTCAGCATCTTAAATTATGTCTTTTGAGTACGGTTTTGGGTTTTCCCTACCCTTGTTTGAGTGAAAAATGATATTAATGAGCGATTTTGCTGAAGATTTCACTACTTAGGAAGCCCTTGACTCTCCCTGAATATCCGCTGGGGGCTCAAAATTTGGTGTAAGTACTATCAACACAAAGTGAAAAATAAATATTAAAATTTCATGGCAATTAGAAAACAGTTTTCTCGTCATTCTACCCCAAAGGAGAGGTAAGATTGTTTTCTCGCCCTGTATTGCATCTTAAGCATAAAATGGATGAGACCTTTTTTGTTGGAAATTAAAAGTACAATAATTTTGTATTCGACTATTTTTCTCGTAAACTTCATATTTACCGAGATAAATGCAAAAATCATTCCTAAACCAATATGCTAAATCGCCAAGTTCAAAAAATGAGCGCATAAGGGGCGTTTTTGGCTTTGAGAAGTACTTTTTTTAAGAAATAGGGGAACATATTTTGTTCAAAATTAAAAATGGATAATTTTGTTGATGACCATTTTGTCTGTATATATCATATTCACTGAGATAATACGTATGTGCTCAGAAGTTACATTCATATGGTCATTTTTAGTGAAGATTTGCGTTTACTTCACATTTTTGAAGGGAGCTGATACGTCATACAGCTATGGTAAGGTTTCAAGACTTTGCATAAATTTCATTTCTAAGATGCCCCTTATCAAAAAAGTTGATCTCCCCAAGGCCACTGCGATGTATTGAATGTACCCATTTATGACCTCTCCTCACCTCGTATTCAGCACACTTTATATTCGGGCCATTAGGTATTTTGATCCAGTGCTGTTTTGAGTTCATTCTTCATGCATTATTTTTTCGAAACCTTTGGAACTTAGAAAACTAACTTTGTTTTCTAAAGCACTTTTGGGCCTATAAAAAGCAGGCTACATTATGTAATATATAATTATATTGAGCCATTTTTACCGTCAAATTAATCTTTCATGACATAATAAATAATTTCTTTTTGAGAGAACAAATGGAGGAAATTTCAAACTCTCTTTTCATGATAAGCTGGCCAACCAGTAACAGAAAAGAGCAGTCTACTGAAACTGTATTTCATGTTAAATTCGTTATAATTTGATATGAAAATTTTTTCTGCAAGAGCCATAGTAAGTCAAGCAACAAATTCGATTTGGAGGTTGAATAAAAACATAATTTCCAACGATTTCTTTTTTCTAAAATATTTGAAGCGCCGTTCCAAAAAAAATATCGAGAAAGCTTACCTACCCTCTATGTGGTATATTAAAAAAAAAAAAGAAACTCTTCACAGGGAGTTGGAATCTGTTGAAATTTGTTTTTCTGGTTCATTTAAAAATGAGCTCTGGTGTAAAAACATCCCCGAATTCCACCATTTTCTTTAAAAAAAAAAAAAAAACTTTCATAAAAACCAATGCTATTTTCCAACTCAGTTATTATATTGATTAGTTTGGAAAATTACCATTACCATTAGCAACTCTGTCACATCTTTGAAAATGACAAATTAAGACTTTTAGCCAGAAATCCAATTTCTACATATTGCTAAAATTTCTTTCTTCGTGCTCATCTAATGATTTAAATCATGAATTAATTTTAATTCACGTAGGAAAAAAGAATTCGGAAAAACGTATAACTATTTTCATAGATACCTTTCATCACAACAGAATGAAGTCATCGGTTTAACGACTTTTTCGCACTTCCCATTACATAAACGGAAAGCTAGTAATTTTGCTACCATTATATCACTACATGCATACGAATTACGAACGAAGGAAGATCCGCGAAGTGCGAAGCCGACGCGTAGTACGTTGTGACGTATAATTAATTTTTTATTCCATCATCCGTCCGTAGCTTCGTATTAACCAACTAATGACACCACCACTTCGCCACTTCATCGTACACAAAACAATGTACAACCTACATCTCGCAGCGCCTCCACCGCCTATAAATACAAAACACGGAGCACTCGAAAAAGGGTCGAAATCAATTACGAATTTTTCACTCGAATGCAACGACATCCCGAACAGCATAAAATGGATTCAATTTACATTCTAATATCGGCTCGATGCGTTCGATGTGGTCGCATTATTCAGGCATCGGTTTCGTTCAAAATTCTCAGACGGTTTTTTGGCTAATAAAAGTATATCGGCATGAAAAATTCACGCCATTATACGAATTCGTAACTTCGAGGCTTCTTATTCTTAAGTGGTTTCCGCATAATCTGTTTATTCGCGAAGCATACTTTACCTAATTTCAGAAAATAAATCCAATTATATGGCAAGGCTTTAAGTTCTTCTGTACGTGTTATGCTTATCGAAAACGCTCAGCTATATTTTTCACCCTCTTAACCATCGAAAAGCAAAATTATTCGGTCCTATAATCCCTCTTTATCACAAAGTATCGATTAACGCTGCAAAGCACGTCTGTACGCTTCGCTACTTGTCACCAGAATGAACATTTACTTCCGATGTTTACCCCCACTACTGCTCTTACCGGAACTCAATTCTCCTTTGATGAATTTTTCGCCATTACAAATTCTTCTCTTATATTAAGACCTCCGAAAAAAAATGAGTCGGCTGTTTGAAACTACTCCTAATCGACATTTCAAAACCAGTTCCATATCACTTACCTGAAAAAAAAATAAACGAAACACCCATTAATACGGTAAACAAATTAATATTCATTACAAAGCGTAATTTCGTTGAAACCAAGTTTTCCGCCAATATAGCGGTAATCGCATCCAAACTCACCCAGAACTGGGAACCAAGTTAGATGAGAACAATAGTAATAAATTATACACATTCCGTATTACATACACATTTTGGTTAAAATATTATATTCGGCGATCCGTTGGCGCTGGTTAATGTGCCCGCAACAATCCTAATTCACTCGTTTTGTTCTCCAACATAATTAACAAATTACTCAACGCGACGTGAAACCATACGAGTAACCCAATATATATTAAGACAGCGAGCAGCCCAAAAACAGCGTCTCCGATATCGTTTTACGCGCGATATAATGAAAAAGAAAACCACTCTTATTCGATGGATAAAATAAAACCTCCCTATACATGTTTCTATCGCGTATTTCTCTAACTAACAAGCGAACACGTATTCGCGCTTCAAATTACTAAATAGACCGCGTGTCTTTGCACGTAAACAACAATAAACACGTATACAATTCACCATTTAATTAAGCCGTTTTCTAATTAAATTACGATAGTAGACTAGCAGTTCGCTAATTTCTACCCTCTTTCACTATCTGTTTAGTTTCGCTTTTTGTTTACGAAAAACGCTCCCTTCGAAAATACAACTTCTAGTTAAATAATCGTCACAATAGTACTTACCACTCGTATTTTCATTCCTCAACGAAAATACTCAGTAATGACGAATACTGAATAACTTTCATCGGAATACCTACGTGTACAACTATACACCTACTTTAGCGTGTAGCCACTAATATACAATTTATTTATACGTCGTTGCGAATATGTGCTAAAGTATGAATATAATATCGAAGCCGGAAACAGGCTCTGCACACGATAAAGAGAAATACTGAATGAAACTTGGTAAACTTCCGCCTCCCTCTATATGTGTATTTATCCAAATATTATTACAGCAGGTCAAAAGGTCGACCATATCTTCTCTCCGAATATCGTTTAATGTTCGATCCTTCGGTAATGCGAGGAAAACGCCCTAAGACTGAGCCAATTACATTTGGTAATAATTTTATTTCACACCTGATAACAGTGTTGGTATAGATACAAGACACATCGTATAAATATATCCTAAATATTGCTTTAAGGTATACTGCTCCTAGATAAAGGAGAACAGAACCATTAAAAATATGTACAAATGTGATGATATTGTACTGACGTGAGGTTCAAACTAGCTACCTACCTCCTATACTGCCTTAATGTTGCATCAGCATTGCATTATTGTTACATTAACGCTGTTTTCATGTTGCATCGATGAGACATTAACCTCCTTAGGGTATAGGACAAAAATTACACAAAGGGTACACTGTGGTGAATTTCACCACCATGTAAAAAAGTACAGCTGTCATTAACTCGCGATAGGTAATATAATGGAGATAACAAGGTTAGTATTAACATGAAGCTCGAGCTTCCCTGAACACACTGGACCATCTATGACCCCCCTCCCCCTCTACCTTTTTCCTCATAGATGAAAATTATGATTTAAAACTTCCTCAAAAAGCCACATTTTGCTTTAACTACTCTCAGTATGCACTTGGGAAGCTGAAATTTGGATATGTTAGTGTTCGTGACTTCTTTTTTCATATAATATCAAAAACAAAAAATTTGAACTTTTTGTTTCTTCTCCAGTCCCTCTCAAAATTTGAATGATCCGCCATTTGAAATTTATCGAAGAAACAAAAAAAGTACTTTTGCGCATTTCAAGGAGAGTCCCTCACCAAATTTTGAGCGAATTTCATTGATATGCGCTAGCGCAGCGTGTGGGGAAAAATATATTCCAAAAAGTTGGACATTTACCAGATGATTACAAATGGTCTGAAATGCAAAAATTTTTCAACAGATAAATAAAAACTAAAAAACACTTCATAAAACTGAAACTGCTAGAGAAATTTCATCCCTATGGTAATGAAAAAAAAAAAAAAACAATAAATAAATTCATAGTAAATTTTTAATTACCGAAAAATTATTTTTATTTATAGATGTAATGTAAAAAAATAGCCCCTACATAGGTTTATATAGGCAACTATTCATGCATCCTTGAATAGCCTAATAAAAGGCCTACTAAGCACCCCCCACCATTTGACCGGAACAACAACATGCTTCGCGAGCGTAACCAAAACTAGTACTGGTGGTGAAATTCACCAAGTGTACCCTTAGGGGGTTGATGGTACACAATGATGAAATATCCATTAATGAAGTTCTATCAGTGTTATATCAATATTGCAACAATGATGTACATATCAATGTAGCACAAATTGTCAATCAATTTTGTATCAATGTTGCATCGAAGCTGTATTAATGTTGCATAAATGCTCATTCAATATTACATCGATGTTTCATGTTGCATCAAATTTTACATAAACGCTGTATATATGTTCTATTGATGCTACAATATTGGTACATCAAAATTGAATCAACATTAAGTCAATAATGTATTAACGTTGTCTCGATGTTAAATCAGTGTTATATCAATGTTACATCAAAGTTGTATGCTTATGGTGATGATGTGTCGATCAATGTTGGAAAAATGCTCAATCAATTTTACATCAATGCTGCACGAAAGCTGAATCAATATTGCAATAATGTTTCATTGAAGTTATTCAATGTTGTATTAGTATTGTACAAATGTTAGATCAATGTTGTGTTTATATTGTATCGATGATACATTGATAATACATCAATTATATAATATCAACATTACATCAATGTTATCTCAATGTTGAACCAATATTGCGTCAGTGTTACATCAAGGTTGCATCGATAAAGTATAGATCAATATCGCACAAATGCCCAATCAATTTTGTATCAATGTTGCATCAAGGTTGCGCCAATGATGAATCAATGTTGTGCGAATGCTTAATTAACATTACATCAATGTTTCATCAAAGTTGCATCGGCATGAATTGCTACATTTATGATGCAAAAATATTGTATTGAATTTTATCAGTATTGCTTCAAAGTTTCGTTCGTGCTGAGTCAATGTCATAATAATGCACTTTTTGTTGAAACTATAAACATAGAGTGGAAACTGTTACAAAATTACATCAATTTTTACTACCTTTTAAAAGGAAACGAATAATTGTAATCTAGGCTTAAACGAACCTAGTGAACGATTCTTTTTTTGCGTTTGTAATCAGACCTCCCTTCAGAGAATATTATTCATACATATTGATCAACACTCTATATCAAAATGAAAGGAAAATTAATAGTATTGATAAAAATGACAAAAATAACATTTTAATAGTCACGAAATAGGATACAATACTGATGCTAAATCTAGTTCGTAAGCCTGTTAGTCGCACAAGTTTAAAACCCGTTAGACCGGTATTCAACTGGAACAATACTCACTAATACTTCTAATATAGTTTGAAAACCTGTGATACTGGTAAAAAAACTCGTTATACAACTTTATAAACCAGTAATCCATCTTCGAAAACCCGTTAGACCAGTATTTAACTGGAACAATACTCACTAATACTTCTAATATAGTTTGAAAACCTGTGATACTGGTAAAAAAACTCGTTATACAACTTTATAAACCAGTAATCCATCTTCGAAAACCCGTTAGACCAGTATTTAACTGGAACAATACTCAATAATAGTTTTAATATATCTCAAAAAACTCGTTATACTGGTTTTGAAATTCAGTGCATTACTTTCAGCCATCATAACAGTTAACAAAACGCTAAAAATAGAATACTATACAATGCAAACCTGCAAAAATTAGTTGAAAACTGCGATTAAACAACTAACATCGTTAAGTATAATCATCACGTCTCTAATTCCATCATCACTGAAACGACTCATCAACACCAAACCGAAGGTACTACATAATAACGTTATATTAACCCGGCTTAACTTTCTCCTCACCAAATACTCAAACTCGGTATCGAACTTCCAAACCACTTTAAAACTATTACGCGCCAATTTTCGCAGCGAAAATGACCTCGACTAAAGTATCTCCTCCGTAAGCTATTATATAAGACTACTTTCAAATAACGATACTTATCCTTAATGTGAAGAGTTTCAAAAATTTTTACCCGAGTCGAAGGGCGAAAAAAAGACCGAAAGAAAAGAACAAAGCTGCCATCGAGCTAGTCCAATTTACAAGCGAACTTTCTACAAAAGTAATCGAGCAGACAAAGGATTTTCCTTGTATAGGCTTGCTGATTCAAAACCATACTCGAGTACGCCGGGCCGCGCACCCCAAAGATATAATTAACGACGACGACAAACACGTCCGAATAATTAACTTCCTGCAAACGTCGTCGGGTCTTATCGTTTTACTCAGAAAGAGCGCGGCAACGAAATTCGATAGCGGAAAAATTACTTTCACAATTTAGGTCGCCATTACTGACGTTTATTTTCTTCACCGGTAAATAATTATTTCGCTAAATCAAACGAAAATTCCGCAGCGAAAAATAATTCTACAAAAGTGAAAAAATGACCGAACGGTTATAAAAATAAGATACAGAGTTCGCGGAAAGGCCAAATACCAAAATACTCGAAATGTTTACGGACAACGAGAACGACTCGCTGAAAAAAAAACATCGACGCGGAAACCTTTTCGAGCCGATTCCGCGAAACTCGCTGCTGTTTTTCTTTTCCAAAGGGCGAAATTTTTGCGCGCCGAGCCGCAGTAATAAAAATTCTATCGCGCGTAAAATTAATGTTTTTACGCTTTGCTTAATTCCTATAAACATTTGTACAAGTCGCACAGTAAAACGCTATGGTCGACGTACCACTCTTTGTATAAACGAATAATGTATGGCACGAATACCGGCGACCTGGCACTGTAATTAATATCAAACATCGAAATGTGTTTTTATTCCTCCACAAACCTCGATGGCGCGCCTAATTCTCCCTCTGCGGATAGACCAATTTATGACCCGACCGAAATCGTTTTCACCTTAAAACTCGCAATTTCTTCTTTCCTTTGGAATCCGCGAAGCACTCGAAAGTTCACCGTCTCGTGGTTCTGCATGGATTTCGAGTTCTTTTCGCTCGCCTCGCCTTGATGATAATCTTCATCTGCGTTCGAATAACTTATCCCACGGAGCTTTTTTCCTTTTAATTTATTATTTTATTAAAACTTTTACCACGTCGAGTCGACCCTGGCCGGATTAAACACGCTGCGAAAATGAAAGCTCCGCATCACACGTTCGCCCGGCCCAAAAATTACCAGCAAGAAAAACCTTTTAAGGTTAAAACCGTACGTGAGTCGGGGCTCGCGTCGCTCACGTACGCGCCCATAATCTTTATAAACATTTCGTCAATTAACTCGTCATCTCCTCCAACCTCGACCGTGTACTTTTCCATATTATTAATGAAAAAAGCCCCACAGCGTTTCTTCGTCTTCGCGAATAAATCACCGTCGCTGGTGTCCGTACCGACGTATCCTTGGAATGTGTTCAGATTTTCATCGAAAACGCGTAATTAATTTCCCGACACGAGCGTCAGAAAATTCGCCCGTTCCCGAATTTCCCGAACGATGTCGTCCGACATCGTCGAGATTAATCGTCTATTACTGTGCCGTAAATCGCGAGCTTTATCTTCGACGAGATTCAGCGCTCATTTCCATTTTCCGCTCGTAGCCGCGTGTATTATAAAAACCGCTTTCCATTCGATTCAATTAGCAATTTACCCAGAGATAAATAACTCTATCGTTGCGACGACGTAGAAAAGAAAAATACTCGAGCCGAGTGATAATTATCGAAGATTAGATTTTCTTCCTACATGCTACCCTCCTTTCCACCATAACGCCTCCTCTTTGCTAATAGATTCTAATGATATTTGGCGAGTTCATCGATCGCTACCATTTTATTATTAGCGTTTGATTGAAGCAGCTGTATACGTTAATACTCGTATGCATGAATTTGAAGAATGAATGCATAAAGGGCGTATAATCAATGCCTAATTTATGTATAGGCAGCGCAGGCAGCTACCTACAATGGTAAATTTTGAGGTCAGAAAATTTTTCAAAATTTTTTCCAATTTTTTTTTTTGATTATTTATTGAAATTTGTATACTCAATTCATTTTTGCAAACATCAACATGTGTTTCAAGTTTGTACTGAGAATTTCATCTATTACAGGAGCTGAATGATTTTCTGTTTTAGTAATTTTCTCTCATTGTTTTTACTGATTACTAAAGCTACGAATTATATGCATTTTTATATTTAGTTTGTTTGGTCCAATTGCTTCTGTATCTATAAAATTATCCATTTCAAGCTACCCTGAGCTCACTAGTAAGATCTAAAAACGCATATTTTTGCATATTTATCTTCGACCATAATTACGCTATGGACTGCTGGTAGAGACATTGTAATTGTAAGCGGCAGCTGAAGATCAGTCATTCGCGCATGCGCATTATTGAGAGAGATGATACTCCTCTAACCTATTATATTCTAATAACTTGAAAAAAATCATCTTTGATAACTTGAATAAGCATTGTTGATGTTGATTTACCTACACAATTAGCTGTGTTTTTAATGAAAACGACAGCTATTACAGCCCATCTCATTTGAGGAGGTGGAGTCGAGGTAGGACGGAGTCATCAAATACCTATTTGCGTTTCAGACTACTCAATTTTTTTTTTGGGGGGGGGGGTGGAGGAGAAAGAACGAATGGCTCAAGTTTTTCGTTTATGATTTCATACGGAAGAGTAAAAAAACAATTTTTTGAGGACGTTTTGAGTTACGAAACCTCTCGAATTTTCCATTTCTTCTCACCACATCAGTCTAGAATAGTCAAACTTTATGTGTGGAGTTGGTTAGTGACCAGAATATGACCTCTTAAATTTGGGTCAAAATCGATGCAGAATGACGGATTATCAAAATTTGAGTAGAACTTGAGGAGCCTAACATGATGTTGGGTCTGAAAGTGTGGTGGGGGTACACGAAAGATCGAAAATGCATATTCTACCCCTATAAAATTATACGATTCGCAGCTCTACATATCACTGACAAGCCATTAGCAACTCTTAGTATGTTTTTCCAACATTTTTCGATCATTTTAAACAAGCATTATTACTTAATCCTTACAAAAAAAAAAAAATTGTAGTAACCATTCAAAGTGAAAAAAGTAATTAAATTTGTATGTTTTTCTTTTGGACGCTATCCTAACTCTCCATATAAAGACATTAAATGCATTGATCATCTAAATTCCAGAATTCTACGACTGCGACATTCATTCTCAATCGAAATTTCGACCAATCTTCTGCACAACATGATTTGTGGTGCAATTTTAAATAATGAAAAAATATACCCCATTTTTGCCACATGATAGATGAATCCATTGATATATTAAATGCCCATCCACCCATACTCCCTTTCCTCAAGCAACAACTGATACAGTCCAGACAGCTATTTTTATTGCAGTCGATTGTCGGTCCTATCGCCAAGACCAATGGCATGAAAGTTTCCTCAGTTTTCTTTATCAGCCGTATTTATTTCAATGTCGAAATGACACCTGTGAGACAGTAAGAGTAATTAAATTACTAAGCAAATCATCTGAACACCTTTACACCATCTCAACCCAAAAGATCACAACTACCCCATTGATTTTTTCATTATCGATAATTTATACTACTTGGCAAACTGCTGCAGCTGATTTTCACATGTACGCAAGTATAGCTCTCAGATTTGTAGAGGAATTTGCGTGTCGAAATGAACTTATAAACGAAAATGTCAAATTAGGCCAAGTTGCTGCGCTGTAGAAGAGACGTAGATGGATATTCTATCTTGTCTCTTTATTGCTACGCTTTAATCATGATTTACATCTAACCTGAAAGTCTTAATAATCGAGAGAAAAAAATTAATCATAACGATAATCAGCTCAGATAAAAGTAATAAGTAGAAAAGCAGATTCCTTATCGCTATTGTCCCTAGCAATAAAATCAATTCTAAGATACACATATAAGACAAGAGCTCTTCTTCCAATCCCCAAGTAAATACGACCATTAATTTAGAAATAAAGTAATTTATTGGGGCGCTGAAGAAGGTCACAGATCAAGATTTTACTCGATAACTGACTACCATGAAAAGTTTTTAATTCTTTCCTCCAATGGATTTCGTGATTATTGTCACTCTCTTCGAACAGAATTATCTACATTCAGAATATAAAGTTGAATCATCCAAGCACCAAGCACGTATATTAATTTTTGATTCACTGAGAACGCTATAAAAAGGGTCAAACACGATAAAATTGCGATTCCCGCAGAGACGCGAAAAAAATATCGAAGAAAACTTTCCTTCGTTCCAAATTTCACGAAATCGCTACAAAAAAAAAAAATGAAAGAAATATCTTTATTATTCTTCTTCGTAAAAAATATCGTTCAATAGGGAAGTCGGAAATCTCCTACGGGGATAAATTATTTCAAAACTCTTCGAAACGTGGAATAAAAATAAGTAATGTAATCAGAAATATAAGGGAGAAATGTAATTGCGACGCTCATAAATAATGACGAGATAACTGGTATATGACTGTACACGCGATCACGGCGAAATGTTAAAAATATAATACTACTATCATCCTCATAATATCACTAACAACACCTTGTTAAAACATTTAAAATAGATGTTTAAACGAGACATGAATTAAAAAAAAAAACATTTTTTTATTACAAGGAATAAAGTAGGCAACGCGCGTAATGTAACATCGTTTAAGCGCGCCATGAACAACAAGTCAGGTTGGCCGAGTGGTCTAAGGCGCCAGATTTAAGCTCTGGTTCCCAAACGGGAGCGTGGGTTCGAACCCCACACCTGACACATAATTTTTTTTTTTTTTTTTACTCTCAAATTACACAGTCGAGTTATTATATATTAATAATTTTGATTATAATACTTTTTTCATTTAAAAAATGAAGAAAATAAAAATTCATATTTTAAAAATTATAATAATTATTAAAACTTACATTTGTTTTTTTTTTCACTCAATATTCCGATTTCATAAATTTTAACACAAATTTCTTCACAGCAAATGAAAAAATAAAATAAAATCAATTCATGTTCTTATGGAAAAATCACTGGAGGATTTTTCTATGTACTTCGTTTTTTAATTTTTCTGAATCAGAAAAAAAATTATAAAATTTTAATTATTTTTCTTCTTCCAAAAATTATTGGAAAAAATGTTTTAAAATCAAAAAATATTTTAAAAGGGTTTTGTAGAATTATTCAAGCCGTTTGTTTTAAAAAAAATACTAATTATTATCATTTCTTGATGTAGGATTGAATCATAATTTTTTTATATAGGATTGAAAAATATTATTTAATTATTATTTTTTAATGCATAATGAACTTAAATAAATACACGGAAAATTTTTAGAGTTTAAAAAAGAAAACTGATTCACTTCTATGATTATTGTGGAATTAAATAAATTCTAATGAGTGTTTTTATTTAAAAAAAAAAAAAAATGATAATAAAGAATTAATTAATTTATTTTTTTGATTTTTTTAAAATTCGCAGTAGAGCATTTGGAAACAAACTTGAAATACAATTCACCTATTATTATATAGTTCTATTAATTTTGAATGTTTATAAATATTCTTCAGTTTCAGTATCCTTTCGGTATAGGTATTTTTCATTTTCTAATGTACACCTTTCTCTTTTTTTACAAATTTTTTACAATTTGTAATTAATATACGTTTTATGTTCTCAATTTCCTCATGTATATTCAAAATCTTAGTTTTTCTGATCTTTCAGCAAGGCATTCGGGTGTTTTATATACCCGATTTTTAAAAAGTGAATTTTGTTTCGCTTTGTTCATAACATTTCATGCTGATATTTATGCATGGAATGTAAGAAAATAATAAATTACCAAAGTCCAAAATAATTTACACACTTCTCGACATAGATATGAACCTATTTACAAATTATAAAATATATACAATTTTCAAAACCAAATTAATGAACTCTATTACCTTTACTCACCCTCAAAGCGCTCATATATCTTCAAAACTTTAAACCCAAACTCAATATATCCTAACTCCACGTTGATTAATGGCTCAAAAACGCACTGCTACATACATGTAAAAAAAATAAAATGAATAAACCAACCCACCGCCCGAATCTGAAAAAGGGAAAAACCTAACACGAAATTACAGACGTCTCACAGGAACGCTAAATTTAGGTTACCAGTGTTAAGCGAACTCGCAACCAAAACCGTTTTATTTTTTTACCTACCGATTTTTTCCTTTGCTTTCGTGATTCGAATAAAAACAATTTCGAAAGAAAAAACAAATTTATAGGATTATTCGTATTTTTACTACCAATAGACTTATATTTTTTTTTCTTTCTTCGTTCGTTTAGTTTGTTAAATTAAAACCTGAATAGATTTTCACCGTTCTGTTCGACAAATCTGGATTACCATTCTATAGGATGGAGATAAAAGATTTCAATTAACAAAGAATTTTTTGTTGCTTGAATTATTAAATATTTTATTCCTTTTTTTTTTGGCACCAGCCAAACCTCGAGAGAGCACAGATTACGTTTATTTTATGTTTCACAAGTAGGTAGTACCTTATAATAACTATTGATTTAAAATATACAATAAGCCCAACTCTAAGGTCAAAATTTACTAAGGTAAGCACTATTTAACGGTCATGGGGCCATTAGTTTTTCCGATAGATGGGTTCTCAGAGATAAACATTACGAGATGTCTCCAACCTCACCTAAGGTTATTGAGATACCATCTCCCATGAAAGGTGTGAAGTGAACCTCATCTATCATGAAAAACTAACGGAAGATTCAAGTTTTTGGAAAAGTTGTCAAAAGCATCATTATGAATACCATACTAAAATTTTGTCCCATTTAAACTCTCCCATGACCCCAAAGGGAGAGTAAAACTTTCTCAAAAATTAGTTTATGATATTCATTCAGTTGATACGACATTTACAGGAAAAATTAACAGAAATAAAACTACTCTATTTATAATTGTTGAAAAGAAAAGATTTATTCGTATTCCGCATTAAATGCTTTCCAAGGCCAAAAAAGTTACTTTTCAAGTTATTTTGAAAATAATGTTGTTTGGTTCCGTATATTCATTTTGGTAAGTTTTCCCATTCAGCTCGGTATGCAATCATGATGTTTACGAGAAAACTAATCATGTATGAAATTATTCCATTTTCAAATTCCTATAGAAAAGATTCAATTCATTTTTCGTATATTATGCACTAGAATAACATAAAACGTGCATTCATCACTTACATGGTATCTTCCCGCGATTTTTGTATTTTCCTCAACAAATTATTATTCATAAGAAAAACTGTCATATGCAAAATTCATTAGTTATTTATTTACGAACAAAAGCCATATTTGTTCTTTCGATTTAGTGCAACTCTTAGTCAAAAACCTCCTTGCTTAATCAATAAGGATGAGTTTGGTGAAAGGATGTATAAAATTCAAAAACCGGATATAAGTTCTTTTACTGAAAATTAAAAACTGATTGATTTCGAACATGACAGTTTTTTTCGTAAGTGATCTATTTTCAGAAAAAATACAAAAAAACATAAGTAAAGTTTATAGTATGGTATTGGCGATGGAGCATGCCCGTTTTTTGGCATTCCAGTGCATCGCTCTCAAAAAATAGATTAAACCTTTCTAATAGAAATTTAAAAGTAGAATAATTTCATTCATGATAATTTTTCTCGTAAATGTCATATATACCGAGATAAATGGGAAAAACATACCAAAATGAATATGCATAAACAGCACATTTCCAAAAATAACTAAATAAGTAGCTTTTTTGACCCTGGGAAGCATTTTATGCTAGATATGAAAAGAACTTTTTCGGTAAACGATTATAACTAGAATAATTTTGTTTCTGTATATTTTTCCTGTAAATGTCATATGAAAAGAGATAAACGCCGAAAACTAAATTTTGAAAAAGTTTCATTCACACTCTTGGGTCACAGGAGAATTCAACTAACATTGTAGCGTAGTATTTTCGATGATAATTTTCACAAATTTCCAAAAACCAAAATCTTCCAGTTATTTTTCACGATTGATCAAGTTTACTTTTTCATCTTTCATGGGACTGGTACCTAATGACCATGAGTGAGGTTGGGAGCATCGTAAAATTTACATATCCGAGAAGCATACAACTGAAAAAAACAATATCCGTAATGTCATCGAGAAGTACTCATTAGAACAAATTTTGACCATTTGGAAGTGTCTTTCATCCCTCATTGATCAAACTTGGAGTTGGACACATTTTTTTTACAGCATTTCATCAAAAAACTATTCTGGTTCTGGGTTCGTTTTTGTTTTGGTTCCAATTCTGGTTCCATTTTTTCAAACTGTTTTCGGTTTCTCCAGGTTCTAGTTCTGGCCCCAGTTTTGCTATTAGGATATAGATTTGATAGTTAATGGAATGTAAAAACTGCAAAGCCAAAAAAATAAAGACTGAGAACCCAGAACCATATCATTTTACTTTAGATTTGGTTCTAGTTCTAATTTTTTTCACAATATGGTTTTGATTCCGACTTCATTTTCATTTTGGCTCGGATTCTGGTTTTTAATGCTTGGGATTTTTTTGAGCTCTGGTTCTTGTTACAGTTTTGTAGTCTTAATATAATACTGAGAGTTTATTCAATTGAAGAATGTGAAAACTGCAATGTAACAAAAGAAAGCATGAGAACCCAGAACCATATAATTATGTTCTGGGTTTGTTTCCAATCTATTTTTTTTTTTCACAATATAGTTTTGGTTCCGAGTTAATTTTCGTTTTGGTTTGGGTTTCAGTTTTTAAATAGTTTTGGGTTTTCCCTGGCTCTGATTCTGGGTTTACAGCCCCATTGTCTAGTAAACATGAGTGCGAAATATTACATATTTCCATTCAAGGCTTCGGAGAGTTTACTTCTTGCGCATTATTTTTAAACCATTCAATTGTGTTCTGGGTTTGTTCCCAATCTATTTTTTTTTTTTCAGAATATAGTTTTGGTTCCGGGTTAATTTTTGTTTTGGTTTGGGTTCCAGTTTTTGAATAGTTTTGAGTTTTCCCTGGCTCTGATTCTGGGTTTACAGCCCCAGTGTTTAGTAAAGATGACTGTAGAATATCACATATTTCAATTCAAGGCTTCAGAGAGTTTACTCTTGCGCATTATTTTTAAAGCATTTAATTGTGTTCTGGGTTAATTTTTGTTTTAGTTTGGGTTCCAGTTTTTAAATAGTTTTGGGTTTTCTCTGGCTTTGATTCTGGGTTTACAGCCCCAGTGTTTAGTAAACATGACTGTGGCACATCCCATATTTCAGTTTAAGGCTTCAGAGACTTTACTTCTTGCGCACTATTTTTTAATCACCTTTTCAAAACTTACGGTGAATGGAATTCACTCCATATATTGGTCACCAATATAGTACCACACCAGTCGACTTTCACCCTTTAAAAAATTCTATACTCTCATGCTGAAATGAAAGAAACCTGGCGAATTCCTATCGTGTGTAAATTTAATTACTCGAGCGCGAAAATAAAAATGCGATCAAGGCCTGCACGACGCCGCCGATGAATTTCCATTACACCAAATGCAAAAAAGGAAAAATTAATAGCCCTCTCCCTCTTCGCGAAACCCGGAAAAGTGGCGCAATTTCAGCACATACGTGTATACGATGTTTTAAAAAGAAGGTCGTATTCGTAAAGTTAATTGGACCGAGTTGAAAGCAGTCTTAGTAGCTTTTTATCGAGCACCAACGCCGATACCGAGCAATTTTCCAACCTCGTTAGCAAGCTTTTCTAAATTCCGCCTTCTAACGCGAATTGTAAAACCGAAAAAAATTTTCCACCACTCGTAAAGTTTTACGACGATTGTACGCGTCTGCGATTGTTAGATAATACCAACAACTCGTATACGCGTATATACACTAGATTTCACGACCTTATCACCGCTCTTATCGTATTTATATTCCGAATAGCTTGATTAACGTACATCATTTTGAACCCGCTATTAGCGGCCGCAGCCAGATCTCTAGAGAGTATACTCTTACGTTCCAACCGTAATGCATGCCTAACTCGTATACCCGTTAGATTTACGTGATATTCGGCTCGAAAATTACAAAAAATCCCCTTTCCCAAACACGCTGGTAATAGCTGGTACCATCGGCGTCACGTACATTCTCATTCCATTCGTCGCTTTTAATAAGTCATCGCAATTAAAAAATGCAGAATACGCTCTGTTACCAGATATTAAATTGGCCGAATTTTCAATCTCATCTTTGTAGTTAAAAAATCGCTTCGCCTTTTATACCCTATACTCGGTCACTGTGAAAAATTACAAACCACTGACTGCGGTTTTATTTCATTTGTACCCTGTTCCATAATTCAACTACTCGATTCGGCGCCCCGTTTTTACAGCCAATGAATAAGTAATATTATAAACCAAACGACCTCTTTAGTAACCTGTAACCGTTTCCAATTAATATTTTAAACGCTCTTGCGATCGCCATTTAGTTGACGTTGGAGCGGTTTAGAAACATAATGCCCCGCACCCGAAATTTTGCACGCTTTAATAATGCAAAATTTAATTTTTTTTACCAACATTTTTCTTTTTTATTGCCCCCATTGTCGTTGAATATAATAATTTATATGAATCACCGGCTCGAGTGTATGCTCAATTTCGAGAAAGTTTATTACAATTTTAAAAACGAAATATACATTTTTTCTCACACACAAACAAACAAGAACAGATTTTATAAATAATTTAAATTTCTTATTTTCATTGTTTTGTACTTAATTTTTTACTGGTTACATTCGTAGAGATTTTTTTCATGAAATATAAAGTAAGACTTTTTGTTAAAGAAATTTTTAAATTAATATTTTTTGTATTCTTTAATTCCTCATAGAAATCATTTTTTATCGATTCATATTACTTGAATTATTATTCAAATACGAATTATTTATCTGGAACTCTTATATCAATATCGATATTGACAATGACAGAATATAAATTAATTTGAGCTATTATTACACTAAAAATTAAAATTACATTGATTTTAATAATTTCATGTTAATAAATATGCATATTTTACGTAATTAATTTCCAAACTTTTTACTCGTTCTTTTTTTTTATTTACTTAATGAAAGAAAATTCAGTAGAATATGCTTGAGGAGAAATTATTGAAAAACAAGATTGAGTACACCGGAGGAACGACTTTTAAACTTTTTCTCGGATACTGTGTTTTAGCTGAGTTTTCAACTTAAAAACGATAACTATTACAGCCTACCTGATTAGAGAAGGAAGGGTCTTCAAATCTTTGCGTTTCAGACTATCTGTAACCAAATGGCAAATGTCCAACTTTTTGGCATCTACATATTTTTTCCTCCCACGCGTAGCGCCGGCTGGTGTTCATGAAATTTTCTCAAAACTTAGTAAGGTACTATTCTTAGAAATTTTTTGTTTTTTCGAGAAATTCAAAATGGCGGATCACTCAAATTTTGAGGGGGGCTGGAAAAAGGGCAAATACCTAAAATTTTTTGTTTCTGACTTGATATGAAAGAGTGAGTGAGGGACACCAACATATCCAAATTTCAGCCTCCTAAATGTATTCTGAGGAAAATTAGAGCAAAAACCGGTTTTTGAGGAAATTTTAAGTCATGAAATTTCTTGAATCTTCCACATTATCTCGTTACCAAATCACCATAGAAAGGTGGCTTTTGAAGGGGAAATTGCTGCAGGAAATTTCATGAATCTTCCATAATTATCTCAAACTTCGTGTGTAGTGTTAGTTCATGATCTGAATATAATCTCTCCAATTTGGGTCAAGATAGATCCAAAATCGTGGAAATGAACAATTTGAGGATAATTTGAGAAGGTTCAAGTAGTTATGAATTGAGAAACATGTGATCATACAATCACTGCATGGCAAGTTTAACTTCTTAAGTGGTTTTGGAAGGGATAGTGTGGGGTTTTTAGACTTGGTATTGGGTGTGGCCTGTAGACATAAAGAGGTCAGCAATGTTATTTGTAAATCTGAACAAGCCTCAGTTAAAAACTCAGCTACAATAAAGCGGCATAGCTGTTTACATTTTTCCCAACATTTTCTAATTTAAATTTTAAAATTTTTGATGGCATTTCTTTTTTCACTGTTTCTAAATAATTTTTCTTTCCAACATTTTGCTGATGTTTTGTGTACTTCACGAATTATTTCTTTCATCATTTTTTTATATTTCTGCATTTTTTAACACTTTTTTTATATTTCACTTTTTTTTAATCCCTTAATTTTTATTTTTTATTTTTATGAACCGTGCCCTGTACACTGTACAGTCGTGTATGGCAGTCTCTAAGCATAGCTTAATCGCAAATAACTCTGTAGAAAATATAGAAAATGTGGGTGGTAGGGAGAAGCGAAGGGTGTTAAAATCTTGATTAAAGCTATATACGGCGCATCCTGTGCCTAGGTCACTTTTTGAGCCGTCAGTGAAGAAGGTAGTGTGTGTGGAGTATTTTGAGAGCAATTCCGAAAATAACGAAAGTATTATGCTTTTAGTGGTATATTTCGTCAAATCAGTTGAAGTTGGATCAATATTTACACGAAGTTCAGACCAGGATGGTAAGGAAGGTAAGGGATGGACTAATACGGACCATAAAGGTAGGTTTAAAGAGGTGAGGATGTTTTCTGAGTAACGATTAAAAAAGAATTCTGAAGCCGCAGGAAATATGTTAAAGACAGAATGTGAGGGAAGGTTAGGTAGACTTTTGAGGTGTCCCCAGAAGGAAACAATGAGATATTCTCTCCTTAGGTTCAACGGTAATTCTCCGGACTCACAGAGGAGGCTTGGTTGCTTTACCTGACGCTAATATTAACATCTTAATTTTAGTTTTACATCTTATTCTAAATTACATTAATTATACAAGGGAGTATTTGTAAGGAAATTCAATATTGCGTTACGATTTATTTTGTGATGGCCAAGTCTTCGATAGTTAAATTTTCTAGTTTTGCGTTATTATTTAGATATTGCAATCCCTACACTCCGAGAGTGAATGATGGATTCTAAGATCTACGTTACAAGTATAACGCTTCGATTTTGGAATTATTTCTAGCATGTATTTGCGAGTTAGTGAGCAGTGTGCGATTCTGAACCTGACCAAAACAATTTCCTCATGTCAGATGAATCTATACGAAGTATGCTATTCTTTTATTTTATTTTTTTTTGATTTCGTAAATTTTTTTATTTCGATAATATTGGTTCCATTCTTTCTGCCAGAATGTTTGAATAAATGTTTTGATTTTTCGAGTAATTTTTGGGTAACCTTTTTTCACATGGTTTGAGCGCAAATTCAATATGAAGAAGATATTGTTTCGGAGTTGTTTGTGGTGATCGTGTAATTCTAATTTAATTTTTGGAAGTTTATTTTGCATCGTATTGCCACTAGCATCTGAATTTTTTTTCTTATATTCATTTTTGAAATTAGGTGATAGGCCAAGTCGGATTAAGTTTGTTTGCAGCAATTTTCGCGAAATATCATTGTAATTTGTAACATAGCTTAATTCTAAATCGTCTCTTCATCATGTTGTCGAATACACTTCCAAAAACATGCGCATTATTCATATACATACCTGAAACAAAAGAAAGAAGAAAAGGAAATTAACACCTCGAACGATCCATTTTGCCATTTAAAACGCTAAAAATGTCACGTCAGCTTAAAATAGGCGGAAATAAAGTTCGCGAATCATTTAACAAGTCTATATGCCAATCGCACGATCGATTCGCGTTTTCAGTCGACTCGTTATAATTATAGTCCGACTTCGTGTTATAAATTCGTTCGCTAAATGTTATTCCTCATCAAGTTTCGATACACGAAAAATAATCGCAACACCTTTGAAACCAACGATGACATTTTTATCGCGCTTTCGTTTCCCGCTCGGCAATTAATTTTCCGAGTGAAATTTTTCTCCAACGATGGAAATTTCGTACAATTCTGTCTCGTTATTTTGCGGTTTTTGTCGCACTCTTTTACTGAACCGGCATCGGTGTCGACACTTTTCGCAAAAAGCAACGCTCTTTCACTGCGAAACGAACGTTTTACTTTTCCCAATTCTAGTAATTGGTTCGCCTTTTTCGCCAATTTCCTTTCTTATCATCTAAAAATACACGTCCGAGTTTCCAACTGTTCTTTGTAACATTCCTCTCCTGCTAAAACCTTCGGTGTCGTTAAAAATACCACGCACATTCGTGAATAGCTCGAGAGCTTTTCAAAATACGCCTATTCATTAATCGATCGGGTTCAAATGTTTTTCTTTTTTTTCGTCATCTCAGATGGAAGAAGGTAATCGCCTATGAAATTAGGTTATCGAAGTTAGTTATTCGAACCGAAAGCTTCCAATCTATTCTACATTTGTTTTCAATTAAATATTAAAAAAGCTGCAAATGAATAATCGCCACCATCGTCTCAACACTCCTTCCAAGAAAACCTTTTGTATCGATTATAGCGCCACAGCCTTCTTTCGTCACGTAATGTAAAAATTTCGTGTTCTCCATTCGAATTTTTTCCCCCTCATATTGCCAAACCAGTAGATTCAAAAGCTCGTAAAATTCTACGCTCGACATTGGCGTTCTCATGTTTTTAACAGCCATGAACTTATCATTTTTTACGCCAACCTAATGACCACCGTGTAGTTATATCACTGACTTTTTTTTCACGTGTTACACCTAATTAACTTCGATCGTTAATTTTACGATTGCCTGATATATTCATCGCCCTAACGTGTTGAAATTACCCTACAAGCGACTCTATATTACCAAAAACACTATCTAAGCTTTTAGATAACACTCGGAACGTTCCATATTTATACAGGATGCGGATATGTGACAAATAGCTTTTCCATTCGCCTTTTAATAACTACTCGTCTCGCGTTATTCTAAAGCCATACATGTTGGTGCGGTATTCTGACGTGAAAATGCTACGAGCTTCTTCGGGCGCTTTTTTCTTCGTTCAGTTTATACACTACGCTCTCTTATATTCTTCGATGATAAATTATTCTTTCTAATGGTGCGTCCCAGTTTAGATAATGAAAGCTCGAGCAACACGTCTTTTCCGATGATTTGTTTACTTTTTACCTTTTTTTCCTACCCTTTATCTGGCTCGAGTGTTAAATGAAACCAGCTCGATTTTTATACTCACTCTCGAGACGTCTGGCGAATAATTATAGTGCCCTGAACTTGGCGAATGAATATACGACGTTTTTAATTGAAATTTCGAGTCAACGGACTCCTGCGCTTGAGACTTTAATTTGGATTTCAATTATGTTGGCTGGAGGGGAGGAAAGTTGCAGAATAAAATAAATATAATTAGCGAAAATTACGTCTTTCTTTAATTTGTTGACACTTCTATAACTTTTCCGATTTCTGTCTTCTATTAATTTTTTTTTTTTAATTATAGAACAACCGAAGATTGTTTGACTTTCTGATTTTTTCAGATATAAAAGATTTTTCATGAATTTTTTCATCTCTTTCATTATTTTTAAATTGTCGAACATTTTTCCATTCTTATTCACAGAAGGAAATAGTAGCTAAAGTTTGGTTGAAGGACGAGATAGAGGGGTTTAAACCAAATAAACATTGATTTTTTTCTAATCTTTCGAAGTATATTAGAGGCTGGAATGACAAATTGTACGAGAAATGTACTTGTAAGTAATATAACCATGACAGTAATTATGTAGCAACTAATTTGAGATTTGGGATGTTGAGCAACCACACCCCAATCCCCCACACATCCCATATCTCCACTTATGTTATTGTTTTTTTTGTTTCTTATGGGTAAGATCGAAGTTGCGGAGTAGACATAATAACGGAAGTTCAGATTTATTCAGGATAGGGAGAATTTGTTTTCAATTTTTGAAAAATTTCATGTTTTTCTATAGTTCTTTTTTTTTTCAAGTTTTTACACTTTTCTTCTTCTATTTTGAACCTTATTTCATTAATATAGATTTTTTTTACTATTTTTCAAAAATGCCTAAATTTTAAACTTTTTAAAAATTCTGGATTTTTTTTGATTTTTAGATTATCTTTGTAATAGTTGTTTTTTTTAATAATAATAGAAAAAAAAAGAACATACTTCTAGTTTTCTAATTTTTGAATTCATCTATTTCGCTATCTTCCTCTACCTAAATTTATTAATTTTACAATTTTTTTTATTTTACGGATTTGTTATGATTTTTTGGACTTCATTTTTTTCAAGCTGTAGTCATTTTTTCACAGATTTAATCATTTACTTTTTTACAGTTCCTAAAGTTTTTTACTATTAAACCATTCTCATACACATTGAATTACATAAAATTTTTTTAAATGTTTGAATAATTTGATTTTTTTCTCATTTTTGGGCTTCGCTCATTTTCTATATAAATTGTAAACATTTTTTTCTTAATTTTTTTTTATTTCTTATGTGAATTTTTCCCCTTTATTTTGCTATATTTAAAAATTGGAAAATATTTTCAATTTTCCAACTTTTGGCATATTGGTGATTTGATGGATTTTTTCCCTATGTTTTTTTTTCTTCTATTGTTGGTTTCTTTCTTAAGCATTATATTTTTTTCAAGATCTCAAGTGTTCAAATTTTCTGATTTTTAGCACATATCGATTTTTTTTTTGTATTTTTTAGCTTCTTTTGCACTTCAAGAATATTTTGAACATCTTTACATGTTTTTTTCTTTGAATTTTTGACCATATATATCAATCGCGTCGCATTTTACTTTTTTATTTTACGATTTTTTGTACCTACTTCTTGTTTTATTTTATTTTTTCAATTTTTGTCATTTTTTATTGATTTTCATTTCGTGACTTTGGCACATTCTAGATTTTTTCCATTCTTGACATATTGTACTTCTAGAAAATTTCGAACATTTTTATTCAAGGACTACTGTACAAATATTTTTTGATATTTTTTTCTAAATTTTAGATTTGCATATCACTCGCGTTATTTCCAATTTTAAGATATTTGTTAACTTCTGACTTTTTTGTTATTGTTTTTAATTTTCCAAAAATTTTTTACTCTAGATTCTTCTCAGGCCTGAAAAAGCCGAAAAATAAAACTTGGCTGTTAGCTATTAGCTTAAGATTGATGGATTTTCGGCTTTTAGTTTTGGATTTTGGCAAAAATGCAAATTCATCAGATCAACAGTTTGTAACGCGAAGTGACAAGATGTCAAAAAGAGAGGGGGAGGGGAGGCGAATTAAAGCCAAAAACAAAAAACTATGCTTAGCTTTCCTGCTTTCAGTTACTAGGTGATAGTCTAAACATTGATCGTCTTTCAGCTTATGTTTTTTAGGTCTCTTTCCAGGCCTGGATTTTCAAATTTTCTTTTTTTGAATTTTCAAAAATGGCAGATTTATGCACTTTCTTGTACACTGAATATCTCTCCTCCATTTCACACAGTGTTTTACTTTTTTGATTTTAAGAAAATTTAATGATCTTCGATTTGAAACATTTTTTGAACTCATAGATTTTTTCAAATTTTGAGCATTTTTTCATACTCGTATATTTTAGACATTTTTCACTCCCGAACTTCTTTTTTTAGACATTTTCACTTTTAAACACAGATTTATTTGTGAACGTTTTTGGGCTATGTCACATTTCAACACGCAATAACTCAAAAATATATCAACAAAAAGTGAAACATGCATGGGAGAGTTTGAATATTGATTTATGAAAAATATTTAATAACAAAAAAAATTTTAGCTTTGGGAAAATAATCAAATATGAATTACATGCAAATATATTTCTTATGGAAATAATTGCTCGACTGCCTTTTCGCACAAATCATCTGAGCTTTACGACAAGCAAAAACAGTCTCATTTGCGACATTCGATGTTAAGCTGTTTTCAAACCTTATATTTGCCCCCCCCCTCCCCAAAAAAAAAGTCAATCAGTTTCTCCAGTAAACTCGTACACAGGCAATACTCGCAAAAACATCGAATTAAAGGCGTTCAGATTTAAACTTTAACGAAAATGAATAAAAGCATCCCACGTTTTTAATATTGCCGCCGGGTACAGCAATATATTTCAACACCTACGTCTCACATTCTACGCATGTAAATCCGCCTCCGAAATGGAGAAAAAATTTCAGCATGCATTACCGGCTTATTTTCATTTTCCCTAAAGACGAAATCAAATTTGCGCGAAGTTTTCCTCATGTTCGATCATCGGTGTTTATCGATTACGTCGATGCAAACATCATCGCATCGGCTTCCATTGCGTTTTATAATTGCGCATCCAGACAACGCGTTCGTTTTAAATTAACTATAACCAATATGTCAGTGCTTCAGTGGTCAGCCTAGTTTCCACATCTAATGGTGAGAAAAAACTGGCGATTGGCCGACGTTTCTGGTATGGATAACTGTAAACCTAGATTCGAACATACCCTCTCCATCGTGTCGTTGGGAAAAATACCATATTTTAACAATAACGTTAGAAAGTAAAAATTAACGATGACGTAATGAGCTTTCCAACGTTGGTATTTTTTCTTCGTCGAACATTGAAAGGAGATGGAAAAAAAACCTGCCGCTTCCATATGCAAATGAGAAGTCGCGTTTTTATCATAAACCCTTTCACGCAACAAGTACGCAAATACTAATTCTTATATGCTCAACGCGTATCGCGTATTAATATTCAAAAGTCACCAGCTCAAAGGGGCCGCGCTTCGTTTCATGCCGAAATACCAGATACGCTCTTACGCATTACCGCGACTCAAGAGACTGTTTTTTCTCCTCAGCCGAGCTCTTTTAATCCACCAAATATTTTTTTACACGCTTCGATAAACGTTAAAGACATTCGATCCTTCATATTTGCCTTTCACGCGACCCCCTCGCACACCTTACTTCCTGCGAATGCTTGAAATTCAATTTTCACGTCGTCTTCGCTGATAAATTTGATTCGAAAAACGCGATAAAAATACCAAAAGGAATGCGAATCGAACGATCTTTCGACGTTCGCACGAGGTACACGCGCGTGTAAATACGACGCGTAATTCGTCGCATATTTCGAAATGATTTGCGAATTGTTCGAGCGTACGCGCTTCGCGAAAGACACGGTAAAGCGCCGAGAGCACCACTACACCTTTTTTCCTTCTAGTAATGAGGTATACGTCTGTATTCGTCGCACAACCTGAAAAGTCGAGCTAGTCTTTTATACGTTTCGACAACGTGTAAAAAAAACCTCCGTGCGCTGAAAATTATATCTCTTATTCGACAGCGTCGTGCCGTCGCAAATTTCGTACGTATTGTTTCGATATCACGGATACGGAATCTACATTATGCAATATGCATTTATGCAACTTACGAGATGTCTTATGTCAGCTCTTCTTCCTTTGCATCGTACGTACGAGCATTCAACCTATCACCGAGATAGTCGAAGCTTTCCGAAAGAACATTCAGATATGTAAAAATAGCAATAAACTTTTTGAAATGCCACATAGCAACGTAATAATTAAGGATTATTCATGAATCGAAAAAAAAAAAAAAATACCAAGAAATCAGAAAGTCAAAAAACGTGGAAAATATGTATTAAAAAAAGGTTTAAAGCTGCTACCGCACGTAATTAGAGAACTTTATAATATTTTATACGTTGTATCATTTATTTATTTCCTAGTTTATTCATTCTAATTTGTTTTATTCAAATTCGCTTACTTAAATTTTTTATGTAATTAAATTAAATTATTAATCGATCAAAAATTTATTTTTTTATTTATTTTATTTCAAATATTTATTTCCACGATTGTTCAATACATTACATTTATTCTATTTCATCTTTATTTTATTTACCTAATTTATTTTCCCTGATGTGTTTCAATTATTTAATTTACTTTATTCTTTAAAAGAATTATTTAAATTATATTTATTCATCTTAATTACTGATTTTTCAATTAATTTATTCTATTCTATTCTATTCGTATTATTAATTACTTAATAATTGATTAAATAATTTTAAAGCGTCAAACTCAACTTATTCTGAAACAACAGTTTTTGGATGTTACCTATCGTCGCAAAAAAAATTTGACCATTTTTTTTATTTGAACTCATTTTTCTAGACAACGGTTAGATTTAATAAAAAATTGGTAAGAACCAAAATTATACAGCATAAAACTCCTCACGACCGAAGTGCTATTCTATTTTGCTACGATATACCATTCACGAGATATTTGCAAAAACCTTAAAAGCTTTGAACTCAAAGTACGAATCTGCTCCAAAAACTAATCTCAAGCTCATCTCACTGAACCTATACTCGAAATTAGTGGTCAATTCAGATACTTTTTTTACTCAAGTTATTGATGATCATGAAAATCATCTCCTTAAAACTCGAGGGCTCAAAAGCTCGATTTTATGCTCATGGATCAACTCCAAAAACTTATCAGTTCTGAAACTCACCTTACTCTATCTATCTATTCTCCACAATTCAAGTTCATCTGTTCAATTTCACTCAAGTAATCGTCGGACAATGATAGTTTAAGTGAAGTAAACAAACAGAACAAAGAGAACAAACAAACAACAGAACAGAACAAAAAATAGAACAAACAAGACAAACAAACAAACAGTCAGTCAGACAGACAGACAGACAAACGAACAAACAAACAGTCAGTCAGACAGACAGACAAACGAACAAACAGACAGACAGACAGGCAAGCAAGCAGGCAAACAATAAGCACAAATACAGTCAAGAAAATAAATGAAAATATAAAAAATGAATGAATGAACGAATTTAAACAAATGAATGAACAAACAAACAATTTTATTGTTAGACCAGTAAACAAACAAACAAACAAATCTCAGTGAACACATAAGTAGAATTTACTTTCAGTAAAGTCCGCTAAAAAATGCAAAAATAAAATAAAAAAATTTAGTACGATTCATTTAGAAACTGCAAAGATATATTTCAAAATGAAATAATCAAAAACTTGAAAAAAAGTCGAAAATTAAAGTTGACAAATATTTTTAAAATATAGAAATTTATCCGAAAACAGAACTGAAAAAATTAAAAATGAATAAAGTGAAAGATGAGAAAATAATTTAAACAAATGTAAAAAAAAAAAAAAGGTTTAAAAATTGAAAAAAGTGTAGAAATGAAAGGAAAATATAAATAATTCTATAAAAAATAACAACAAAATCAAACAAATTAAAATAAAAAGAATATTCTGAAATGAAATAATGTGTGATTCAAAAAATACGAAAGATGTCCTGCAATAGTTAGAAATATGATGCCTGAAAAAACGTAGCGAAATTAAAAACGTCCAAAAATGAAAGAAAATGTCAAAAAAATTTATAATTCATTTTATATTCAATGAAAATGAAATTCGAACGCCCAATAATGATGTTAAATTTAACTGAAAATTAACACTCAGCATAATTCATTACTGCCGTACAACATAAATATCATCTCAACTTAATGACTTCCACACATCAGCAGGTCGACATCGTCCTATTTCACTATTCTCATCGCAGCCAACCACTATTACACACCGTCGCGTCTCGATTCGCCTCTTGGTTTTTTGGTAGCCGTTCAAAACAATCGAAATTCGCACGTGCACAGATCCCATCGAACTAGTACTTAGTCACGTTTAGGCGTAGTGGGCGTTCAAGAGCTTCCCGGGCTTCATAAGACTTTTAGCGCGAAACGAAAATAACTCGCCTCTGCCACAATTTTCTCATAACTCGTTTATACCGCTACCATCAGTATTTACAATCGAGATCCGCTTACTCTCGTCACTAATCGAACAGTTTGTGTACCTTCGAACGGTTCGATTTACTGGATGGCATTTTCACGACGGAAAATTCGTTGACAAGCGCAAACCGTGATATACGATATGGCATAGTCGCGACCGATGTAACGTCGCCGCGTACAAATTAAATGTCAACCAAAAATTCGACGACGATGGATTTTTGAGGCCCCGAGCTCGATATTTGTTTTTTCGCTTCGTTCGGTTTATACGAGAGGACGTCTTCTCTCTATAATAAACAAACCCCAACTGCAAGTTGAAATATCGTTGTTACTTTTGAAGCGACGAGTTGTTTTGACAGCACGATTCGTTCCATTTTTGCCTTCTCTATGATCCTTTTTCTCGTATAAGTTCACCAGATACTAGAACTATATCGTCGTTTCCTTCTGCCTTCGAAGAACTTATTTTCAGACTCCCCCCTACTCTTCGTGAACCTTCAAAGAACTTCAGTAAATCGAAAAAACCGCTGATCAATCGGTTACAACCGACTTTTAATTACAATTTCTTGCCAGCCTCTATGAAGTCGATCTTTTTTTTTGCTGCTAAATAATCACGTCGACGTACTTTCAGCTGTTCTCGACATCGTGAGCTTAACTTCTTTGAACTTTATCGTTCCAGAGTCTCGTTCAGAAGCACAGAAATCCACATCAATAATACATACAACTGTTTCCAGTACCTGAAGGTCTCATCGAAGCGTTCTTTCGTAATAAATATACATAGACAGATTTTCGATTTTCCAATACTTTCGTTGCATTTTCGAAGAGAAGAATTTCTATAATATACGACAACGGAATGCAATAAATTTCATTCCATCTTATACGTGCACACTTGTCACATCTCTCAAACGTATATACCAACACGATGACAGCGTTGCCTATCTGGCACGCTGGAACGTAGTTATACATATAAAACTTCTAACTACGAAAAGAGGGAAAGAAACGAGCACAACGACCATGAACGTTAACGATGATCACGTCTTACCGCAAATTCGTATGATTTCCGCACGTCTGCTGCGATGTTAATCTCCGGGTGTGAAATTTTTGATTAGATTTCCCTTGGTAATTCGTCATCGCGGCTAGCGCACACTTCATGAAATCCTCTCATTACTTATATATCAAGTGTTTTCACCATCGACCATATTCGTTTCCTCTTTCTCACGTATGAATTGATAAAATTCCATTTAGAATAAACGATGATCAGTGTTGTAAGCAAATAAGTGGTATAAAGGATCGCATTAATCTCGAAGGAAAATATCAGTCAGTCATATCAAGTTGAAGAGTTCAAGTCCTATTGAATAGTACAGCATAATTTCGTAAATTCATTTAATACAATAATCCCAACGCTACTTCTTGAATGCGAGTTCTACACAGACGTATACAGAGCGTAGTGCCTACAGAATACGAACACGTGGAATCTTTTGTTAAGCGATATATTCACAGTTCTACTGAATATGAGCTCATGGACCCAACTTGGTAAGATAATCTGAACAATGATGACTAAATATGTCCTACCGCCCAGCAAGTGGTAGTACTTATGATCTACAAAATGGTATAACGCCAACCCTACAGAATGAAAAATGTCAATCCTACCGAATGAGAGAATGAAGTTTTACCACATAGTAAATCGCACACCTCACCAAACACAACAATTTTAACATTAACAATTGAATAATTATATTAGTCCTACTAAGCAGAAAATAGAAGCACATATGCTCAATAGAACTGAATAAAGTCAACCCCAAAGGATAAAAAAATGTCACTCCTGCTAGGTGTTGAGCGAAATCCCACCAAATGGTAGATTTCACATTCTACTAAACACAATAATTCTAACTATAGCGGTTAAATATTACATTAGCCCTACTAAGCAGCAAATGATATAGCACATATGCCCTTCTGCAGTTGAATAACATTGACCCTACAGAATGCAAAAACTATCAGTCCTACCAAGTATAGAGTGAAGTCCCAGCAAATGGTAGATCACATGTCCTACCAAACACAATAATTCCAACTATAATGGTTGAATAGTTACATTAACTTTACTAAGCAGCAAACAATAGCACATATGCCCAATAAAACTGAATAAAATAGACCCTACAAATTTTAAAAATTGTCAATCCTGCTAAGCGTAGAGTGAAGCCTTATTCAATAGTAGATCACACATCCTACCAAATACAGTAATTGCAACTCTAAGGATTGAGTAGTTACATTAGCCCTACTAAGTAGCAAACAATAGCACATAAATGTCCTATAAAATTTAATAAAAATGACTCAAAAAAACAAAAAAATAATAATTCTGATAAAACTGGCTCATCAGAAGAAAATTGCAGCTATCGCTTCACAACAAATTATTATGGTACAAACTAACCCTCAAATCAATTTGGATTTATGGGATAACGCTATAGGGATGAGCAAAACATCAAATATCCACAGGTGATCCAAAAATGTGAAAATGAAATTTTTCATATGATAACCAAGTTTATATTTGTAAACATTTCGCACTTTAGACAGTTGATCAAGAAGTAACATATTTGGGAAGAAATATGAATAGCATTTTGCTATCCATGGCAATGCAAATGAAAACTAAGAAGAAAAAGTTTCTAAGGACTACAGTAATATTGGAGCATAAATAAATTTTAAAAAATCCTGATAAGTGCAGAATGAAATCCTACCAAACAGTATATCACATTTCTTACCAAACACAACAATTTCAACTCAAATGATTAAGTAGTTTTATTAGTCCTACTAACTAGCAAATGATAGTACGTATACCCTACAGAATGGAAAAACATGAGTCCTACCAAGTAAGGAAATAAAGTCTAACCGAAAATGGTACATCACAGATCTCACCCAACAGCAAAATCGCAATCCTAAAAATGACTAATTTTTTGGTTCTAACAAATAGCATATCGTAGTACTTATGTTCTACTTAAATGAATATCTCCAACCCCATGGAATAGAAGATTTTCAATCCTGCTCAGAAGGAATGAAGTCCTACCAAACAGGAGACTATGGTTTCATTGAAAGGAATGATTCCAAACCTACTGAATGAAAGTACATTGTCGATCTGAGAGTTAGAATGTTAGCTCTATCAACGAGCGGAGTACAACTCCCACCAGATGGGCCAATCTCAACTCTACCAAATGGTAGAATGTTCGCACTACCAAATGAAAAAAGAACTGAACATTGAACGGCTTTCACACCTAAAATACGATTTTATTTCCATGAACACAGGGACACTTAGTTGTACTGTAAATAAACGCTGCGAAACCTATATCAATAACCTCCGTGCGTATTTTCTGTTTTCACACTTCCTAAAGTAAACACGATGGTCGGGATAGCGTTATTTCAGAGAATCAACACACCGGCACGGCTGCTTCGACTGATACGTGAAAATCTCTCAACATAAATCACCTGAGACGATTCTTCCAAGACTTAGCCCAGAGTCCGCCTAATTTCGCGCCATGTGCTACTAAAAACACGTACGTACTTATACGAGAACGCTCGTCGGTCACGTCTACACGCGGCTCTATCTTCCCCAATTATGTATAAATGATAAAAACTCGTCCGTATAGAAGACATCTCGAAAAAGCGGCTGTCGCGATGCCAAATACGTACGATACACGAAACTCCCGCATAGCGAAACATTTATTCATTACGCCGTGTAGGTCGAGGGAGATTTTTATTTTTGGGAATAGCGTTTTCGTATACCTTCACATATACGTGATCTTACCGGATGAAGATGGCGTTAAAATTTTTAAACAACGTACTTCTGCACTATCGTGTTCCCACATAGGTCTACGCGCCTAAAAATTAACTCGACTGGTCATCGGCTAATGGGATTCCATTGTTGGAGCTACGTCGCCACATCGATCGCACAACAGCACAGATAAGACTACCGATCGGCCAGCGTCATCGATTACCATCCTTTATTCCGGATATGTACCGCGTCCGCTCGGTATATTATCCGTACACTGTATATCAGCGGCGCGGCGCGCGGTTAATTGCTCACCGAGTCGGTTCGAATTAGTTATCGATTCGTTTCGGGTTCTCTATAACCGCGTAATTGCGAATCAACTTAATTCTGTCCACCGTCGCTTGTTTTTCCGCATCCTCCTCCGCCTCCTTCGTTTTTCCTTTATAGTTGTCTGGCCGCTCATACTAAAAACCAACAATCACCGAATTCCGAGCATTCTGCCCCAGCGATTAGCGCCGTCGCGGGCTCCACTTTTCAAAACTTTTTCTTCTCTAATAACTTTTCCCGAATGTTTTTACTCGTAACTCCCCTCGAGTAAGAATAACGTTTTCTGCTCGTTTTTACCCTCGTCTATCGCGTACTAAGTTTCCCCTTTTACTCAGGCCAGACATCGATTACTGAATCCAACATTTGAAGAGGTAATTTTCTCGCAGCGATGACAAACCGATTTTCTACCCCTACAGTCAGGGAAGAAATTCGAGTGCTTTTGCGTAACTCTTCCATCGCATGAAAATTATTTCTCGTGAAAAAAAAAACAAACAAAAAAAGAAACCAGAGAAGCCTACCCTAACGAGTAGTCAATGAGCTATCATCGTCGATTCGAGAACAATCTTGAGTATAAAACCGTCAGGATTTAATGACATATTATTTTCTCAGTAGCGTTACGAAGCCGGAAGAAAATCTAACGAGATAATACAACCACATAAAGAAACTTGCATAAAATTTGAACATCGAAATTTATTCGATTTATTATTCAGTGATAAACAAAATGAGTATTTTTCGTTTTCACACTTCCACTCAGCCCATAAAAATAACCCAAGTAATCAAGAAAATATATGAACAAAATAAATCTTGAAAAAATGAAAGAATGAAAATGTTAAATTCAGATTTCCCAATAAATTGAAATGAATGAAAATAAAATTTTCTAATTTCAACGTATTCTCCAAATTATCAATTCTAACCCGTATTAAGGCTGTAATATTTCAACCAAGTATTTAGGAACAATTCAGCCTAAAAAAAACCTTAAAATGTTCAATGACTTGTCATAGTCGTTGGTCATATAGTGAATTTGATAATTGCAAAGCATCAGAAAGTGCAAAAATGAAAAAAATAAATAAAAACCTCGTAAGCAGCCAGAGTGTATAATGGGAGTTGAATTTTCGAGTATAAATTCTTCCTTATATCCATAAGCATCACTTATAATGAAGAATAATAGAAGATTCGAGAGATTTCACAAGCAAGTTCTCTCTCTGAAAGCAATTTTTCGCTCCAACTTTTTTCAACTTACCATGTTATTATAATTTGAATTTACTCTATTACATGAAGTAGCGATCGAAAATTTCGGAACTTTTACTTATTCACAAGATATTTGGAGAAAGATTTATCATTCTTATCACTTCCAATATCATCTGAGAGAATATAAAGTCCACTAGAATCGTAGCCAGGAAGGATGAAAGGGAGGAGGGCTAAGTTTTTTGAGAATTTAAATTTCAGTTCTTAGTCAAAATATAAGCGAAAAAGGTAATTTTTTGAGAAAGAAGGGTAATATTCTTTTAATTAAATTTAACATACGCACAAATTTTTTTTTTATTTAAATTAAAATTACAGAAAACCTACTTTTTATTTCAAAATTGTGATTTTCAATTTAATTCCCCTAATATGGAATAATATGCAAACAGTAAGTATGTATATTTCAAAAGTACCACATAAATGTACATAGCTTCTGACTCCCCACTCCTCATCCCTTGTTTACGACCTTGAAGTTCATATTTATCAAAATTGAGCTATTTAAGGTTTTTTAACTTTCCTATAATTTTACCATCCTCCATTTTGGGGATCTTTTGGCCTTAATTTGAAAATATCAAAGATTTAGGAAACTTAACGACTCAACCCACCAGACTACGACTTGGCCATACTAGACTCACCCAGAGTTACCTTTTCGAAAGACTCCTACAACCAATCTGCAAGCTATGCTATCAAGAACATACCAATGTCAACCATCTCTTCTTCCTGTGTCTAAAATTCAACGATATCCGAAAATTCTTAAAAATTAAACACAAAATAACTGACAACCAACAAAATATCCGCAACATCTTGAGTTCTCGACTCTTCTACAATGATGGGGCCTCCTTTTTAAAATCTTACCATCCTAGAGGTGGCCTTATAACCAAAGCAGTTAAAAACGCCACCAAAAAAAAAACTCATAAAGCTGTTTTTTGCTCTTTGCTTCCAAAATTACCCACAAAGTTGAAATTTGGATATGATGATATTCTCATCTTACTTCGTTATAATAAATGACATCAAGACAATTTTTATTTTGAGCTCTTTGAAGTTCCTCCTCAATAAATCCTGAATGATTTTCATGCATATGTTCTGTGATATTGTCTGAAATAGGAAATATATCGAAGTCGTAGCCAGGATATATCAATGGGAGAAGTTGAAAATTATTTTGGGCACATACGTTTTGCAAGTCTATACTGAGTTTAATTAAGGGGGGGGGGTAAATAAAGGGCATGCATTTTTTTAATGCACAAGAAAACATTTAGAACATAGTTTAAGATGTTTTTTTTCTTCAATTTAAGAGATCAGTTTCAACATAAATGTACACGTTGATTGTTACATATTATAAAAAAATTACACAATTCAACAATATTTAAATATTCAAGAAACTGAGCTCATGGGGGGAGGGGGGTTCATATTCATATTTCACAAGTTCGCAAACGAAGTAAAAAAAAAAAGAAAAAAATTAAAAAGATATACACATCAGTAATAATAAAAAATAAACATACAAAACAGGTAAGTACTAAGTAGGCAGCAGCAGCTTAGTTTATGATGAAAGAAAAATTAAAAATGAGAAACCGTTCAAAATAAAAAAGAAAGTGTATTAAAGACACGAAAAAAAAGTAGAGAAATATTGGAAAAAATATTCCAATATTAAAAAAAAGTGTCAAAAAAAGAACAAAAATTAAAAAATTGGAAAACTCTTGCTGAAAAGAAAGATCATCACCTACTTGCAAAATATCAGTAGTGACAACAAAAAAAAAAAGAATTAAAAAATACTAAATACTGATTAAGTAGGTAATAAGATAACTCACTGAAGATGAAAACATATAAAATAAAAAATACAATTTTTTACGTAATATGAAAATAATTTGGATGAATGTTTGAAAACATCGCCTACTCGTCGATGAACGTAAGTACCCTAAGATGCTGATACTGAAATTCATAAGTGAGTTCAAGGCATGAATGTAGAATGTAATTTTACATTCTATCAACATTATTCGAAAAAAGATAGTGTATTATACCTATTTATCCCTCTACCTACTTTCTATACGGTTACTATGAACGGTTGCTCTAACTCGATAAATCAATTACAACAGATAATAATTGACATAATGACATATTCGCACCGTATATATCAACTGATTATCCATTTTCAAGATCAATGTTTTCACTCTAGTTAAGTATGAACACGATAAGAAACGCCATACTGCGTAAATAGCGACAATTTAAACTAAAATCTCATTATACCAACTGGTACTCAAGGAAGAAAAAACAAAACGAGAGTAAAATAAATGATGCAAAGTCCTCGACGACATGAAGACTCAAGAGCAAAGACAAACTGCGTTGCTCATACAACCGGGAAATCGTATACAATCCCAGTTAGCCGACGAAAGGGGATTACATCTGGCAGAATTCTAACTACCAACACCAGCTGAATAATTTGTAATTTCAATTGCTCGAATAAAATTACTTAATACGATTCGCTGAACATTCGCCAAAATTTTCAATTTTCTAGTCTCCTCCGTGAAAATAAATATCATTCGAAGTTTCGACATCTGCATAAAAGATACGACCGGAGATTGGGTTAAAATTCAAAAGACAAAGATGAACGGCACGTGCGTATTCTAATGGATGTAAATTATCTCGCTAAAGGGTTCAGCGCTGCGAAGCTCTATATCAAGAAAGATTATTAGGTACTTCGGAAACACTGGTCGATTTTAAAGATTTACCACCTGCTCGCGGTTACCGTAACGAGGGGTAAATACGATGGCAACGAGTATGGAAATTGCATACGTCGATTCCTTTACCTGTATCCTGCGGTGCGTAAACTTACGTACAACCCGAAAACGTTATTTATTAACGATAAAATATTCGTTAAAATATAACCTAGCTTAACCTTAATACCGTACTAGCCAACTTAATTGTGCTGTATGGTCTCTTTTTCACGCAGTACACGCGTAATCAATTTATTTACCGACGAATTTTTCTCGCACGTGCGACGTGACCGCGGACCACGACCCAACGTGAATCCGAGTAATTTTTTCCGATTCTCCAATTTCGCTGCTTTTCCTTAAACATGAAATAATGACCGACTTGTACTCGTGACCTGAGTGACAAAAGAATCGTAAACATTTCGACGACCATTTTCCACACAGGCTGCTTTATTTGGAAAAATTATCGTTTACCGAGAAATTTTCCATCACCGAGTACCAGAATTAAAGACAACTGATATAAATTTAGTTGTAGCGCCAATAACAAGAGTAAACAGCCTTGCTGCGTTACTGGAGGTGAATTTCTAATGAGCACTTCTGACTTGAAAATATTAATATGAGCTATTTGAGTATCCCCAAAAGTAATCTTAAATTTTGAGTATAGGACATTTTGAATCTATTTTGACTCAAATTAAAGTGATCATATATCTACTGTTCAAAAATTGACCTCATAAACGAAGTTTCAACTTACTAACTGTATGAGGAGAAGAGATGTGGACGATTCATTACATTTCATAACTCAAAAAGTCAAAATAACCTCAAAAGCTCCGCTATTAATTCTAACGCTTTAAAATCCCACTCAAAAAGCTTAAGCTTTGAAAGCTTGTTGTCCTCACCTTACTCAATGATATGACATCAGCGATGTCAGACTTTGAGCCTTATGCACATTCTCCACCCAAACTCAAAATTCGAGCAAAAATTCAGTTTGAGTCGATACAAAAATCTGAAAAAACTTGTTCTAGATCTTTATCAGACAACGCCCTCACTAACTATCAGCCATTCTATTTATATCTACTATGTAAGTCGGGAGGGGTAACAAGAATTAATGTAGATAGTTTGATAAAATTCTTTTCATTATAAATAGATATAATATAGTAGCTGACCCAGCAATCGTTGTTTTGCCATATAAAAGACTAACTCTCTTCCAAATGCATTTGAGAAGCTGAAATCAGAGAAGTTCAGTCACTTGGACTCATTTTGTCATATGATACCACAATAAAAAATTTTAAACACCTTTTGTACCCCCCTCACACATTTTAAGATCGATAGCCCCTCCTTCTCCCCTCCAAAATCATGTATGAAGGTGAATTGGGGATATAGTATACTTCTTATCACCAATAATCATGTGAGTTGATATTAATTACATTTTTACCAATTTGAGTTTCCTCAAGTTCTACTCAAATTTTGATAATCCGTTATTGAGGATCTATCCTGACCCAAATTCAATATTACATTCTGATTCCAAAGTAACTTCACACACAAATTTTGACCTTTCTAAATTGATTTGATGATGAGATATGAAATATATAAGAAACTTCATGACTCAAAAGTTCCTCAAAAATCATTTTTTGCTTCAACTCTCCTCCAAATGTATTGGGGATCTGAAATTTGGATATGTTGGGGTCCGTCAAGCACTCTTTCATGTGAAATTAAAAATAATAATTTTGATCAATTTGCTCCTCCTCCAGCCCCTTTCACATTTTAGATGATCTACCATTTTGAGATGTTTCAAAAAAAAAAAAAAAAAAAAAAAAAAATGGTGCGTTATTCGCATTTTCAAGAGAAGCCCCTCACCAAATTTTGAGTAATTTTCATTCATACCCGCCGGTGCTATGCGTGAAAAATATATACATATCTAGTTACAATACTTTGTTGCACCCGGGTCTTGAAACGTACTTGTTGTTGCATTCAATATACATATATATATAAAAAAGTAGCTATTGCACATGCCGGTATAAATTAAAACGGCCATATTCTGGTCATCAACTAACCCCACACACAAAGTTTGATCTTTCAAAGTTGATTTGATAAGGGAATATGAATGAATCAAGAAATTTCATGGCTCAAAGCTTCCTCAAAAAAGCGTATTCTGTTCCAACTCGCCACAAAATACACTTAAAAAGCTCAAATTTGGATACATTGTGTTACTCTTTCATATGTGATCAAAAACGAAAAAATTTGAGTAATTTGTCTCTTCTCCAGTCTCCCTCAAAATTTAAAAGATCCGCTATTTTGAATTTTTTCGAAAAAAGTACCTTGTCTGCATTTTTAAGAAAAGTTTCCCACCAAATTTTGAGCGATTTCATGAATACCCGCAGGCGCTAGGTGCAGGGAAAAGATTTTATAAATCACAACTTCCTCAAAAATTTTTGATTCACTTCAGATTGGTAGTTCACTCAAACTCTGAGGAGGGCTAGAGGGACTCCAAAACTTAAACATTTTTGATCTTGTTGCGACATGCTCATATAAGGAATGGACACCAACATTTCCAAATTTCAGCATCCTAAAGTAAGTCTTCTCATGCTCCCGTACCCTCCCTTCAAAAGAGCTGAATCTCTTAAAAATAGTTTTCACTGAGTTTTCAATTTAAAAGGATAGCTATTACTCTACCAGATCAAGGAAGGAGAGTGTATGGCTACCAACATTTCTGGTTTCAGCATCCTAAAGTGAGTCTTCTCATGCTCCGAAATTTTGATTTATTTCAAAACGGAGGTTCTCTCTAATTTTGAGAGAAGCTGGAGAGAGGGCAAGTACATTAAAATTTTCATTGATGAGAGAGGGTGTCGAGGACATAGTATATTCTAATTTTAGTTTTCTAAGTGAATTTGGAGGTGAATTAGAGTGAAAAACAGTCTTTCGAGCAGATTTCGAGTCATGTAATTTCTTGAATAATCCGTATCTTCTCACTAACTAAACTTTCAAACTTTGTATGCAACGTTTGTTGGGGACCAGAATATGACCTCTTCAATTTGTATCAAAATGGATCAGAAATGGCTGAAAGCTGAAATTTGAGGAACTATAGTTATGAGCCACACTGAGAGCAATCCTGGCTGGTTTTACGAAGGATGGTAGTTTTCAGCATTGTTACGAGATGCTGAAGAGGGTAACAATGTAAAAGCTCACTCACCTCCAGCAATGCAGCATGACTGCTTACGACTCTTCCACTAGTACATACAATCAACTTTCACCTACGTATTTCCATCTTTTTTCCAAAAATACCATCATCGAGCCAATCCACCCGCTCAACTTCACGACATTGGACGTTCCGCACGTGAAACATAGTTTCGACGATGGCACAAAGCGTAAAATGTAATTATTTTTTACGTAATTTATTTTCGTTGGAATTTCTCCAGCTCGTGTTCGCAAACCGAGCCGACCAACGAGTTTAATTTTTGGTACTTGCAATCCACACACTTTTCTCGTTTCTCCCCGCGTGATGCGTACACCATCGATGCGCCGAGTTTCCCATTACTAGACTAGTCTCTAGAAACTGGGGGCCGACTATGCATTATTTATAAGGTACCGACGTATTCTAACCTTACCTATCCTCATTCCATTTTTATTAAAAACAGACAACAGGGCGCCGTAACGCGTAATGTTTCGTAACAACGACTGTAATGTATGACGAGCGCGCTATCGTCAATACATACAGGTACATATTCGCAGAAAAGAATCACTCCTCGTATACGGCGCCCCCACCTCCACCAAAAAAAAAAACTTTCAAACTACGCTATCGATTTTTATCCTACACGACGAACCTGTGTAGCAATGTGTACGCCGAGTAATTTGCATCTTCACGTATGTACGGTGACGAAGCTTCCTAAATGAAATTCCAGCGTAACAATAAACTTAGCGACTATACTATTGCTTTGTTCAAGATTTCGAATATTTTGGTCGGCGCCTCGTACTTTCTTTGTAGTTTTCAACCCTACAGAACATGTATATTTTATATCCATATAAGAACGTACCTACAGACGAGTTTATTCGAAACTAATGTTCAAGCAACAATACACTGCGCAATATGCAAATGTGCGTGCAAAACTTATATTTGCTTTTTCTGATTCTTTTTTTCAATGGAATGGAATTCCTATCATTTTTAAGATGTCGATTTCACAAGATGTCGATATCTATCATGCATCTTTATATATTCAGATTTTAGCCCTCCCTCTCCCTCCATCTCTACAATTCAATACTATGGGAGAAGGAAAACGAAAATTCTATTAAAATGCCTGATGGATGTCGAGATAAAAATGTTCAAACATGCTGTGTTCGAATAGGTGATAGATTGCTAGCAAAATTAAACTGCAATATTACTGTGAAACGTGTAAAATATTGCTTGGATATACTTTACTCGAAAGGGAATTTAACGTCCTTGAAAACCAGTCAGTTGACTCATATAATGCATTTTTATCGCATTTTAGTTTCATGCCCTCCCTCCTACCTTATAAATGCAATAACAAGGGTGAGGGGTATGGGGAAAAAATTCGATAAAAATGCAAAATAGATGTCAAGTGACTATTTCAAAACCCGTGAACCTACTTTTGATTTTTTTTTTTAGGTCAAAACCTGATCTTGGAATGGGATTTAATATCCATGAAAACCTATACAACGATTCCTTTCTTCAATTTTATATTGTGGTACTTGGGAGAAAAATTAAAAATCGATTAAAATAAGTGATTAATGTCAAGACTTTAATTCTACATCAATCGACCCTTTAATTGAATACAAAGTGGATTTATTAGAAGCCTCGAAATATTTAAAATACAGTAAGGACATATCCACTGTATACAGTATCATATCTGATGAAATACACAATTTTAAATTAGAAGACCCTAACGATATACCCAAAGAATACTACTTATTCGCTCAAAAGAGTTTGAATTATGCGATTGATACACTTTGGATAATTTTTTGTCGGAATGTCGATCGCAGAAAAATTTAGCGAACTTGAACTTGCAAAGAAAAAACATCGAAGGCAGGTTGGTGGGCTTAAATAGAGAATAACCAGCATGGCCAAAAATCTGTGATTATACACCAATGAGATATTTTTATCAAGCTGTAGTTTTAACCCCACCCCCTCTCCGACTACATTCATTGCATGGGTGGTGGAAGTAAAATGTAATAATAATACACGATGGAAGTCGATTTATATGCATACATTTCGAGACTGGTAAATTCAAATCTAAGGCCAATATTTTGGGAAAAGTATTCGACGGTTATTCACGCGTTTTAAAGTAGACTAGGGACTTATTTGGTAAGCAAAATACAAATATTTAGTATTCAATATGAATGAAAATAAATTCTATATTCAAAAATCTATATCTAGGCACCCATCTCGCATTTCTTTCGAATATCATCTTTGAAAACCTTTGTAATATGAGAAAATGAGAAAGTAATCTTTATTTATTTGTATGCATCTTCACCATTAAAAGACAATAATCGAATCAATCAATATTTATTAACAACAATTTTTTAAAATTTTTATCTAACCACATATTTACGTAAAAACATAGCCAACTAAATGAAAACTACAAATCGACTCATTCTTATTTTTCATTTTGTGATTTTAATTCTCCCCCTCGCTCATTTTGGGCTACACTGAGGTGGAAATAAGGTTATTTCATGTTCTTGCTGTTTCGTGTAAAAAGCAAGAGAAAAAACATGTATTGCTCGCTATTTATTGAATTTCCTTGTCGCCAAACCTTGTGTAGCAAGATTCTTGCTTTAGAAGTAAGATTTCTTGTGAAGAAGACCTGTATTTATAATAACAGCAGGTGGTGGGGCGGAAGTCCATAAAGCGTAAAATTCGAAATTGGCGCAGCTCAATACCCTAACTTACCTGCATAATGATTACAAATCTAAAATGTCAACGTATCTTGATTAATAACAATGGTCTTTTTTCTTCTTGTTCTTTCTTGCAAAGAGCAAGACAAGGAATATTTCTTGCTATTTCTTGCCAGCAAATATTGCGTAGCAAGATTCTTGCCTAACAAGAGACGAACCATGAATTAACAATTTCGACCAGACAAAATTTAATGAAAAGGGTATCACCTGATAACCCTACTTCAACGATTTCAGTTGCCAAAGGCAATGCGGCGGGGGGGGGGGGGAAAGGCGGTCAAAATATCAAAAATTAGGAAAAATGAAGAAAATCTAAAAAAAATAATAAAAAAAAAACGCTACGAACTACATAATGAAGGGAATCAGATAACACATTCATCAGAAAAAACCCCAAGTTAGAAAACACTATGAGAGCGCCCCGAGGAGGGTTCATTTTTCGAAAAATGCAATAACTCGCCTATTTTGGAATTCATGCCCTGTTCATGAACTTCTGATCGACCAAAAATTCAAAAATGGTTTAATCAGTTGAATGCCGTGCTAATAAACTGTCTGCAGTTTTAGCTGCCAAAGCTGATATCCAGCTGAGTTACCTAAAGCATTTTTCGAAAAATGAACCCACCCTCGGTGGCGTTTTCACAGTGTTTTCCAGTTGTGGAGTTTCTTCTGAAAAATGTATATTTCGATTCTCTTCATCCTATAGTAGATTGCGTTTTCTCGTAATTTTTGTGATTTTCATTATTTTACCTAGTGTTTGAGATTCCGACCGCCTCTATATCCCCCTCTTCCATATTACCTTTGGCAGCTGACATTTTTGTGGCGAGGGTACCAGGTAGTATGCTTTCCATCCAATTTAGTCTGCTCGAAATCGGTTACTCATGATGCGGAGGGTTCCCTTGTAAGAAGCATGATTTCTTGCCTGCAAGGAATCTTGACAAGAACAAAACAAGAAATAAAAAAAATAACCAAGACAAGGAAGCAAGTCTTGCACGAAATTTTGTCTCGCTTAACATCTTTTGTGTGTTCTTAAGATGAAAGTTATTTGTTAAAAATACGTTACCGGTATCGATTAGCGAGTTTTCGGGCACACTGAATACAAATGTGATGAGAGTGTGACTATAGTCAATTTTCTGATATGAAAAAATTCATTCAGCACATTCAGCTAAAATGCTTAATTTTTCAAAAACAATTCAGCATTCCGACCTAATATGTCATCGCTGAATCTAAATTTTAAGTCTATTCTCATTTCATTCGCATTATAATCTACGTGATGAAAACTTACACGATTTCAAGTGCCATCGTGAGAAATGTTTATCATATTTAGAAGCATTATGGTAGATAATTTCGTATCGAGACGATATACTGGTTAATTTAAAATACTTCGATGAACAAACAACAACAATGGGGAAAGAACCGCGTTAAATTAGCGACCATATCCTTCAAGTACAGCCAAGTGCTACTTGCATTATAAGTGTTACTGATATGAAACCTTAATTAGATAGTAATCGAGCAAAAATACGATTCGGCTTCTTTTACTGTTATCTTATTTCAATAGGTACCTGTGAACTTTGTATCTCAACACTAAATTAGCCATTAGTACCTAATTAAGGCTAACATAAGTGTTATGTTTGTTCGATCGAATTTCGAAGTAATCCAGCATTACCTTCAAGTACACAAGTTGTAGGATACGTTGAGAAAATAAAATTACTCCGAGAACCGCACGCTATAATAGGTATGGGCTCCTTACACAACTTCGTAACGGCAGATCGTACTTGGTGAACTGTCAACGTTGGATGATTAATTGCCCGAGTTATTTGATACTTCTGCGAGTATCATTCATTTTATACGCTAATAAAATTACTAGCCGATAAGAAAAAAGCTCGAGAATCCAAAAAATTTTCGCATAAAATTCACCACCGGTATGACGTCTCTTTTGCACAAAATATTCAAACGTGTTTACTAGAAATTATAGACATTTTTCCAAGCGAGCAAATAGCGCTTGAAATAAAGGAAACTAAAACACTTTGAAACGTCAACGAAAAATTTCGTACCGTTAATCGAGTCTCAGATGAAAAAAATTTCGTCATTTTCAAACGCAACGTCATTAATGAGCTTTCGCCGTTTAATTTCGCGAAAACTTCTACGAGCTGCGTCGACGACCGACAAACCTTGTAGTTTTTATTCAAATGAAGTACTTTTCCGCCGACCATTTCGCTATAAGATGATTTTTTTATTCAAATTAATAATAACTCTTTATCAAAAGCGTATTAATGTCTTTCTACGCTTTAAAATTATAGTACGTTTGACCCGAAGCTCGTATTTTCAACTGTTACCCTTTTTCTTTCCTTTTTTTCTCCATTGTTAGCGGTTATTTTCCACTTCTATTTTCTTTTCTCTCGTATAAAAATATTTATAATTTTTTCGACGTTTTTTTTTTTCGAGCGTGCTTTTCGCTCATCCACCGCGCTTCTTCGTAATGGATTAACGACTAACCGTGTGTACGACGAGAGAAACGTTGTATTTGATTTTTCGCCCGCCTTCATTCGCGTATGTGTACACGAGGGCTATAACGCAGAGTACACATATAAATGCCATCTAAAGGGTATCGCATAATTCATCGAGCGTTTGTTCGGCGTAATTTTTGTTACTCTTTACCCTTTCGGTCCTTTTTACGCTGTTTTTCGAAACGCTTCACAATCTCTATACGTCGCCGTCGCGTGTTTTCGCTTGATGAGGGCGTAATTTCATAACGGCCGCGTGTCCAGTAAAATTCGAGATTGTTTTACATCGTTGTCCTAGTCTGCAGTCATCGTTTAGAGGAAAAATACGAATGTAGTATGATTTGCTGACACTTTGACGTAGATTAATTTCGCGCTCATATTTTCCATCGTAATAAATGAGACAAATTAGTTTTGTTATTCCCTCTTCGCATCGCCTAAAAATTCGAAAATGAGAAAAAATGCCCAGAAATGTTCAAAACAAACGAGCAGTCAAGAAATGAGATTAAATCGGTGAAATTGAAAAAAATTCATAAGCTGAGAAAAATGTATAAGTAGACCTCTAGGAAGATACAACTGTATTGTAAGAGATGACATTACGCTAAAATCACACAATTAGGTAAATTCCCTTTAAAATCTGATCTAATAACTCGAAAACGATTCGAAATTTCATTAACCTCATCATGTCAACTTATGTTCGACAGACTGCAAAATATGATCAACTGAGACAGCATCCACATTTCAGGTGACATCAAGATTTCATATAGTTTCATTAATTTTCATGTCATTTGACTAGAAAAAATACACGTGACGTCATGTTGAATCACGTTTTTTCACGTTCGGCAACCCTTCATTCAAATTAGCTTCAAGAACTACCCACTCTAACCATTCTCAAGATTCATTAAGCTGAGATGTACAACATGAATTCAAGTTATACCAGGTTACCTCAAGTAAATCATGTTGAAAAAATAATCAGCTTCGAAAAGTCCACTAACTTATTGCATGTTTTTTTTTCCCATAAATTAAATCGAAGATTGACACTCACAGGTTGGGGAAAGAAAGTAGGAGTGAGGGTATATCACCCTCAAGATCGGTTTTCTAAAAAGCCCCGAAGATCCTAATTTTATTTTAATCAATTTTTTAAAAAAATTAATTATCATACATTTTTTCTTTCAAATTTTCATAAGATTGAAAAAAAAATAGAAAAGCAGCCTTCAACTTTCTCCAATATTTCCAGGCTTTGGCATCAAAGCCAGAGTAATCTTCATAAGAAAAAAGTGACCTCGCAGGTGAAATCACAGTTCCTTACATAGATTAGACTTCAATCTAAAAAGGAACTATCTTCCTCCAAAAGTCATATCGCTAGAATAAAAAAGATTCACACGATGTCACGTTCCTTCTCGCTCTATCGGCTTCAAAAAGTAATCAACTCTGAAGGTTTATTCCCTTCACCTATTCTCAAAATTTCGAGTTGATCGATCGAGATTCGCACAAATTATGATGTTCAAAACCAAAAATACATCACCTAACCAGTGTTGCCAGGTTGGGCGATTTTTCCCAAAATGGGCGACTTCCAACATGATTTTTGCGATCGAAAATATGGAATGGCGACTACTCGCAAATTGGGCGATTTCTTACTATGCCAGAATATTAGAAATTCATTTAATATCATCCTTCTAACCAGTTTCATTTTTAGACATTTTTTTGTTTTCATGATCTTTGTACGAATCAATGAATCATCAATTATTAATAACTCCGAAGAACTGGATTTCCCATCGTTTAATTCTCATTTAGGTGATCGTAGAAATCACTCAGAGTTTATTTATAGGTTTGGGCGATTTGGGCGAGTTGAGTCGACGAAACCTTCGACTTCAACCACGATAAACTTGGTAACACTGCACCTAACTCGCCTACCTTTCAATGGACTTCAGAAACCAATCTACTCTTAAGCTTCGCTAAATCTATCTTCAGCATGTCGAGTCGATGGGTTGACTTTTATTCGAGATAATGTATTACAACAAAATAACAACAAAACAAAATAAAACACAAACAAGCAAACAAACCAATATATAAATAAATGAGAAATGGATTTTTTTAAATTTCTTATATGTTCGTTAACCTATTTATATATTTATTTATTTATTTATATACTTTGTTATTTACTTAATTAATTTATTTGTTTATTTTCTTTTTTCTTTGTTTTTTTTGTTTGTTTATTTATTTATTTATTTATTTATTTGTTTGTTTGTTTATTTATATTATATTCATTCTTAAGATTTTATTTATTTATTTATTTATTTATTTGTTTATTTATTTATTTATTTGTTTATTTATTTGTTTATTTATTTATTTGTTTATTTATTTATTTATTTGTTTACTTATTTATTTATTTGTTTATTTATTTATTTGTTTGTTTAATTAATTAATTAATTACCTATTTTTTTGTACATTCATTTGTTTGTTAGCTTGCCAGTTCATTTATTTATTAATCTATTTATTATTTACTCAACTGATTGATTAATAAATGCTTTGTTTGTTTGTTTAGTTTTTTTTTCCAATGCAATATCTCAAGTGAAACTTAACGTACCGACTTGACAAACAAATAATTAAACAAACAAATCAATACATTCATAAACAAACATGAAATAAAAAAATATAGAAATATGAAAAAATGCATAACTATAAAAACAAAAGAAAGTCAAGAGACTAGTAAAAAAAAAAATGAAAATGATGAAAATAACTATAAAAGCTTATAAAAAAAATTCGAAAAGCCGAAAGAAAAATTCTAAAAATGAAAAAGTCAAATGTCAAAAATAGCTCAAGAAGTAAGGAAGAATTAATAAAAAGAAAAATTTCTAGGAACAAAAAAAAAACAAAACAAAACAAAAAAACAAATAAAATATGAGTACTTTTTTTTTTGAACAGAAAAATAAAGAAATAAATAAACACAAAAACACAACAAGAAAATAAAGAAATAAACATTCAAAAATTCAACGTAAAAAATTGAAAAAATGAACAGAATTTTCAATAGTTGAAAAAAGGTCACGAAATGAGAAATGAAATAAAAATAAAATTAATAATTCATAAATAAATAAATAAACAATAAAAAAAAAAAAAAAGGTAAGAAATGTCCACAAACTGAAAGTCTAAAAGTTTACATAAGGCAACACTGGATGACTGGAACTCGTTAAAAATTTTCCAATATACTTAACCCCTCGAAGACATTTCCGGGAGCTTTCGCCAGCTTGAAATTTACGATCAGGGCTCTCGTAGCAGACATTTTATTTTCTTCGCTCTTAATTTTTTCACTGCTCGTATTTGACGCCAACTTAGCAAATAATTGATGTATACCTTGGCTGTTTGGCACACCACCAACAATCGCGTTTCGTTGTACTTAAACGAAAAAATTTTTTAAACGATTTTTTCGCCTTTAAACGTCTCCGGCGACATTAATAGGTCTAGGGTCACCCAAAAATCCTCCGTTAATATTTTATTTTAAAATAACTTCGTCGAGAGTCCATCCAAATTAAAAATAATTCTACCGAATAGCCGATACTTCTCTCGATGTGAAAAATGGCGACAAAAAGGCCTAAATTGAATCGCCTCAAATCTCCGATTTCGACCGAAATTGCAATTTCGCGCCGTCGTCGATTTATATTAAAAACACATTTCTACGACAGTTTTAAAAATCCAATAATTCGAAAATACATTTGTCAATCGCAGCCTGCGCCGGTCTGTGAAAATGAATTCGATTCTACCAATGAAATTTCTTCACGACAGGACGTAATTTTCTCTCGTTATAATTTAGAGGAGCTCGCGTAAAAAGCGGAAGTCCGTCAATTGACTAAAATTACGCGAATTTGGCAGCGACTTGTTTACATAACCGAATAGCGCAGCTCGGCCATCGTTAATCTTTATGAAACATCGTGCACTTCATTTCTTCGAAAACTCCGTGCAACGGCTTTTTCACAACCTTCGAACGTTCGAAGATGACAAAAAATCTCCCATAAAAATCTCAACAACGAATGATCCCCTTAATACCGGACGCCCGCACATGGATAATTCGCTAACTGTTTACAGTGGTAATTTGGAGTCAACGCAAGACGCTGTTTAAATACGCGAATTACGTTCGTCGCAATTTGCCACGACGGAAACGTAATTTTACGAGGCGGCCGCCATCATCAAATTCTATGTACGAACTTCGCGTACAACCGTAATTAAAGGAAAAGCTAATGGGCTGTTATAAAAATGAGCACCATTAGTAAAGTAAACAATTAACGACATTTGTTCGCGTACACAAAACCAACAGCAGAGCAACCTCTGCGAATGCAATCGTTTTCGTACCTCTTCCGCGCCCCTCATCTAATCACCATACACAAAGCAACCCTCAACAACACAACGTTGTTATGGTACAAATAAAAAATTAATTGCGATATACGCTTTTTTCGCCCCTCCGCTTTCCTCCATTTAAACACGGTATTTTTCTCGTTCTAATACCAAACGTACAACAATAATCTTTAAATCCGAACCGCGTATTAAAAGCACGCAACGCAGTCGACCTACCTTAGCGTTTTTCCAAGTCGCGCTTTCCAAACATCGATTTTCCGACTATTATATTTTTATAAACGTATCCCCGCCCGCTGCGTCGGGGCCACGGTGTTGGGTTGCCCGTTGAATAATGAAATAGCAGATGGTAGAAAATTATTTCATCCGGCTGAAATTTCATTTAAGACCTCTTCGTTGCCGTATGGTCCAAGCCTAAAAGAGAAATAAAAGGACTTGCGACAAGGCTAATTCATTTATTTCGCCGCCTCAGGTCGCCTCTTTAATTTTACAACACCAGGTGCCACTACTTCGAGATGGTGATAAATAACCAAATTCGTGTGTCGCTTTAAGTAACGAGATTATTAAAGGCTACGCAAATACTATTAAGGTATAATTTTTTTGCATCATGTACACAGATGCAAATCCTACAGCAAGTATTTCCCGAGCCAAAAGTGGTACTGTTAGAAACGAAATTCACAACATGCTGAGCTCATTACCATTACATTCGTTGACTGATTAAAACTACCTTCAAATTCGGAATCAGCGGTGTCGAAAACATATATTTTGATACATATGATGTATTTTTATCATTACTCAAACCTACCCCCACCATTCATCATTTGGGGTAGTAAAGGGGGGAGGGAATGAAATAATGATAAAAATACGATATGGGTATCGAACTCAAGGGTTTCTAAGGTGCTGAATCTAAATCTGATATCGTTTTTCATTTATTTTATATTTTATTATCACTTATCATGCTTTTCTACGCTAAGAAATAAACAATGGCAATAACTAAGGCGTTTTATGAATCAATATTTACGAAAAACTTTTGCACACTTGTATTAGTAATACAAGGGTGCGAAAGAGGGATTAATTAAATGCTACAATCAGTGTCGCTATTCCGGAAAAAAGGTATTCAACAACTTCATTTTTTGAAAAAATTTAATTTTAGAAGTAGCTGATTTTCTACGCTTATACTCATCAAAGATTTTTTCGCCCCTTCAATTTCGGTGGTAGGCAAAATTTATATTAATTTCATTCATTCAGAAATAAGATATATCACTTAATACTCAGTAACTAAATTTTCAAAAACACTGAGTTTTTTCTAGTGCTATTAAATTACCTCAAAAATGGGTTTTTGTCTAAACAAATGGTAAGGGATTCCATTTCACAGAAATGTATCCATAGGTGTAAAGGTGAAAATCCACAAAACCCACTAAGATCTGCTCAACGCATTTACCCCAAAATCCACAGTTTTGCCTCCATACATAGTTTTTTGCGAATTCCAAGCTTACTATGGGCATACATGAAAATTAGCAGAGTCATGAATAGTAAAGCTATTAATTCTCGGCAAAAAAGGCCTTATAAATTTTTTCGTAAAGACGACACGAACGCTGTAAATTATAGTAGAAGCACTTCATGCATAACATTACTCTTTCTCGAAATTCAAAACTTTATGCATGTAAATAGCAGGAGTTCCTTACATATATTTTTAGATGTCTGTTTCAGCGATATAACAAAGGGTTGGTCAAAAGAGCCACCACTCCCCCCTTCTCTCTCAAACCAAAAAAAAATTTAAAAACATAGAAAAAAATGATTAAAAAAAATATTTTGGAAATAACGAAGCAATAATAACACAGGGAAGACATGATTTTACCCGAACTATATTTTACGGAGTTCACATCGACTCAACGAAAAAAATCGTAAGAATCTTTTTTGTAGAGCATTTACACTTCTACAATTTACTACTAAACCAATTTTCATGTAAGTACAATAATAAGCGAGAATTTGGCTAAAACCACACCAGGAAGCCAAAATGTGGATTTCAGAGGGGAAGTATCGAGCATACTTTACGAGATTTTTCGTATGTTCAACTACATGCCTCTATCTATACCGCGAAAGAGAAAAATTTTCCCCACATCGTTCAAGCAATTACGTCACTTTGATAACAATAATCTTCAGTTTTCGAAAATATTTTTCATCGCTTTCAGTTTTAACGATGGTAACAAGCGCGATAATTTCAGTAAGTAAATTTTCCATCCCTACTTGCAGAAGATCTTTTCGCTCCTTCAATTACTTTGGTGCGCAAAACTCGCTCGAAACTTTTTAGTTGATAATTTTGAGCATTAATTCCTTAGAAACAATAAATACCTATCTTTATTTTTCGAAAAAATTTTCATCTCTTCGACTCCAATGATAGGCAAAATTTTTATGTAGCATTTTTTGTTCCAAATTACCAGATTCAGTGATATTCACCAATAAAATTAATTCATGTTGGATAGTTGGTGGAGCCTAAAAATTTTGTCGTCTGTCACCCAAATGAATTAGTGAAATTGTATGGTTATTGAAATTACTACTTAAATTAAATTATTATTGTTATTATTATTATTATAGGGTAAAAATTAATGAGGGTAAAACAAGAAGGGCGGGAAATATTGAGGCGCAAATTCCGAACTGGGAGTTGGAGCATTCAAAAATACAAATAGGTTATAGAGGTCCTAAAATATTTAATGATATAAAAGATAGAGAGCTAAAGGCGTTGTTAAATGACAAAAAAAAATTCAAGCAAAAATTAAAAATTTCTTTGGCGGAAGGGAAGGTATAAATGGGTGAAATAATAACCGCTAACAATAAGTCCTACCTATAATATAATATAACTGAACCAATTGACACTTAGGGTAACTGAGGCCGCACCAGCCATATATGTATGTTTATATCTGTGATTATATTTAAAAAAAAAAAAAAAAAAAAAAAAAAAAATTGTAATAATAATCGCCCGTCCATACGCGACAGAAGTCGCCGGACATTAAGGGCTAATAAATATTTGATTTGATTTGATTTGATTATTATTATTTCGGGGGGAGAGAGGGTAGGTTCCGCTACTGAAGCTTTCAGGGTTGCTGACGTTCCTAGACTTGGACAGTTATACCACTCCGGCTGCTGTGTCCTTGCTCGTGAACTGTTCGACATTATCAATTCTAGCATCCGCCGCTACAGCTCGCGACGTAGTGATGGTATTACCCTCCTAGCACCTAGATGGACTAAAGTACACTCTAGAGCCCAATTTGGTTTCAGGGGTCCGAAATTATTTAATGAACTCCCAATAAACATTCGAAGTTCGAGGGGTGCCAAACTACGAATGGCAATTTTGTCATATATAACATCTAGTTAGCCCCACACGTGAGATGAGTTGAGTCGCCCTGCCCTTTCGTGCCCTGCCCTGCCTGTTTTCTCGTTGTCGCGATTTATTTGTTTATTTTATCAATTGTATTAATAATTGTCTCGATTTATTTGTTTATTTTATCAAATCTGTTAATAATGATCCGGCTCCCCACTCGCTCTATAGCATAGGTGGGTCGTCAAATAACCGTATGTTAAAAAATGTTATAATATTAATTGCAAAATACATTGATTGATTGATTATTATTATTATTATTGTTGTTGTTGCTATTGTTGTTTTTTTTTTAAATTACCCCCACTATTCGCCATTCAAGGGTTAATTAGGATGGAGATCAGGTGACGATAAGAATACAATATGGGTATCGATATACTGGACTTTCAAGTTTCCAAATCCAAATACGATGCTATTTTCGACTAAATGGTCGATTTGATGTAATGATTCGGAGTTGTTGCATTAAAACTTTAACAACAAATGAAAAAAATTTCAAAGTACTTATTTCTCCTTTTATTCAACAAATTACTAAGCTTACATGGAAGAAACAAGGGTGAATGGGAATGAAAACAATATCGTATTAATACATAAATATTTTACAACAATGAATCGAATTTTCCAAACAATTTCTCACGAATTTATATTCTATAACGAAATCAATCCTCTACAAAGCTCTACGTCTATTTCGCAAGTTTAATAAGATCCACCGAAATCAGCGACCGAATAGAAAGGAATCTAACGAAGCGAACAAATTAATCAAAATATATAGCGAACAGAAATCGCCACATCGCGAATTCGTAACACCGCTCAGAGCTACCCAGTTCATAACGATACGTGGTATTTTATTAAAAAAGACACAAATTGACAGTAATTGCATTTCATTTTGAAACCGAGTTAATAAATAAAGTTCCAAGTATCTGAAATATTACACCGAGTAACCGAACAACACAAATGTTAGCTTCACCACGAGCAATAACTTCGTATCTATGAATTATTAAAATGGAGAACTTTTTACCTCAAATTATACACCGCGCATTATCATTACTTCAATGGTATGACAAACTTTCGCGTCAATGGGTCGAGAAAACAACAATGTTCGGATTTATCGTCTGAATTCCGACCATGGTTACCGGTTACATTTTCAGGTGTAACGTTTCTTCGTGATTTCGCGACGAATGATTAATATTCGAAATAATACAAAATGAAAGAAAAAAAAATATTCGAACATTCATATTCAACGTTTAAAAACCGCGTAATTGAAATTTCCGAATTCTACGGCAGTCTCGCCTCAATGCGAGTCGCCATAGAGTGGTTTTACGATCGGTCGTTACTTATCATACTAATTAACCGTTCACCGTCGGGTGTAAATGACTGGTATTTCGTTCGAAATATTTTCATTTTATCGCGACGCAGGGAAGATTGGAAATAAAATGGTTTCTGGCAAAACGCCACCACGACACCCTTCGAAAACGCTATTGGTCGCGAAAGCGCCGGAAAATATAAAACCCAAAAATACGGCTACGCGTTCGCTTTCAAGCTCGTATTGAGAACTCATCTATGTCATCCGTTTAAATAATACGTACGTCGCGGCGTACGCTATTTCCAGCGCATACGTAGGCAGCGTACGTTATAGGCAAACCTTTTATATTAATCACCGATGATTAATCTATCAAGTTACACCGCACACGTGACACAAAACCCGGCCAATTTTCTATTCAAGGTGAAACATACACCTCGAAAAATTAACCGTTTTCGCTCAACTCCGTATAATTCGCGCGCCTCGCAATACCTACGAAAAATCATCGCCGATGAATTATGCAAAACTTAATCATCCCGTTTTGGTAATAAATGGAGGAGTACGCTCGCTACACTTCGCCCACAAAGTGTTCATCAAACAATGACGCCGTCGTAACGTAACCGCGAAAAATATCAAATATTAAGTGCTTCGCAACACCGTCGTATAAATTATTTCGAACGCGACACATTTACGCCATTTGTACCCGCGTCGTGTCTCCTTCGTAACCTTCGAAAAGAGAATTTTTCGTTCAACCCTCCCACCCCCTACCCGAGCGAAGAATAACGTGTAAACAGGATGTTAATTTGTTTCGTTAAAAAGTTTATTTAGACGTGTTTTCGTAGACTTCGACGCTACATTAGAAACGTTTCCTGCTGCTTGGCTTGCGTGACAGTTCTCCAAAGGTGTATTCCGCAATTGTCGCGCAGACAAATGTCAACGTAGCAAAGGTTTCCAAACGGCTCCTATTAATAAAAACTCCGCCGCCGAGGCACTAAAATAGCGACGAATTCGATATCCATAACGTATGCTTTGTGTCGCGTTTCCGTCCGCGTACGCTACGTGAATGAACACGAGTGTTGCGTCACTTTTGGATCAATTCTTCGTAGCATAAAAATAAGCCGGTAGTGCGTACTTGTACATCACTAGATGTAGATACAGGCTTCAAAAAAAAAAAAGAAATTCTTTCATTACCAATGATAGTCGATCGTGATTCCAAAAAAAAAAAATTGTTTTTCATACTTGCGGGAGGAAAACGTTACTTTACCTCCCGCTCGCTAATCGCTCGGGTCTCAAACGAGCGCTTTTCTCCCGCATTTAGGAAACATTTCGTTCACCACTCGGGAGAAAAATTGATTCTAAACTCGTGTGACTAATCAAGAATCACTTTTACCTACCTAGTTGTGAAATATACTATTATGCTTTTCATTTTTCTTTCATGTTATTCTCGATGTACGTACACGTTTGAAAATAATGTAAGATTCGTAATCATCCCTACCAAGCCGTACAATCGACATATTTAACATATTTTCATCGAAAATTAAAATGCTTCTCATTGCCTATTTACGTTCAAACATCAAAATCACTTCAACTTACGCAAATCCCAAATGTGTACTGTCAGATTTGAAATCAACGCCTAAGAAACACCAATAATCGATACATAAGATACGGTTTTTCATCAAAAATCTCACATTTCTTCCACTACCTTCCTCTCTCAAAAGTTTAATATCATGAAAAACCAGAAATACATAAAAGACATGTACTCTCATCAAAATTCAAATTTACCCCCCATACTCTCTCCATTGTAAAAATCAAGACGACAAAAATTAACCTAAACATATCACCAGATTTGAAATCAACACCATGAAAAAATCCCATAATCGATACAAAAAAATGTCAAATCCCCCTCCCCCCACCACACTTCCCCACTCTATTACAATGAGTAACACAAACCTAAAAATATTGCCAGATTCGAAACCAACACGATGAAAAACACGCTAATCAATACACGACATGTATTTTAATCATAATTTAATGTTACCCCCACAGCTCTCCCCACTCCAAAAATCAAGTCGACAAATATTAACCTAAAAGTATTTCTAGATTTAAAATCAGCACCATAAAAACCTAAATAATGCATACAATACGTATTTTTACAAAAATGTCGAATCACCCCCAATACTTCGAAAAATGTAAGCAGCCATGCCGCATTACTGGAGCTGAGTTTTCAATTGGGGTTTGTTCAGGTTTGGAAATGACTTTGCAATCCCTTCAGGTCTACAGGCCATTCCCAATACCAAGTCTGAAAACCCCTATTCTATCTCTTCCAAAAAACCAGTTGGGAAGTTAAATGTACAACAAATGTAGTAGTTCTAGCCATGAAATAAGATATGAAGAGTGAAGACGTATTTTTCAAATTATAGGTACTTGAAATTCTATAAGTTATAGCCAAATTTTTACGATCTTTATTTTGAATCCATTTTGACCCAAATGTAAGAGGTCATTTTCTGATCATCAACTGACCCCACATACAAAGTTTGACCTCTCTAGGTCGATTTGATGAAGAGATATGGAACATTCGTGAAATTTCCTACAGTAATTTCCCTAGCCGCAAATTCATTTGGAAAACTAAAATCACAATAGGTTAGTCACTTGTGCTCATTTTATCATAAGAGGCCACAGTAAAAAATATTACCACCTTTTCTGTACCAACACTATATTTTGAGGTCGATAACCCTTCCTTCTCCTCTCCAATGTCATGTATAGAGGTGAATTAGGGATATAGTATATATCTTATTCCAATAATTACGTGAGTTCATATTAATTACATTTTTACAAATTTATGGCTCCTCCAGCTCCACTCAAATTTTGATAATCCGCCATTTTGAACCTATTTCGAGCCAAATTCAAGAAAAGATATTCTTGTCACCAACTAACCCTACACACAAAGTTTGACATTTCTATATTGATGTAATGATGAGATATGGAAGATTTAGGAAATTTCATGACTCTACACTTCATCAAAAACATATTTTTTGCTTTAACCCCACCCCAAAGGCATTTAGGAAGCTAAAATTTGGATATGTTGGTGTCCGTGACTCACTGTTTTACAATATGACATCAAAAAAAAATCTGAGCTATTTGTCTCCCCTCTAGCCCTTCTTAAAATTTGAGTGATCAACCATTTTGAGGTGTATGGAAAAAACAAAACGGTAATTTTGTCGCATTTTTAGGAAGAGTCTTTCACTAAATTTTGAGAGAATTTCATGAGTGAGGAAATATATATATATATACACCATAAAGCTGGACATTTGCCAGATGCTTACAAATGGCCTGAAAGACAAAGATTTGAGGACACCACTCTCCCTGACCTCCCTTTCCAAATCAGGTAGGCTGTAATAGCTGTCGTTTTTATTGAAAACTCAGCTAAAAATATTCCCAAATTCGAAATCAGCATGATGAAAAACTCAGTAATTCATGTACGACAATATGTATTATTATCGCAATTCAAAGTCACCTTCCACCATGTAGCGTAATTATTAAGGAACAGATACGATACGTTATCGCTGGATTTTTGCCTCGGTATGGACGAAAGGTTTAGCGTTACGTCGTCCATACACCCATCTTCAGTTCCCCAATGTGTTTTATATAACGATCACTGGTTTTAATCGCAGTTACCAAGTTCGAAAAATAGCTAGCTAAAACTGATTGAATGTACCCTATGGGGAGCGGGGGCTCGGCACACCGTTGACTTTACTATGTTTTTTTTTGTTTTTTTTTTTTTTATAGTAAAATATGGTTTTACCTTCCGGAAAATGTTCTTATCATCCAAAAAAAAAATGTGTTACAATATAAACAAAATGTTCGCGCGGTGAAATAGAATTATTTGTGTAATCATTGAATTCAACGTTACAACCACTTTCCTCAATCCCAAAAATATTGCCAAATTCGAAATTAGCACCATGAACACCCTAGAAATCGATATGCAACACGTACTTTTATCAAAAAACGAAAATACCCCCACTACCATCCACAATTTAAAAATTACTTTGACAGTACAAAACAGAATTTTTTCAAGTACGAAATACAACAACAAAACTTTTATTTATGGCACATACTACATATCAAACTAGAACCATCACCTGTAAATGTAATCACCAAATGAAGTATCCAAAGGTATAGGGGGTGGAGTTAGGGATGAGTGATGAAGGTTAAACATGATCAAAGATAAAAAATCGTCATACATATCGTCTTCATGGTTTCGCGAGTCGCTGAAGCGAAAAAAATGGATATTTTCAGCCTTCGAATCGATACCGGTGACTTCGCTTAATGACACGGTTGAAGAACAATACCGAGCGCGGATTTAACTGCGTGTGAAATTGGAAAAAGGAAATGCGATTTCGACGGCGTTTCTATACGGAGAAAGAGGCGGATATATTTTGCGAAATTACCTTTTTACCGACGATAAATACATAACCGACAGTCAATTTTTCCTCATGTCGACATACGCGACGAGTATTTGTCGTATATTAGAAGTTGTCAAACGGTTTGAAGCGAGTACACATTTTTCTCCGAACTAAAGACAATTCTAGGTGACAAGAGGAACGGTGATGGGATGCGAAAGTCAAAACATCACGAATGAAAATATCGTGACGGAGATTGCTCCGAGGCGTTTATGTATTTCCATTTAGAATACCTACGCAATTTTTTTACTATCTTTCGCGCTTTTCCATTTGGAATTTTCCGACGGTTTCGTACGAATTGGAGCCGCGAGTATGATTTTAAGGAAATTAGGTCTCATACGAGTAAAATATTAAAATGACACGCTCGATCTAGATATCAAAAATTGTATGCATTAACATCGCCTCAACCCCCACATACTCCTACGTTCCATCGCGCGTAAATCTTAATTAAAACAAAACCTGGCCGCTTACAAGGAAACATCGTCGCATGCTGAATGAAAGCTCAACCGAACGAAAACACAACTTTAAACAAGCCTAATTTCTCATTCCAAACCATTTCGAGACAAAAGTTACCCCAAATTTCTACGTACATGGCACAACCATACATAACACCGAGTCGAGGTATTTCACTGTTAAGGTTCAAATTCACGCCTACGAATTTCGCACTCCGCCGACATATTTTTCGACAGACTAAACAAAAGTGAGAATCACGCCGCTATGATGGCATTCCAAAATGAAAACCGAACCCGCTTCACTTTTTAAGCGTAATTAAAATCCGAGCAACCCTTTCGTACGCATTCCTCGATGTTTCGAGGTTTTTATTCTAACACGCTTCATTTTAACGAGTAGCACGGTGTTTGGCGAAATTCCGCTGTTTAGGTAGGTACTTTATGATCAAAGTGTCTACGCGCGCATGAAAAATATGCGTCTTTTGCACCCTCGAATATGATACCAGTTTCTCTTGTTATCAAAGAAGTAAGCTTTGTAATATCTTTCAAGAAGAACAGGAAGAAAAAAAAGATAAATAATAATATAACATTACAGGAGCTGAGCTTTCAACTTACCATTAGTTGCATCATACGGGAAGCATCCACATCCTGTCGCACCCATAGACATCTTTTAAGTAGTCGCAACTAAGAAGGAAATGTTGAGGTTTGGAAAAATTTCACTTGTATTTAAATCTACTATCTCCTCGAAGCTTGCGCTATTTGACCACTAACATTTTGGCTACGCATGTTTCAAACAATTTTTTTAAGCTCTCACTGTAGTTTTACAGGACCCTAAGATCTTCTATACGGAGTGCGACTACGAGAAGGCTTCCTCAGAGAATGACCGAGCTTAGCATGGGTTCAGGTTCAGGTTCAACTGGGTGCGCAAGCATCATGTACTTAAGCCATTTATAGCTCATTGTGCGCTAGAGCTTAGCATGGGAGATCGGAAGGTTCATTTGAGCAAATTCGCTTGCAGATGATATTATTAATATCTTTATCCTGATACCCCGACTCCAAAATGCATATGATTAATAAAATTGCCATAATTTATATCATAGTTCTGGTCTAAGGAATAATAGAAGCCCAAAGTAAACAATTTTAAACAATTCAAAGCTTCTCGAATTTTCCTCAAACTTCAAATTATTCATCATTTTAGATATATTACAGCTCTGTCCATGAGTAAGAAGAGGTAATAAGGGGTGCGCTGCTGCTACTGTACCTAGGTGGTTTAAGTTCCACTCTAGGTTGCAGGGGGCATATGCGGCCCCCATTGTCTACCATGATATCCCCTTTGTGCTCAGGGGCATCAGCAATAGGAAGCGCTTTAGTAAAGACCTTAAACTTTATTTGTTAAACAATAAGGAGTGTTGATTGTCTTTTGTTTATTTTATTTATTTATTCATTTATTTATTTTTTTTATTTGTTTTTTTTTTATTGTTTTTGCTTTTTTTTGTTTTTTTGTTTTGTTTTTTGCTCATTCAGCCTCGTTTTGTTTCAGTTTTTCTTTATTGTTGTTCTTGCCTTAGCTTCTGATTTTTGTATAATTTTTGATATGCCTTAGGTTTTTGCTTTTTCTCTATTTTATTTTCTCTCTCCTTTTTCTTTTCATGTTTCATTTTCCTAGATTATAAGTATTATATGTAGTGAAGGCGATCCCCGCACCGCTCACGCCAAAAGGCGCACTGTTGCGCCTATTTGTACTCAGATTCTAATTTCGTATTCTTAATGCAATACATTCATTACATTACATTACATTTTAGCTAGAATTTAAAGTCATTTTGTCGTTTCAAAATGGCTTCAAAATTACAACATTTAAACCCGTTTGGAGCACTTCGCGCAGAGATAAGAATGGTTCAAGAAATTTCTTGATAACATTTCCACTGCAAAAGTCAGGTTTGGTTCTTAATTCTCTCAAACTTCACCAGAGAAGCTTGTAATCTCATATGATAGAGCATGGGACCAGAGATGTATTCAACATTTTTGAGACAATGCAGCCAGTATGGTATGCCTTTGTCTCAGAGTAACTTTTTATTAAAATTATGGTAGAAAATTATTTTCAAATAAAAACAATACAAATGAAATTCAATTAAAAAAATAATTCCAGCAAATGAAGATCGAATCTCTGGGCTATCGTTAAAGGAACACGAGATTTAATGAATCCAACAATTGGAAAAACCTTCACTCCTTAGGGCAAAAAAAATATTAGAAAGGTACCTAGAGCTATGTAAATCACTTAATCACATCAGTGTTTGAAAAATTTGGTTTGAGACACGCCCTAACGCAATTGGTGGAGGTTTTGGTCAGATGTGAAATGCCTTAATGGTATTGACGTAGATTAATGAAAAGCTATCGATGATGCAAGAAAGTTTTCAATATTAAATTCCTTGAAAAATCATCGGTGACTTCAATTATCTTCATACTCTACTTAAGAGAGTAAAATTTTCCTTCATCTCATGAAAATATGACTACGAATTTCAAGTGATTGGAGTTCGATTAATACCTTCAAAAGATGTAGCGAAAATCTCATTTCCGATTTCTATGTATTTTTTTCCCACAAATTTTGAGCCGCTTGTTCATAACGTCTATGCCTTATAAGAAAGTAGCAAAATACCATACACTCATACATCAGAATAGATGTTTCTCATTCAACAATGCTACACTTAGTATAAAATGTGAAGGCGCAAGTCTCCTACAACCATTCTCTTTCTATAAATTCTGCATCATGAAATAGGTCTTATTTTAATTAAATCCCATTCAATGAACGCATCAAGAAACTAAGAAAACAAAGACAAGTAGTAGAAATAAAGAACAAAACAAGGAATAATAGAAAATCAAGTTGATAGTTACAAAGGAATGTTGGAGAAAGTAACAGATCCAGTTATTCAAAACAAAAGAAAAAGGGGCGTGGTAAAGACAAGTTACGCGACAAAGGAAGAATAAGTAGAGAACCACATGAAAGTAACGCATAACAATGAAACAAACAAAGCAAATGCGAAGTAATACATAAAACAAGCAGTTCGCCTATTACAATCAAGTAACACAACAAAGAAACGAAGGAATATAGAAAATGTCTTTTATTCGAAAACAACGCGTTCCTTTCATCTTATTCTTACTTTAGCAACCCCCTACGAAAAATATTTCCGCCGAGATGCAAATACGCGAAACATTCCCTTTTATCGCCGCCTTCTCATCCTCGACCATCTTCATACACTCACCCGTAAAAATAAAAAGAGTAAAAGCGAAAAACAAAAACACTCCGAACGCCCAATTCCAGCGCTGCACGGATCGATGTAATGTTCCAGTTTCAAACATTAAAGTTATTACGTGAACCGATATTACAGGGCATTGTTACCAGCCGCACTTCGTAGCAGATAAAAGGGCTCGTGCTCACGAACAGGCAATTTCGTCGACTCGGCTGGTCGAATTAAGTATTTTCTCGCTCACAGCGAAGGAATTTTCAGCCAGTTAAGCGCGTTGAAGATTCTATACGTTTGTGAAATTATTATTCTCTGGCGAAAACGAGCTTCACATATTATAGACTTGCTACAGTCTACATTGTTGTTATGGCATTTTTCATCAATCTCGCCTCTTCGCGCCTCAGTAGGTTAGCTTTTGCGCATACATCACATCAGACAACTTTGTAAACACGATAATACCCCGGAATACGAGTATGAAGACGTAACTTTATTTAATGTATACCCTGTTTGGGATTAATTTATGCCCGTGCCGAGTTAATTTATACTCTTTTTTCGCGACTGTAGTCTCGTAATTTTTTTATCTCTCGTCTAGTATGAAATTATTTTCGAATTAAATCGAGATAATTTTTTGCGTCCTTTGTCCTCGCATCGGCGTTAGGCTTCTGAGGAAACAGGAAATTAAATCTTTAGACTATATTTAATATTAAATGAAATTACTTTCCCTCGACGAGCGAGTTGTTTTTCTAATATAATAACGAAGCGGAAAAAATTAAATAGCTTTTCAAAACAAGTACCGGGGTTTTTTCATTTGAATTTTTCATATTCTGCCCAATAGACTAGGGATACATGATAAGACGGTGCTCGTGTTCCTAAAAGCGGTGGCGTTGAAATTCTATAGCGCAACGTAATTATCCGTCAGCACGTAACGTGCCATTTGAGAACAATCGCAGCCTCGTTATAGTACGAAGCCGGAGCCCGCTATATGCGAAATAAATCTTTTACTTTTTCCGCTGCCATAATTCATCCCTTTTCGCACTACATAGCTAGTAAATCTAATGTAATTTTTCACCATTAAGCGGTAACCTAGAAATATGCGTAAACTACGATGAATTCATTCGTACGATGTACTCGCTTTTTTATGAACTCGCATTGGCGTTGCAATCGTTATAGGTACCGTTGCTAGGGCGTCAGACCAGCAGTTCCGCAATTCCGTCTATTTCAGCTTTTTTAAGGCCCTTTTAATGTCGCGTCTTTTGCATATACCTCCTCTCTACGCAGTTGGCGTAAACAAAAGCAAACGCGGGTTTCTACAGTAGCTTCCTTTTAGACATTAATACGCTTCGCACCGGTCCACGCGGTTCCGCAGTTTCTGTACCCTAAGAGGCTGCGTACGACGTCGTTTTATCACGAATTCTTCCATCTTGGGTGTGCTGCTTATGGCCATTTCGTCTTTTTCCCCTCATCTATGTTGCTCGTATATTCTAGAAACGTTATTCCGGTCTGTATATTTTTTGATGGCGTTTTGGTCACCGATTCTCGCCTTTTTACTCCTCTTTAATTTGAACGACGATAGAATGCGTACTCACATGTTCATTTGAAACGATGAAGAGATTATGGTGAATGGAAATTTAGAGATTCAATATCAAAAACTTGATCGCTGATGATCGATATATCATTTGCAAAAAGTAATTTACTTGTTCGAACTGCAAGCTACAAATCAATTTTAAAAGTAGTCGAGAGCAAGGTAATGCAGATTTTGAATATTCAAAATTGAGAAATTTCAACAGCGTCGGTTTTATTATTTCCTTAAAACAGAAAATTCACGCATGAAGCCTTATATTTCGAAAAGCTAAAAAAAAAAATGATTTTTTTTCTAAGTTCAGAATGGAAAATTCATTTAACAATTATGGATGCTCAGATTCCACGAGACAAAAAAAATGATTAATGAAAACTACATACCCTCAATTTTGAAAAAGATGTGGAAATTTCTGACAAGCAAAGATATGTGAATGGCAAATCAATGATCTCGATGGAATAATACTCAATAGAAATTCGACCATTCAAGTAATTTACAACCTAAACTTTAGCTACCCAACTTAATTATAAGAGGGGACCAAGCTGGTAGGGGAGCTCCAACCTCAGAACAATTGAAAATGAAAAAATTACTAGAAAAACCAACTTGAGGTATCAAGCCATGCATGCATATCTTTATAGAACGAAGGGGGCATACTAAATAACAAAAAATGTAAGCAGCAACGTTGCATTCCTGGAGCTGAGTTTTTAATGGGAACTAGTCCAAATTTTGTAGATGATAAATTATGTTAATTTCTTCACAGCACCCAGCAACTAGGGTGAAAACCATCCTCCTCTCTGAAGTCACTTAGAAAGTTAAATTTGGCATAAGTAGTACTTCTTACTCACAGGACCTACTAAGGCCCATACATACCAAATTTCAGCAAATTTGAGACTCCTCAAGCCTTTCTCAAAATTTTGACAATCCGCAATTTTGTATGCGTTTTCACCCAAATTTAAGGGGTATATTCCAGTGTTTAACAAATGCTTCATACGAAATTTAGATTTTTTAAAAACATTTGGTGAAGTGATGAGGACGATTTATGAAATTTCCCAATATGATATCCTTCCTAAAAACTGTTTTTTGTTCTGTCTCCTCTTCAAACCCACTTAAGATGCTGAAATTGGAATATTTTGGTACCTCTGATTTGCTTTACCAATTGGAGTCGAAATAAAAAATTTTTGAATTTTCGTTCACCTTCTTCAGTTATCTTCAAACACCTAATGTGAAGGTGGATTTGGGATATAATATCCTTTTCGTCTCTAATAACCATATGAGTCCGTATTATTGAATCTGAGAAATCCGAGGAACCTAAAACTTTCTTCAGATTTTGAACATCCATCATTTTGGATCAATTTTGCACTCAAATTTAAAGATCATATTTTGATGTCAAAATAACTTTACATACAATGTTTGAGCTTTCTAGTCAGATTTGGTACGACGATATGGAATACTAAAAAAAATTTCATAACTCAAAACATCCTCAAAAAGTTGTTTAATGCTTTATCTTCCCTTTAAATGCATTCAAAGAAAAGAAATTTGGACATATTGGTATCCAAAGTCACCTCTAGGATTTAGTTAGTCTTCCTTTAAATGATAAGTAGACTACGGATCTGTGTGAATAAAAATGTCTAGGTCTTTGCCCCTTCTGCAATTCTCCTTAAAATTCAGTGAATTGCCATTATGAGTCGAATCAAATATCCAAAAAAATATTCCTATGAACATTCTTTGAATCATTTTCCATATAAATACAAATTGCCTGAAAGGCAAAGATATGAAGATTTCCCTCCTCCATATCTCCTTCACAAATCAATAATATGATTTAATATCTATGGTTTTCATTAATAAATCAACTAAAAAGCCATACTTCGATTCACTATAAATCGTTGGATTTGTATTTCAACCACATCACACACATGTAGTCCATTTTTTGGTGATGAATTTCATTTTTTTTTCAAGTAACCCCCACCCTCACCCCTTTACTATGAAAATTCGTGTAAGGAATGATGATGAAACTATGATTAGAATATCGGATGCGTCTATCTCCATCACTTGAAAGATATTTCTATTTAAATTGATCAATTTTTCGAAGATGAGACCTTTTACTGTCCTCTTTTAAATGATATTCAAGGCCTTGAGTCAAGGTCCCAGGTATTTTTTTCATTAATGCTCTTTCAAGTTATTCTTACCTTAAATTCATTAAATGGTAATTTTTTAACTTTTATTTTCTTCGAATTCGAACCATTCGAGTTTCCTCCCATTGACTTCGACAGGTGAAATATCAACATTGAGTTACCCTCGTGGTTAATTTTCCACCAAATTTCGCCCAGCCGAAAACCGTCATTTCACTTCGAATGCTTCTCTGTGAGCTCCAACATCTAAAGATTAAACTATCGAAGGCAGACGCACCGATCATTCGCAACTAAAGAACCTTTTCATCTTTCAAAACCAAACCTTCTATTTACCTCGCAGATCACCAACAAACATCAACCGCAACGAAAAATTCCCAACAAATTAATACTTGAGTCAGGTCACTCGTGAGTCCGTTCAAGTTCACTAGTTGAAAAATAAAAATATCGTTCACTTCAGTTGGTTCGATTGAAAACAAACGCTTCGCTTCAACACGTCGATAGGTTCGGTTCATCGAGTGAGAAAAAAATTCCTTCCAGTCCAATTATCGCGATTCAACGATGATACAAAAAATTTATTCTCTTTGAACGCAGGATGACTCAATTGCGCAGCTCACAACTCCGCTTCTTCTACTCACTAAGGACACGTTCGAGATCCTTTTCCATACCCCAAATCGAGAGCTCCATTTCGTTACCAGCATCATTCCAAACCCTTAGCAACGATTTTCCTTCGTGGGGTGAATTTTGGAAATGATGTCGCACCGTAGAATTAACGAGTTCCGACAAAAATGAAAATCTTCAATGTATCGACCGTCGCTTATGTAGCGAGGGCGAGCGTAACTCGTATTAATCCACGTGGGTCTTTTATCCTGTATGAATTTATTCTCGAATCGAATCTTTCGTAAAGGGCTACCATGGTAATGGAAGAGATGCAAAGAAGCAAACTACGCAGCGTTCGCATTTTGTAAAAAACCATTTCGAATTTATTGCTAGTAATTTTTTGCTTTTGATCATTTTACTCAGAGATCAAAATATTACCTACTAAAAAATGAAGAACTTTTCTAAAAATAAAATAGAAATATGGAGGGAAAAATAAAATAAAAAATTACAAAAATAAGAAATTGCTAGAAATGCTGAAGTTTTCAAAAATAATATAAGTTCCTGTAAAGGTTTTTAAACATGAAAAAAAAAATCAAACAAAAAATTAAATTTTTTTTTTCAAACGTGAAAAAGTTGAAATAAATGAGAATATATTTTCCTTACTGTCATAAGGAATTTTTTGTGCCGTATAAAAAAATGTTGGTCAACGAAAACGATTCTAACAGATACAAAAATTACGCTCAAGGCCAAAGGTGGCTCTCGACTGCTCCATTTCCTGTCCCATCATTTCTTCACTATTCACAAAACATCTTCATTTCACTACAGAAAAAACACCATTTACCTAAAAACAATGAATGAAGAAAAAAAACTCCCGACATCCATATCCAACATCGACCTACTGATGGCGATTTACCTATACTAAAAATAATAACCTCGTTATCTCGTCGATCGTTCTCATCACGTGTAAATCAATTGACTGCGCGTAAAAATTCGAACGCTAACCGCCGTGACGGGTACGATAACGTTAAAAAAGCATAACAAATCAAAGTCTGACCGTTGAACTACATCGTTGGCACGTATTATAAGAATCACTGAATTCCGACAAAAGGACTCGACGTCGAGTCGATAATTAGCATAGTAATCTGTGCTACTATACGCGCCGAGATGAGCGAGGTTAACGTACGAAATGTACACAATAAATACGCACGACGCGCGTGCCATGTTCAAAATATCAAACAGTCGCAAAAAAGTGTAAAAAATTATCAACCAAAGGTATCTCTCGAAAGCCAATTTCAAGCCTCGTACTCTACGATTAGAAATGCTAATTACCCCGAGGGTGCGAAAAAACACCCGTTTAAACATCACCCTCACCTCCACCAGCGTACGAAAAATCGAAACTCGACCAATGAGGATAAAGTACTTGCGTTAGCATCTTCATAAATATGCATCAGCTTCGCGTTATCTGGCCCCGCCGATGGTTAGGAAATTCCGGCACACGGTGGAGGGGTGGGGCACGTGCGGATTACAAGTTCAAACCCTTATCGCAAACGAATCTTATCCTTAGTTGAGATAATAGCTTACGAAATAGGTGATAATGTTGTGCCATCTTACTTGCAATAGTAAAGACGATTATTCGGAGTCACATGCACAGTCCAGCCGGGCGTTCTGCTGCGGTTCAACTTCTGCTGCAACTCTTGCAAGTTCTGATCACTAGAACATACACTGTTCCAACCTTGAAACAACATTAACAACACCGATGCAAACACCGTACGAACATTTTCCAATGACGGCTGAGCCCTCTAAAAACCACCAGATACGGTCGCACGGTCACCGACACACAACACCATCACCTTTTCCACATAACCGAAAAGCTCGTCGTCGAAAAATACTACGTTACTTGGACGCAGCTGAGAAAACAAACGACAATTAACCACCTAAAACCGAACGCTGATTACCCGCAGAATACACGCTCGTACTTCACTGTTCTATATTCGCGCGCCTCTGTTACTACGCGTTTGTACCGAACGCATGCTTATCAATTCCTACTCCTAGATACCTCGTTCGCCATATAGAGAGCGATCGTATCCATTAAGTCCGACTTGTGGCGTAGGATAGCGTCATAGATGTCAGATAGTTCCACTTTATGACCATAGACCGCGTAATTCGATATATCTAAACTTCATTTCCATTCTTTAACGTTTAATTCGACCACGATAACCGATTTATTCGAACTGTCACTCGATCACTGACCTCCAGACAATCATGATCTTTATAGAACAATGAGTTCAAGTTTATCGAAAACTGCGACAGTAAAAATGTCCTTCGAGAATGGTATATGCGGAAATACGTCCGTGTCATTGAAGAAAAGCGATCATAAACGCTCCTCATCTTTATATGTAGTAGCCTGAAACAGACCTAATATTCCAGGTATTTTACGCATCACATATTTTTAGTTATTACTACCTCCTAATTTGCACTGACAAAATATTGATTCGGCACCACTCGTTATTTCTCTTACAGTACAGGGAAATAAGCTCATTCTTTGACCGAGCCAGGAAAAAAATGGTAGTAAGCTGAATTTCACATTATATATGCACAATGGTGTCCTTAAGAAGGTATTAAAAGTTGTCACCTCTAGGTGATGAGCTAACCCCAGGAGGAGGCTAAAACCCCGCAAAAAACAGTTTTTCAACTGTTTTTTGCTAATATCTTCGAAAAAAAAGGGTTCTACGTCAAAGTAAGTAATATCAAAAAATGTTCCCCATTAAATTTGCTATAGAATGAGTGAGACAATTTTCTCAAAAAGTCATTAGTAAGTCCAAAATGGGCAGGTAAAAATATACCAATTCTTAGAATTCCCTTTCGAAAATCAGTTCTTTGTTTATATGTTCTAGACGGTGCGTCCTGGAATCTACTCTTCCACCACAGTGGATGGTGAAGGAGGGTAAGAGAGGTTATTTTTATCGTGAAATTTGTAGAAGACTTTCGTTACTTATCTATTGTTATTCGATAACTTTTAGCACTCATTTGGAAGCGTTGGTGTATTATTAGATACAATAAGAAATATAAATCTTATGAAAACGCCTTTAAACACTCCAGTGGTATATTGCAGGCAGCATTCAGGATAAACGTATTTGTGAGCATTGCGACTGCGGTGATAAAGAGATCACTTATTGTACAATTTTTGACAATTTCCTTTTTCATTAGTACGTATGTTTACCAAACACTTCATTCGCTCCATTTAAACTTGCCATAAAAACAATTTAAAAAGCAAGCGAACACATTTGCGCCAAGGCATCTTTTACCTATCTTTACTTCATATTTCATCCCAAACACACTTTGTATTATGCCTATCGTGGAACCTATATCGACGAAACAGTAACCCAGCCACGATAATAGTTGTGGCATCCAATCCGATCAACTACATATCTTACGGTCAAGTATGTAGATAATTTAGAAAATTTTCTACAACATTATTGGCGAATGGTGCCCTAAATAAATGTTATTTTTAGTTCAAGGAAACCTTCGAAAATTTTCGGAAGAAATGTACGATAATGTAGCGCTGCAGAGTTGGGAAGATGATGTATCGGTAGTATAAAGCACAGGAATATCTATTATAAATTTACTAGAGTGATAAGAAATGCCAAGCTTATCTTACGTTTCTGCTGATGTATGAGAAAAAATTAAATTTCACTGTATCAATTTTTGTTGTTGTTGTTGTTTTTTTAATTGTACATTTACATTCTCATTTTAAATGAGGACATAAGAGAAGCAAAGGATTAGGAGAAAGTTGACGCAATATAGACCAACATTTACATGTTTAACTGGAATAAAATATCTATGGAACAGTGATCTAATCCTGATGAACGAAACCAAATTTATTCATTTGGCACTAATGTGCTCATAATCAAATAATCAGTCAAATGAAAAAATAGTTCTACTCGAACGTTATTTGAGAAACACGTACGACATTAATTTACGCAGCATTTTCTGTATATTGTATTGCAACGATACAGTGATTGATTTAAAGACCGTTTACTGAGGAGAGATCAATAATAATCCATCATAATATTGTAAAAAAAAAAATTTAACAGGATCGCAAGGTGATGGTGGGGATGAGAGCTTGGTTTACGTCTCAATAATAATTATAATGAACAACCCAAAAATTTCTATACGAGTTGTGATATTTGAATTGCGGTGATTATGGTACACATCGTTAAAATTAAACATTCCGCAAAGTTATAGCTATTTTTTTTTTCAAAATGTACCCGATTTACCGGTAGTTTGCTTTATAGTAAATCATAACTCCCAGAAATCATTTAAAGCAGCTTTTCGATATTAAGTATCCTAGGCATGTACTTTCAAATGAAATTGGAGTGTCACACCTCGAGCCCTTCCCTTATCAGTCTATAATTATAAACGATCGTTATTAGATCCAGAAGCGTAGCTACAGGTATTTCACCTAAAGTTTTTGGATTTACCCGCTGGTCTACCTAAGGTTCAAAAGCCACCAAAATTGAAAAATTATGCACAATACTATCGTGTAACGAAAAAATATCACGTTCAAAATAACAGATAACAAATTAGATATAAATTTTAACGTCATAGATTTCAAGGGCATAACTGAAATACAAGAAACTTTCTTATCCTACTCGTCGTTAGAGCCACTAGCAAGGCATTATGAAGCCAATTGTGAAATGTTGAAGGCTGAACCATGACCGACTCGAATAACAGGCCGAACAACACAAGTTGGCAACACCGATATCAGCTGATGTGTGGTAAGCCCACGTGCATCCATGAAAGACTCTTTCTTATGGAAACACAATTAATGCAATATGTAAACATACGCACATGGGCCCACCACCTTTGTGTTTATTACGATGTTGCCAATAGTTCACTTGTTCGGCCTGTTATTCGAGTCGGTCATGGTTGAACTCAAACCCCTTCTCAAAAGAATGAAGATGTATGAAGATGAAAAAAAAAAAAAAATTAAAATCACTTCCATAGTGAAAATTTATAGACTTCCTCGAAGTTCATAAAAATGCTTTCTTTGAAACTCACAAGCTAGGGATATTGAGTATAACCAACCCAGTATCTAGCCCGGCGTGGGAAAGAACGTTCTCATCCATGAGGCTGACTATAAATTTTTTTAAAAGTGCCATTTACAATGAAAGGTTATTGAATTTAACACAATTATAATATCGAAAAAAAATTACTAAATTAAATTGATTTTCTTATTTTTATTATTCAAATTGGAAAAATGAAATTTTAGTTGTTGACCCTTCTGTAATTTGTGCAATTCATTTTGATTAGTAATAGTATCCCACTCTGACCCCCAGAAAAATATGGCAACCAAATTAGGTATGATATTTTGTGGCCTACCTTGTGCTCAACCAAAAAATAAATCCTAGCTACGTCACTGATTTCATCCTACCTGACTTGGAAAGTAGAGGTCGGAGCCTCAAACTTTTTAAGTGGCTTTGGATGGGATAGGTAGAGGTTTTCAGACTCGGAATTATGTGTGGCCAATGGGCGTGAAGAGGTTAACATTATCTGCAAACGTCTGAACAAGTGAGCAAGCGTCAATTAAAAACTCAGCTACTTACATTTTTAATTTTCAGTGCATTGCTAAAACTTATTCTAATTAAAATTCTCATATTAGAAAGTTACGTTCGAAATAATGACTGAATATCAAAACTTTGATCAACTATCAAGGGTCTCCGAACATTCTTATGCAATTTTTTGCTAAACAAATTTTCAAAAAACGATTTTTCTGGTAAACTATTATTTATAAAGTTATTCCAGAAAATTTCAAAGATATCAAAAGCTTTGCGATTGCCTCTGCAGTTCAAAAGATCACAAATTAAACCAGTACTGTATAGACATTTAGACAAGTTACACAACCAATACATCAACCATTCATCTTCAACTTTTGACAACAGACAAAACTAGCCCCATTTCAATGAAATTGAAAAAGTGTAAACACCTCTAAAATTAAAAAGAAAAAAGCCAGTTGACTTTTTTTTTTTAGCTTATGAACGACAAAATATGACTTTTGAGGGCAAAAAAATTAATAATTTCCCTAACTTCGATGTTTTTGAAAATCTCGTAGCAACAATTCTAACATAAAATTTCCATCAAAAAAAAAAAAATGAAATTCGCCCTATCTATTCAACATTATCTGCAAAGACAAACTCTTATTAGAAATTTAGGTTATTTTTATGGTTCTTTGAAAATACATTTTATTTAAGACTCAGTTTCTATTACTATGGATTATTTTTCATTCAATAGCTATCATTCGAAAATGATAAATGAAAAATGATACTTTGAAAATTTTTATTTAACAAATGAATATGGAATAAATAATAATTTTCTGCTAAGTAGGTAGTACGTACAAAATACAATATGTACCTGTTTGAAATGTTTAATTTCATAATTATACGAGTATAATCATTTAATCATTAATTACGTATTACTCTGGTGATATTTACGATAATAATTGTAGACTCAGAAATAAATTATTTCAACGCCATTAGCTTTCTTTATAGTTGGCGACGTCACACTGAAACAACTTTTTTCAACATTACTCGTTTGCTTTCCTGAATAATTTTCAAGTAATCCGAATGAATTTTTGAACTGAAAATATTATATGGGGTACGTATAAACTTGATATCTTTACATAAAATCTAGCTACGGAACTTCGTGAGCTCACTCAAGGATATGAATGAGAAGTAGTCTAACTTAGAGTACTTAGGGGTAATACCTTATCATCAACATGATTGGTGCCCATTTCGAGTTTGAAGGTTGTGGGAAGGGGACAAATTTTTGGTTATAAGATGATGTTATCTGAAAGTATTCGTGAAGGAAAACAAAAAATGTTAAATGATATTACCGCCTATTTCTAATAATGAAGGAGCTACAGGCTGTTTACATTGTCAAATGAAAATTTAAAAGAAGAAAATTCAAAGATATGAGAATTTCTTCTCACATGAATGGTTCATACAGAAAATAATTGAAATTTTTTTCATACACAAATTCAAACATTATCACCTTTGTGCATGTATAGTTGCCTACGTCAACATTTTTTAGAATAATATGTTATCTTTACTATATGCGTAATTTTAAAACTTGTAAAAGTGATAAGGTTCTTTAAACAAGGAAATAATCTATACTTTAGACATTTTCCATTTCCAAGTGATTGGTTAGTTCATCGAAGAATTTTCTAACAATGCTTTTTTCGTGATTCATAGAACATCAAATAGACACCCACGATTTTGAAAAAACTATTACCGCTAAGTACTATAGGTTAGACAACTTCTCATTCGAATTAGTGAAGGACAGTTCACAAGGATCCCTAATACCAAGTACAAGTATATCCCCACAACTCACCTGACTCTGAGATATGTAATTGAGGGAGAGTAGCGGAAACACAATTGTAGTCGCAGGATATTTCTTCTTTGTTTCTTCATCGGTAAAAAATCCCGGATAAATATAATACTTGGAAGTAAGAGGGAAATTTGCGAACCAAATGTATGTTAATAAATTCAAAGCATATTCACGCCTACCAGCTTTTCGTATCTTTTTCAACATTTTTTCGCAGGCATAAAAGAGTGGATTCGGTTGACAATTCTATCATGAAGTTGGTTCGGTATTACTAACAAAGAAAAACAGATATCTGCACTGAAGAAAAAAAATTAACTCACTATAACCTTCGCTCTAACTGCGATTTGCGCCAAGCCATCATCATGTTTTTTGGCTTCATCGCAAGTACCGTATTTTTGCTTGTAATAAGTTACCAACGCTTCCACACGAGATCTAAGAATTACGAGTGGTAAGCCAATAGAAAATACGTATCAACAACGTCGTGCGTTTAATTTATTACCCTTCTTTACCATCAACTGTGGTAAAGGAATACAGTGCATTGTTAGTAGCATTGTCGTTCCAGTAAAACGTCATCACGCAGAATATGTAAGTTTCATTGCCTAGAACACCTCCCCACATTTTTGCTTTACTAGGTAATACCGGCTTCACTACGACTAAAAACACAATCATAGTTTACCAACGAAATACTCGTACACCAGCATCTGGTCAATGTTGAAAAATTACCAGATTTTCCGGTATTTTTTAAAACATGAGTTTCAGCAACTTGAGGACTAATTGTGAGAGGAAATGCTGTATTCACAAACTCAGCATTATGAGATAGAATATCCGCCGGTGCACAGGTGCTTTTAGATTTCAGCAAAGGTTCTATAAAAAAAATTATATTCAACAAAACCACGAGCTTAGTCGTTGGAAATTATAAACACTAAAATATAACTAAAAAATTAATTTAAAATAAAATTGCAATACCACGCAAAAAGTGCGATTCCACATGAACCAGCTGGTAAATAGCAACTAGCAAAAAAATACAAAATGAACGATGATAATACATGTTTATTGACCAAAGTTCTATATGCAAAGAAACTGAATTAGGCAAGTCGAAAAATACAAGTACACGTTTGAGTGTTGAAGGAATAATAATGATTAGCTACTCGCATTATGGAGTTTAAGTATCTAAAGTACGTAGAATTGATGACTTTAAAAAAAAAATATGACATACCGTATTACATAAATATTTAACTATACTTTTGCATAACTCATTGAGCTGGTCGATAAGTTGGTTATTGAATTATTTGAAAGGAAGTACTGGGGTGCGTTCACCCTGATTGGTTACTACCAATATCATGCTCGCTACGCAGAAGAGAGCCCTCAGGGGGTTCATTTTTGCGAGACTAAGTTGTTCTCGACTTAGGCATCACCACACGAGGCGGCATGATACAAACCTGCACCACGCGATCTCTGATAAACATTCGGTTATTTTCGCCCATTTACTGCTCAAAATTTAAATGAAATTCCAATTCTGACTCTTGAAGATCATCAAAAGGAGACAAGAACTTCGAAAACAAAAGAAAAATTGTATATTTTTATTCATTCAGTTTTGGCTTACAGATCTCAAGCATGAACCTTGAGGAAAAAAGATGAGAGAAATTTGAACCGCAAAAAAAAACTTCTAAAAAGCACAAAAGTCAAGTTCAAAACTATTCTTAGTTACACCTATGAAAAAAAAAAAAAAAAAATTCAGGTACAAAATAATATGATACAAGCCCACAGATCAAGTTCCCCTCATTTCAACTTAGAACTTGACGGTCGTCATTTACTGGAGGATTGTTATAAGTATGCTGGCTACAAGTTGAAATGTTTCACTACTGATGTGACTATACAATTTTTTGGGGTAGATATACTACCTCAACACTTAATTCATTAAATTTTTTTTTAACATTCAGAATTTACTGTAGGGGGTGATTTCGTTATGTGAGTTAACATTTTTTTTCCAAATTACTGAACATGAAATTAAAGGATAGAACAATCTTTATTTCATAACATTACTGCTCAATAGGCAACAAATTTATAGAATGGAAAGGATGTCATGAATAAAAAGTTCAAAATTTTTATGAATAAATTTTTTATAATTATTTTATTTTATTAGGTATTTTCATTTGTTTTAATTATAATTGTGAATTCAAATAGATCTCCATTTCAACGCACATATTTGTAATATGTACAATATGTATTATGTAATGCAGTAATTGGTAATTTTAAATATTATCAGTTGATTATTTTTATTTGCTTCAATTTGAATATTGAATTCAAATATATATCGATTTCAACGCACATATTTGAAATATAGGTACAATATGTATTATGTAATGTAGTAATTGGTAAGTTTAAATATTATCAAATGATACTAACGAACTAACAATAACATCTCTGCGGTTCTAATACGATCCCCATTCAACTTAAAGTTGAAAGATAGATGAAATGAAAATGTAATATTTAGGTACATGATAATCCTTATATATTCGTTAATGACGACCGTCGAGTTCTAAGTTGAAATAAGGGGAACTTGATCTGTGGGCTTGTATCATATTATTTTGTACCTGAATTTTTTTTTTTTTTTTTTTTTTTAATAGGTGTAACTAAGAATAGTTTTGAACATGACGTTGGTGCTTTAATGTTTGAATAAATTAATGCTAGCATCACTCATTCTGTTGAATTTTCGATAAATTATTTAGCGTCATAGATAGTAAGCGAGGAATTGAACTGTGTAATGAACTGAAATTTGGTACACTTATTGAAAGCATGCTGTAGAAGTGCCTTTCATAGTTTTCGTTCCATTTAAAAAATTTTTAAGGCCCATTTGAGGGGGGAGGAGGAGTAAAAGGGGGCCAATTTGGACGAAAACCTCACACGCACTCATTTACATCATGCAGATGAAGCATACAAAATTTCACGTTTTCATCTGTATTAGTTGTCGAGAAAATGAGTTCACTTAACTTCAAAAATTTGTCATAATCGCTAATTTCAGATGTTAATAACTCGGCGAGTTTTTATCGTACAGCAATTATCTGTGGCTTATTTTGAAGCTCTTGGCGAGGTCTTTAAAATAAGCTATAAATATATCCATTACGACCAATAGTTTTGGTAAAAATTTCATAAACGCTATAGAGTAAATCCTGTTCACAGAATATAAGCAGAGTCGGCCGTTTGCTCGTACGTACGCGCACTTTCGTTCGTTTCCATGACAATTTGGTTGCGTTTCAAACTTGACTCGCAGAACGACCGTTCTGCCTGATACTACGCGAAATGCGGGAATGAGGTTGATATTAAATATAAGAGAAAAACATGGAATTCAGAACTTTTCGCGATGGGGCTGAAATAAGATTAGGTGATACATATTACTAAAATAAAAGACCATGAGAGAATGCTTGGAATTCAGTACATTTGGCGAAGGGACAAAAATGAAAAATGAGGTTAGGTGATACATATCGTATTACTACATAGAATAAAATATCATGAGTGAACGCACGAAATTCGCATTTGAAGTCAAAATTTAAAAAAAAAAAACCGTGACGCAAACAATTAGGTGGGAGAATGCCGTAAGAAATTATACTAAAAATAACCAACATACAAGAATATCGAACGACCGGCTCCAGTGGACTGGTTGAGGATTGCCTTTGCCCTAAATGAAAGAGCCGCGAAGATATAAAATATATTTTTGATTATTTTTTCAATTTTACTCGTAACATGATTATATGTTGATTAGCACTCGAAGCTGAACTGTTGAAAACGTAATATTCAGATTCGTTGAATTTACGTTAGTACAATTTCATAACCAAAACATTAAAGATATGAAACGATATATCAATCATTTTTATGAATAATAATTTATACTTAATTATCGCTCTACTGTCATTCAAATATTTTGTCATTTATGAGTAAATATTCTTAGATTTTTTTGATAAAAAGTAATCATATACGGTAACATTAGATCGTAAAAGTCAATCACGAGTTGAAATGTTTCAAATAATGATTTAGCGCAAAAAAAAAAACGATTACCATGTTTAGATAATAATTCTCATTATGAAGGGACCTTCCGAAACGCGAATAACCGATTTTGGCCGGACAAAAAATGATGGAAAGCATATCACGTTGTAACCTCATCACAAACATTTCAGTGGCTAAAATCAATATGGGAGAGGAAGGGAAATGGGTGCGGCCAAAATTTCAAACTAAGTCTCTCTCTCTAGTCGTAAGTCGATTCCGACTGTTCTCAGGGGCGTAACGAGGACATTCTTCAGGGGGGGGGGGAGAAAACCAAAACCAACTTTCCAAAAGCCAAAGGGGCTGCGTCCCTAGTTGTGCGCTATACATGATATAAGTTGGCATCAGTTCGAATTTATTCGAGTTCTTATTTTTCCAAAAAAAGTTCAAGTTCCCAATTTCAGCGTTGAACAATTATAAATTTCCCAACTTTTCAAAACACCTGGGGGGGAAGCTCCCCCCATCCCCCTTAGTTACGCCCCTGACTGTTCTGACCCCAATGCGATGAATGTTCTCCAGTCTTCCCGTTCTTGTATGGCTGCTGCCGTTGTCACCGCTCCCGTTCTCTTTCGAACAAGGTCCACCCAACGGGTAGGGGATCTTCCACGTCCCCTCCCGCCTGCCACTTTACTGAAAATTTTTTTTCAAGGTTATCTCCACCTCTGCGAGCTATGTGCCCGAAGTATCAGAGTATTCTATCTTCGCAGGTTTCACTCAGCCGACGCTTTTCCCTCAGCTCTTCTATGATTGACTGATTTGTTTATCGCGCTGTCCATGGGATCCGCAGCATCCGTCGCCATACCCACATTTCAAATGCGTCTAATCTACGTCGATCCTCCTTCTTCAGCGTCCATGTCTCCGCAGCATACAAAAATACCAGAAACACAAGCGACTTAATCAGTCTCTTTCTCGTATTTATTGACACTTTCCGATTGCTCGTAACGGCGCGTAGCTTTGACATTGCCGTTTTTCCTAGCGTAATTCACCGTCTGAACTCTCCGGACGATTCTCCGCTCTCCTCCACAAGCGATCTTAGGTACAAAAATCTTTGGACCCTCTCAAAGGCCTGTAGGGCTTCGACATTTTGCACGTGTCCGGCTCTATCGATAACCATAATTTTGATCTTTGAAGCGTTGATATGTAGCCCCATACGTTCACTCACCTGTTTAACCACTTGAATTAGTGCAACCATTTCTTGTTCATCCGCTGCTAGGAGAGTGGTATCATCAGCGTATCGTAGATTAGAAATCTTATTTCCACCAATTGTAATTCCACCCATCCAGCCATCGAGCGCTTGTCTCTTGATCTACTCTCCATAGATATTAAAGAGCAGTGGCGAGAGGATGCACCCTGGCCTCACTCCACGTTCTTCGCGAAAAGTTGTTGAGGTTCCATCGCATGGTACTTGACTCGTATAGCGAACTAATCAGTTCTACCAAGTGGGTTGGTACCCCCATTTCTTTAAGCACCTCGTATAATTTCCTCCATCTTACACAATCAAAGGCCTTGGCATAGTCAATGGAACACATTACTGGGTACGTTGAACTCAGGGGACTTTTCTATAATCTGTCGGATGTTAAAGATTTGTTCTCTAATTCCTCTGCCTGGCATGAATCCTGCCTTGTTTTAAGTAAAATAAGGAAAATCATAGAAATTACGAGGAAAAAAAATACAATAGAGAAAGAAAAGTAAAATACATTATCAGAAAAGATTATCACTATGGAAACATCACCGAAGTGAGAGTCAGTTTGTCGAAAAATGCTACATATAACTTGGCTCCGTACAAACTTTGGCAGCTAAAACTTCATAGACCCTTTATTGGCACGACATTCAAATGATTCAACTCATTTTTGAAATTCAAGCCCCGTACATAAATTTTGATGGGGGGGGGGGCATCATTTTTGGAAAAATGCTATGACTTGACTGAATATCAACTTTAGCAGCTAATACTACATAAACCTTTTCCTGCATGACATTCAATTGATTTTACTCATTTTTGATCGATTTTGAAATTCACACCGCCTAGGTAAATTCTGATAATATCCAGTCGAGTTGCAAAATTTTTCAAAAAAAAAAAACTCCCATAAAAGTTCACGTATATGACATGAATTATGGGGTAAACCAGTTGAATATCGTACTAATAAAGGGTCTATGCAGTGTTAGCTATCAAAGGCCATATGGAGCCAAGCTATAGCATTTTTCCAGAAATCACCCCCTCCTTTCCATCAAAATTCACGTACAGGGCGTGAATTTCAAAATCTTTCGAAAATGGCTTAAATCAGTTGAATGTCGAACCAATATTGGGTCCATGAAATTTTTGCTGTCAAAATTGATATCCAGTCAAGTTTTAGCATTTTTCAAAAAATTACCCCCCCCCCCTCTCGGAGGCGTTTCCCCAGTGTTTTTTAATTATGAGTTTTTTTATTTTTAATGAATGTACTTTATTTCCCTTCATTTTATACCACATTGCGGTTTTCTTTTTTATTTCGTTATTTCTCCTAGTGATCGAAATTTTGACCGCCTCTACTTGGCCTTTATACTAATTTTGGCAGCCGAAATTCTTGTGGTGAGGTTACGAGGTGATATGTCTTCCATAAACTTTTGTATGGACGAAATCGGTTATTCACGACGGAAGGTTCCCTTTTTAGGTCGACTGGAATTCTAATTTACAAAATACACATAATTTTCTTTAATTGTACAAATTAAACTTTCCACTTATTTGAAATTCAAATACCGTCAAAAATTCCATTTATTAGGAACACCTTTACAAGAAGGGTAGCAAATTTGTCTCCTTCTCACAACTTTCCAAGTCCGAACTCAAAAGACCAACCAAGATTTTGATTGTGAGGTACTACCTTCAAGTGCTACACGCTAAATAACTTTCGACCTAAATACGAGAGCAGTTGAACACCTATTCAGCACAGGATGTTTTGAAAAGCACATCGAAACAAAAAGCTGCTGTCGAATTACTACACTGAAAAGCGACAACATGACGATTTATCTCTGTAATAAATGACACTACAACTCATTACGGGAAGTTTACTCGTGTCTTATCTTACAAGCGAAAAAACAACGATGCATTCCAACATATCACCACGTTTCTAGAAACTTACAAACGGTATCGATTCTTAATGCAGTCGTGGCCATAACTGTACAAACGTCTATATGTAACTTCGTAGGCAATAGAATTAGAAGAAATCAAAGTTGAGTATTATTGTTATTAGTCTACATCGTTGAAATATGTATTCGCGTTACATATCCTTACTTTTTTTTAGTACCAGCGTCATAGAATTAATATCTTCACAATTATGTCCTGAGCTCGGTACTTGCATTTTTTCGACTGAAAATCTCGTTTCCATGCAAATGACGTTTATTTAATTAAACTTTACATTCGCAGCTTTCTCTCCTGTGGCACCAGCACCGATTAACATCAAGTTGAAAAATGTGAAATTCATCGAAAAGAAACCATTACTCTTTCTCACACCTTTCACCGAGTACTTCAATGTAACGAATTCGGGGAAATCAGGTAAACATGTTTTAATTAAACATTTTTTTTTCTAAACCATCAATATTCTTGAAAAGGTTGTCATGATCATATGAAAATTACGCAGTGGATATATTTCGCATGAAACATCTCCCAGTTGGTTTGGGTGGAACACTCAGAGGAGGAGTGTTGGGTGACGATGTCTATGAATATTTCAAATTCACATTCTATTGGAATGATAATCCCAGTAAAAATGGAATCTACTCATACACCACAATCGATGGTAAAGGAGGGTAAGTGAGACCACTCTTATCATTGCAAGCATTGTTTACCCTACTTCTCTATCGGTATTTGATACCTGTTAGCACTCGATTGGAAGCTTTAGTGTACTACTACAATAGGAAATACGGATCGTACGAAAACGCTCTTAAACACTCCGATGGCATATTGCAGGCAGCCTTCAGGATAAACGTATTTGTGAGTATTGCGATCACCATGATAACGAGATCACTAATTGTATAAATTTTGACAAAGCGTTTCCCTTTTCATTAGGACAAAGCGTTACCAAATACTTTATTTGCTCCATTTGATCTTGTCATAAAAGCAATCCAAAAAGGAGGCAAACATGTTTGTTCCAAGGCCTCTTTCACTTATTTTTGGTTCATATTTTATCCGAAACACACATTGTACTATGCCTATCGTGGAACCTATATCGACGAAATAGGAAAACCTCACCCTGCAACTACAATAACTATAGCGTCCAATCCGGTCAATTACATATCTTATCTTCAAGTATGTGATTTATTTTGAAAATTATTTACAACATTCCTCGTGAATGGCGCACTAATTCAGTGATATTTATAGTTCAAAGAATCCTTCGGAGCGCTCATGGATTGCTCGGGAAAATTATTCGATAATGTAGCGCTACAGAGTTCCAAAGACGACATACCAATAGTACAGAGCAAAGGAGTTATTATTATTAATTTACCAGAATGATAAGAAATCCCAAGTTTTTTCTGCGTTTATAATAACAGATTAGAAAAAATTAAACATTGTTGCATCAATTTTTGTTTCTTTCTTTTCATCGTGCATTTACATTCTTAATAAGAAAAGCTACGGATGAAAAAAAAAGTTAGCAGCCATGCCGCATTACTGGAGCCGAGGTTTGAATTGGGGCTTGTTCAGGTTTGCATGTAACATTGCTAACCGCTTCATGTCTACAGGCCATATTCAATACAAAGTGTGAAAATCCTTACTACATCGCTCCAAAACCACTGAAGAAGTTGAATTATCTGGCGTGAAACTGCGTGATTGCTCGTTGTTCCTACACCTCATTTGGACGTGCAAAATGCTTGTCGTGATGACTCCCTATTCTTGCTTGCAAAATATTTCCCGAACAAATCTGGTGTTTTTTATCATGTAATAATCATATGAACGCATATTTTTCAAATTATGACTACTTCAGGCTCCTCAAATCATCCTAACATTTTTACGGTCCACCATTTTGGATCTATTTTGACCCACATACAAGAGATCATATTCTGGTCACGAACTAACTCTACAACGAAGTTTGACCTTGGTAGGTCGATTTGGTGAAGAAATAGGGAGATTCATGAAATTTCCTGCAGCAATTTCCCCTCTAAAAGTAGTTCATTGCTCTCTTTGCAAAGGCTCCTTACAATGTACTACAAGTGAGAAGAAATAAATAAATAAAATCTCCTCCATGTTCATTTTGGAAGCTAAAATAAGTTAGTCACATGAGCTCATTTTACCATATGACACAGCAATAAAAAATTATCGACCTCTTAAGTAACCCCATCACATTTTGAGGTCGATAACCACTCCTTCTCCCTTCCAATATTATGTGTGGAAGTGAATTTGAAATATAGTATCCTATTTATCCCCAATAATCGTATGAGTTCACATTAATTACATTTTCATTAATTTGAGGCTCCTCAAGCTCTACTCAAATTTTGATAATCCGCCATTTTGGATCCATTTTGACCCAAATTCAAGAGCTCATATTCTTGTCACCCACTAACCACACATGCAAAGTTTGACCTTTGTAGATTGATTTGGTGATGAAATATGGAAGATTCAAGAAATTTCATATCTCAAAACTTCCTCAAAAGTCGTTTTTTGCTCCAACCCCTTCCAAAATGCAATTAGGAAACTGAAATTTGGATATGTTAGTGTCTGTAACTCACTCTTCCATATGAGATCAAAAACGAAAATTTTGAGCAACTTGCCCTTTCTCCAGCTTCTCTCAAGATTTTAGTGATACGCCATTTTTAAAGGGCATGATGGGATAAGATAGTCGAAAATGCCCCCGAGAGCTTTTTGAACGGTTTCTAGGGCAAAAGGTGGCCCACATCGAAAAAAAAATTTGACAAAAATTTCAGGCTCCAGTTGCGCCTATTTTCGGAGATATAGGCAAAAACAAGTTTTTCGATTAAAATTTTTTTTCTCGCCATATTATAAAGGTGGAAAGTTGAAATTTTATTTATAGTATCTTGACAATAAAAGGGTTTTTCAGTAATTTTTTCAATTTTTTTCGATCAATTTTAAAAGAGTTATGCAATTTTTAAAATTTCAAACCGCCATTTCTATGGCAAGTTTTCGAGGTGCAATTATGAAAAAAATTCCATAAAATGTATCTTTTACCACCAAACATACCATAAAAATTTCAGAATTTTTGGAGTGGTGCAACATAGTCAAAAAAAATAAAAACTATTGCAGCGCGCTATAAACCAAGCGGTTCGGTACTATGCGCGCTGTAGGCCGAACGAACGTTACACAACGTTGCGTCGCCGCCTTATAAAACATTACTTAGGCTTATATTTTTTCCTTTTTGGTTTACTTATAAGTGAACTCCTACAACTGATTAAATCAATTAATAGGCCTATTCCGTCTGTTTATTTGAAGAAAAAAATTCTTTCACCATAAAAATAACAAATATTAAAAAATTATGATAAAAATAATTATATTCTTATTAATATTTTTCTCCTCCTTATTATAATAAAGAGGAAGACCAATTCAGTTTGCAAAACAATCGTTACATATCATGCTTCTGTTTGCATGTAATATTATAATTGTTATGTTACCCCTTCACTATAAGAACACTAACCAAAATTTTTTGACTTTTATATATTGTGATAAATTCTAAATTCAAATAATTAATTTCGAAAATGTCGCATAATGAAAAGTGTATTAGATCTAATTTATTTTTAAAAAAATAGTGACATTTAAAAAACTATCAATTCTGAAAAAGATGCGAATAAGTTTTCAAAGATATTAGGGGAAAAAATAAATGATGGTGATATTTTGCACGATAACTGTAGAAAAATAGTTTCGAAATGTTACTCAAGCACTTGTAGTGTTTATATTCAGTGTTTCGTTTTGCTTCATCGCAAACGTTTCAAAAATTAAAATCTAATGAATATATAAAATTGGATTTTTAATATTTTTTGTTTCAAGTTTTTTTTTTTTTTTTTTTTTTACATATTTTTAAAAATCGTTAAAAAGTTTTTGTTATTCTTAAAGAAATTAAGATTAAAGAATTAATTAAAGCTATAAAAAAATTTAATTTAAATATTTTAAAATTATTATAATTTATTATAAAATTGTTAAATAAAGAGAAAGAAAAATTAATGTAAAAAGTTATAAAAAATACGAAATTACAAAAATTACCAACCCTTAAAAATCCGAAGTCATTAGAAAACAACATAATAATACTAACAAATCAAGTGTACTTGGCGGTCAAGGGGTATAGTGCATCGCATCGCGTCGCGTGTGCATCTGTAGCCATTTCTCAAAGCAGCTAAGATATATCTTAATTCTTTCACCATACAAATTAACGATTATTAAAAAATTATAATAAAAATAATCATATTCTATTAATAAGAATAAGTATAATTATTTTTATTATAATTTTTTAATATTTGTTATTTTTATGGTGAAAGAATTTTTTTCTTCAAATAAACAGACGGAATAGGCCTATTAATTGATTTAATCAGTTGTAGGAGTTCACTTATAAGTAAACCAAAAAGGAAAAAATATAAGCCTAAGTAATGTTTTATAAGGCGGCGACGCAACGTCGTGTAACGTTCGTTCGGCCTACAGCGCGCATAGTACCGAACCGCTTGGTTTATAGCGCGCTGCAATAGTTTTTATTTTTTTTGACTATGTTGCACCACTCCAAAAATTCTGAAATTTTTATGGTATGTTTGGTGGTAAAAGATACATTTTATGGAATTTTTTTCATAATTGCACCTCGAAAACTTGCCATAGAAATGGCGGTTTGAAATTTTAAAAATTGCATAACTCTTTTAAAATTGATCGAAAAAAATTGAAAAAATTACTGAAAAACCCTTTTATTGTCAACATACTATAAATAAAATTTCAACTTTCCACCTTCATAATATGGCGAGAAAAAAAATTTTAATCGAAAAACTTGTTTTTGCCTATATCCCCGAAAATAGGCGCAACTGGAGCCTGAAATTTTTGTCAAATATTTTTTTTCGATGTGGGCCACCTTTTGCCCTAGAAACCGTTCAAAAAGCTCTCGGGGGCATTTTCGACTATCTTATCCCATCATGCCCTTTATCGAAAGAACAAAAAAACATTTGCGCATTTTCAAGAAGAGTCATATGTTTATTCGTCATATGTTAGATGATGGAACACAAAATTATAAAATTGGTCATGTACCTCGACCCCTTCAGTAATCAAGGTAGGCAAAATATCATATACGGGTGTGACATAGGTAGCCCTAGATGTGGTACGAAGAAACTTACACGTGGTGTTTAGAAAATGACGTCTATTGTGCGTGTAATCGTGCATGTTATAAAAACTTCATCATGCAAAGATTCCAAAAAAAAATTTCTACACTTATGAAGTGCTCTCGATATAATTACTTATGTTAAATTAAACAAAAACCAATGCAAATTTTGGTTGGGCTAATTTTTTGTAATTCAAGATGTCTAAAAACCTTTTCAAGTTTTTGGGAAAAAAAGCGTTTCCTACATTTTTAAAAAAGACCAAAAGAAATTTTTCACAATTTGAATGTATTTGTACAGCAATGACTTCATTGAAACATCGCGGAACTGGAGAGACATATTCTGCTCAATTTTTCCTTCTCATGGTTCCTTCAAACTATCAGATACCCATTTAGCATCCATTCACTTACATTATATAATTTAGAAACCAAATGAGTGAGGGACGTGAGGGTATTTGAAAATTTCAAACTGAAAAAAATAAAAAATGCAGGAATACCTACTATCTATAGAATTACCCAAGAAATTAGAGGAAGTGCTCCAATTTGAAACATCAAAATTCTTAACACATTAAATAAGTGACTTATTCTATTAGTAGCAACATTGCAACTTGGGAATATTTTCTACAAATAATGTTAATATTGCGATTCCTATTTACAAAATTTGAGAATTCTATATTAACACATAGCGAAGTATATGATTACTAAATACTTCTTGACGCAACCATTATCTACGAATTTCGAAAAAATGCAACCAAACTTCGTAATCATCGATTTGCTATGTTACTAAAATAGAGTGCAGTTACGCACGTTTTAATGAAAATTGCAGTAGCTAAAGCGTGAGAATTTACACTCATATAACTGGTGCTTATCACTCGTATTATTTTTTCCATATAACGAAAATTGGTGATTATATTTCATTTTAAAAACGCACGTAATTATATAAGGAAGTACTCTATCGAAAGAACTTGAAAGCATAGTGCACTTGAAACTCATAAATGTATCATATATCGTTAAATGCAGTGCTTGGTGCGTTTTTGGCAATCATAGAAGCTAGTAAATCACTTCCCATAATGAGTAAGTACCTAAGCACTATATCGATCTATATCTGCATACAAAGTTGTTTTGAACACATAAATGGTGACAGGTAAAAAAATATAATTTTTCCTTCAGATGATACATTACTTCTTCATTTACCTCCCATCAATAACACAGGAGTATGCGACACCAAGGAATGTTTAGCAATGGGTATGTTATTTCATGAAATCTTTATTTCACTCAAAAATAATCTAAGCAGAAACTAATTTCTGATAATTATGAAAATTCAGATGCAAATTTCCTAGAGAAAGTAGATCTAAAACAAGACCCATGCCAGGACTTCTACCTATTTTCTTGTGGAAATTATATCAAGTCTAATGATACTCCTGTCGATGAGTTTTACGAATACGAAAAAGCAATAATCGAAGTGAAACAACATCTACATAACATTATCAAGGAACCGACAAACAAAAACGACACTGAAGCTATGAAAATGGCCAAAGAAATGTATCAGTCTTGTATGAAACATGGTGAGTGAAAATGCAAATAATAAATATTCAGTTACATACCTTCGAGACGAATATAGAAAAACGATAATCCAATTCAATCCGGTTTAAAAGAATAATTTGAAAAATCCATCGGCTCTTCATTAAATTCATCATACATAACATGATATCTTCATTTTACCTGAAAAAAGCAATAATTCGAAGTTTATTGAACTTCTAAGCTCTTTTCATAGAGCTTTAGTCAGCATGTAGTTTTTCGGAGGGGGGAGTGGGAGCAAAAAGATAGGTATTGAATTTTAGCTATGTAAGCTCACGTGGATTGGTTTGCAGACCAGCAGCAGGGAGAGCTGAACTTCCAGCAGAAAAATTTGAGTTTTTTCAATAAAATCTTGTATTCAATAGAAAAGAACCAACCAACAAATCTTTCTTTAGAATTTGGTTACCCCCCCCCCCCGGATGCCATATAGACTATAAGCCTGTAGGTTTGCGAATTATAATAATTTTTCTTTTCATCTTTTATGAGTATTGTCCTCATATGGCACAAAAGGTGATCAAAGATCTTTGAGATTTACATAATAATTGTAACTAGGTATCAGACAACAATAAGCAACACCTACTTTTTCAATTCATTTATTTCGCGTTGAATTTATAAAAAAGGATGCCAAAGTGAGGAATTCATTTTTTTACACATATTTTTATGTCAGTTGAAAAAGATACGCTCTCAGAATTATACTAAAGGAGTTCAAAACTTCCCAAGGGTATTGACCTCAAGTGCTGCCTCTTCTGTCTATGAGCCTGCGTCTTCTAAAGTTAATTTGTCATGCTTCACTACTCCTGTTTCATTTTTTTGTATGTCTCATAAACGGAACAATCTAATGGATTTCAGAATCCGGTGTAGAAGAGGTGAAAAAGCTCATCGAACACATCGGTGGATGGTCATTACTCGACAAAAACTGGAGAGAAAGTGACTTCTCGTTGGATAAATTCTATTCGAAATCATGGGAAATGGGATATACACCGCAATCGTTATTTATAATCGAAATCAACAAGGACATAAAATATTCTAAGAATTCTATTCTAGTAAGATTACCAAACTAACTATATCGGAGATACTATCATTATTTCAACATTATACTTTAAACTTGACAGATACAAAATCCTCAACCGATGATTCGTTTTGAAAAGACTAAAAAGATGTATGGTATTCCCAAGACTGCAGCACAATCGCTATACGATCTTGATTTGGTACTTGATTTTTATTTGAACAAAATGATGCCAATACTATCGGCAAAATTGAAGGTGGATTTAATAGAAGCTCAAGAAAAATTTAAAGAATTCATAGAAATAGATAGACTCGTGATGAGTGTATGTGTCCTCTTTCTAGTGATGATTAGTACCATACATATAACGCTGAAATAACTCTCAGAATAATTTCAGTCCATTGAACAATTCACTCCTCAAGATTTAAGCACTCAACTTCAAAACAGCTGGATAACGATGGCAGAACTGAAAAATTATTTCAGTAATATTCCATGGTCCAGTATAATTCAACCTCTATTTCATCCTACACTAATAAATGATAGTGAAATCATAATGATGGAATGCCGAGAATGCTTAATTTTCACTAATGTCTTTATCGGCAATATTTCCAGCAGGTTAATTTTTTCTAATCTTTATAGAAAAATCGATGAGTAGCTACGCGAGGGTTAATCGTATTTTATACTATTGGCTTTCAGATCACTAAACAATTATTTAATGTGGTCGTTGATCATTGATACTCTAATTGAAGGTGATGACGATCTATTGGAAGCATGGTTGCCAGTTTTCAGCAAGAAAAATAAAGACGGATATTGCGCTGATTTAATGATTAAGTATAAAAGCCAATGATCATTATACTGCGTTCAAGGCTAGATCAAATGAGAAATTTTTATACTTACTAGTGATTTTTCGAGAATAACATCATTTCAAACCCTTCAAATCGATATATTTTAAGGCTTTGGGGATTTTTTCAGTCCCCTCAAAATTTAAGAAATCTGTAAGTTTGAGAAATGATTTTGCATATTCCTATAAAGAGTCTTTCACCAAATTTTGAACAATTTTCATCAATACCCTTCGAGCTATGAGCAAAGAAGAAAATATAAATATACGAACCTATATATACTGAGAAGTTAGATATTTCTCATGTGCCTAAAAACGGTTTGTAATGCAAAGATATGAAAATCCCCCCTTCACGGACCAAATAGTCTGTAATAGCCATATTTTTCAATTAAAAACGTGATTAAAAAAAGAAAGTAAAATTACGTTATTTTTGGAGTATTACCAGCAACCAAAATTTTTAACATTCGTATTTAATTTTAAACAGTCATTTCAGAAGAGTTTTTGATTACGAATATATAAAACGATATTTTGATAAGAGCTTACGATCGGAAGTTTCAAACTTTACCCACATTTTGAAAAATACAATGAAAAAGATCATGCAGAGAAGTACTCGAATGGATTCTGCCACCAAGTATACCTATACTGAAAATACTATTAAAATCTAAAATTTTCTGTTGACGAAGTGTCTTCTATATTTCATTATGTTAGATATCGTGCCAAGAGGAAACTAAGAGCAATAACTTTTAAGATAGCTTACGACGATAAGTTGAATGACGAACAGAAACTGCTGGAATATTATACCAACGTGAGTGAGTATTTCAGCGACTCTTCAGAAATTATTCGGGTAAACATTTCAATTTTTTTCTATATTACAGCTACACATAAATTCATCATCGTATTTAACATCTCTTCTGAACTTATCAAAATTCAACAAACAAAATGCGCTGAAAGTTCTTCGAAAATACGCTAGTGCATCCAGCAATTATTTTGAAGCTACTAAAGATATACTAGCGTACTCTCCGCTTTACAATACCGTTTGTAAGGATATTCTCATTTTCAAATTTGTTTTATCGATTTAAATTGATTAAATGAACATGCACTTAGATATTTCGGTACACTTTCTCGGTCATACATTTTATTCAAGACACAGACCCCAGTATTTAAACTACGGACGTTTCGGTTTTTTCACCAGTCACGAATTAAATCATGCGTTTAGTGGATTGGTTTGTGCATCACACTTTTCTTTTCATCTCAATTTTCTATCCATTGATGTACCCAAATTTTTAGAGCTTGTATTTAAACGAACACGGAGATTTGGAAGACTGGACGCGTGTTGGGTCGAAAATACTTTATTACAAAATGATGAGATGTTTAGTACAACAATATTCAGATTTTATCAATATTGAGACCGGTGACAAGGTAACGAAAAGTTAATAACATACATAAAGGGCATGATGGGATAAGATAGTCGAAAATGCCCCCGAGAGCTTTTCGAACGGTTCCTAGGGCAAAAGGTGGGCCACATCGAAAAAAAATTTTGACAAAAATTTCAGGCTACAGTTGCGCCTATTTTTGGAGATATAGGCAAAAACAAGTTTTTCGATTAAAATTTTTTTCTCGCCTTATTATAAAGGTGGAAAGTTGAAATTTTATTTATAGTATCTTGACAATAAAAGGTTTTTTCAGTAATTTTTTCAATTTTTTTCGATCAATTTTAAAAGAATTAGGCAATTTTAAAAATTTTAAACCTTCATTTCAATGGCAAGTTTTCGAGGAGCAATCATGCAAAAATTCCATAAAATGTATCTTTTACCACCAAATATACCATAAAAATTTCAGAATTTTTGGAGTGGTGCAACATGGTCAAAAAAAATAAAAACTATTGCAGCGCGCTATAAATATAAGCCTAAGTAATGTTTTAAGCGCGACAAGATCAGTTAAGCTGTTATGCACCGTTAAGGAGACGACGCAACGTCGTGTAATGTTCGTTCGGCCTACAGCGCACATAGTACCGAACCGCTGGATTTATAGCGCGTTGCAATAGTTTTTATTTTTTTTGACCATGTTGCACCACTCCAAAAATTCTGAAATTTTTATGGTATATTTGGTGGTAAAAGATACATTTTATGGAATTTTTTCATGATTGCACCTCGAAAACTTGCCATTGAAATGGAGGTTTGAAATTTTTAAAATTGCATAACTCTTTTAAAATTGATCGAAAAAAATTGAAAAAATTACTGAAAAAACTTTTTATTGTCAAGATACTATAAATAAAATTTCAACTTTCCACCTTTATAATAAGGCGAGAAAAAAAAATTTAATCGAAAAACTTGTTTTTCCCTATATCTTCGAAAATAGGCGCAACTGGAGCCTGAAATTTTTGTCAAAATTTTTTTCGATGTGGCCCACCTTTTGCCTTAGGAACCGTTCGAAAAGCTCTCGGGGGCATTTTCGACTATCTTATCCCACCATGCCCTTTTGATTATTACTTTATGGTTCAAATCTCCTCTGTTCTTAGGTTGATGGTTATCAAACCTTTGATGAAAATTTCGCCGATAACGGAGGTATTTTAGTCGCATATAAAGCTTATGAAACATACCTGAAGAATAATAACGATCTATCATTACCTCATTTTAAACAATTCACACCTCGTCAGATGTTTTGGATTAGTATGGGTGCAGTGTGGTGCACTAAGCGTACACAAGACACGGCAATATTTCGTGAGAGGTATGACGTTCACGCTTTAGAGCATATCAGAACAAACGTACCACTGATGAATAGCGTAGATTTTGTCAAGGACTGGAACTGTAAACCCAATACGCCTATGAATCCCGTTGAAAAATGTGCTGTTTGGAATTAAATGAAATAATTGCCGTCCATATCGTCGTAATAAAAATGTGAAATAAAAACTTTAAAAAACTTTTGATTCTTTGATTTTCATCATACAAGATTTCGATGTTTAAAAGGCACAAGAATACCTCAAATGAATTCTGGCACGATGACATATATACAGAGTGTTCCGCATATTGCGGGTAACATTTTACTATTATGTAGTAAAGACCAGTAGTTCACCTTCACCAAAACTTTGATTCCGATTTTTGACTGCAGAGTATTTTTATAAACTTAAATCGGATACCACTTCAATTCCGCACTAATTTTTCAAACTTGACTATAATTCCATCTTCATTCCAGAGTCAAGCTCCTAGATTGACTTCTGAGCAATTTTCTATTATTGACTCCGACTCCATTTTAATTACGGAGTCAGTTCACTGAAAAAATTCCCAACAAAGATTTTCTTCACAAATATGTGGACACTATTAGCTTCACTGACAGCATATCAAAAGTCCTCAAAATTTTTTCCTATTTACAAAATGAAAGGTATATTTAGTGGAACAAATATTTCATTTCACTCTACATCTTTTTTAGTTTTGCAAGAGGGTAAAAATGCCATCTTAGTATTCTTGCTCTTACTCATTGAGCATTGACACATGAGATGAAAACAAAGAATAAACATTTTTCCTCGATAGATTCAAGTACAAAACTCTAAATCGTTGCTTTTATCTGAAAATGAAAGCAACACCAACAAATTTCGAGTAAAATTTATAAGTTAATTGAACAGTGAACTCAACCATGATGTACTTTAATTCCTCCTAATTCACTTCCATTCGACTTTTCCACTCATGCTAATAGAAATTGGGTGCAATTTAATCAATGAGTACTATCTCTCATCGAAATATTACCCACTAGACCAGCATACGTGGAATACCATGAGCATTTATTTGTGGTTTTCGCATTAATTTTGAATATTGCAATTCACTTTCATATTGCTTCCGGATTTTTTAATTAGATTGTCAACATAATGAACAAGTACGTCTCGATCAACACATTCAATACGTATGATTGCGAATAAATTTCAAAAAATACAATAAAACTTCGTAATCGCTGACGTCACGCACTATGTACTAGAGTATAATGCAGCCTCAAAGCGTCCACAATAAATCGTAAATGGGAGCGAAAACGATGAAAATTCATATTTGTGTATCCGGTGGTTATTATTTGCGTATATTGTTCGCGTTACGTTACGAAAAATAGTGATTAAAATGGCTTGATATCGATTAACGGAGTCTTGCATTATGTATGGAAACCAGCAGATCTTTTGCGATGATAAGTGAAGTACTATATCTATCACTTCATATAAGTTAGATCCTGATAAATTTTTCATTTAACTTCAGCTTTTCGAAAAAATAAGTTTGATGTAAATTTGATTAAGTACCTATGATAGTTTTTCGGAAACTTGTTGAGAGGATGCGGCCGGTTTCTTTGAATGATAAACTAGCTAAAAATTATTATTTATTGTTCAAAGGCATTTGCAATTCTGCATATTTTACACAACTCTATTGCAGATTCTTTGGTGAATAACATTCTTCATGATGACGAAAAAATTATGTCTGTTAATCAAAATTCAACCCAAATACCTACCTTCAATCTGTCATATTACTTTCAGAAATAGGTAGTAAAACCCTTCATTACTTGAAAAAGCACTTGAGTTAGATTTAATTTGATTATAAGGAGTTTTATTCATATTTCCGAATTTCTCATTAAGTTGAGAAAAAAACGATCAGTCACCTCTTTGACATATTCACCTCAAAGAAATTAAAAAAAAAAAAAAAAAAAAAAAAAAAAAACAAGAAAACTTCGCAATCGTCGATATAAAGTATGATCAACTAAAGTAGAATGCAACCTCACACATTTATATATTACAAGCCCCAAAACCCGCCATTCGGGCAGGAAACTTTTAACGTACAATTCCGAAAAGTAAAAACTGCAAAACGTAAAGTAAAAAATATATTCTACGTAGAATAAAAACAAACACATTACTTTGGTAATCGTTTCTTAAAATATTCAATCTCATCCTGTAAACGTCTCTTCTATATCATAATATTAAACTCATCCTGATCGATGATGTAGCTCATTGAATGAAATTTGTTAAAAAAGTAAAAAATATATTCAACGTAGGATAAAAACATTGTTAAAAAAGTAAAAAATATATTCAACGTAAGATAAAAACAAACATATTACTTTGGTAATCGTTTCTTAAAATATTCCATCTCATCCTGTAAACGTCTCTTCTTTATCATAATATTAAGCTTGAATTAAACGATCATGTAGCTCATCGAATGAAATTTCAGTTGATGATATTATTGATTCTCGCTCCTCATAACATGACAGTTTAAGGACATCCTTAAACGGGCTTTCATAATCTTGAGAGCATAAAAAAACCTGCGCCGCGCACATTATGTTACACGTTCCCTGCAACACAGCGTTTAAATTCCTTGCCCCACTTCCAGCATGCAATGTCTATCTTTTCGCTCGCGTTACGAAACGAAAAACTACTACCTCCCTTTTCCGCGCAACCAGTTACCCCACTTATAGCATCTATCGACTAGTGTGACGTCATCGAAAGTTTGACGCCTAATAACGGGCTGAAAAACAACTTCTTGCAATTTTTTTTCGCTACGAACCTTCTACACCATGCCACCTATGTGAACGTAACATTTCAGCTAAATCTGTCCAGCCGTTTCAACGTGATGCCCGGACAAAAAAAGGCAATTTTCATTTATCTCTCTATATATTAAAATCAAAATGAAATCGGTTTTGAGATGCGCGCGCATCCTTGTTTTGAATAGCAGGTATAAAAGGTATATAAAGGATAGCACGTATACAAAGGAAAACAAGGTCGTAAATTTTAATAAAAACCTTGTATACATGCACAAGGGTAAATCATAAAATTGTTTTGAGTAGCAGGTATAAAAAGTATAAAGGATAGCAGGTATACAAAAAGAAAAAAAGGTAAACCTCAGTAAAAGCTTTGTACATAGGCCAAGGTAAGAGTAAAGTTATAAAATTATTCAAAATGGCAAGTATACAAAGGTATAAAGAGGGGAGCCCATCCTGATAGGAAGAACTCTTGGTGAGGGAAACAAATAAGAATAAATTGGGTCTTGCAGTTTGGAATGTAGCAGTACTTGTCTGATAAAGTAACTGTTTTTTTCTTCATTTAATTTTTATTACGAGCCCCGAAGGGGCGAGGAGGCACTAGTAATATAGATAAATTAAAGCGGAAATGAAGAAAATTCACATTTGTGTGCAGGGTAGCTATTACTGGTATTGTTCGCGTTTCACAACGAGGAGTAGTGAATATTTTATCTCTCTCTTCATTGCATGCAGTAGGTACTTATATTAAATAAAAGATATGAAAAGATAATACAATCAACTTGAAGTTTCAGGATGGCTTACATATCGGTTAATGGAATCTTTGCGATTCTTTTCGCGTTTGTGAATGTAAGCAGGCCATTTCCAACAACATGTAAGTTCTATGCTATACGTAAAATTAAGACTTCAATGTGTAGAACTATATAGATCCATCTTAAAAATCAAAAAATTGTCAATTTCTCCTGTAGACGATCCATCAATTCCAGCTGCAGGACCTTATATCGAAAATGATACAGAAATATGTTACACAAAAGAATGTTTAACAATGGGTGTGAAATTATACTAAATCATTATTATTACACTCGAAATCAATGCAACGAATAGCGAATTTGTAATCATTATTATAATTTCAGATGAAAATTTCTTGAGGAAAATAGATTTAAAGCAAGACCCGTGTGAGGATTTCTTCCAGTTTTCTTGCGGAAAGTATATTAATTCGAATGTAACCAGTGACAATAAAATAAAAAACGAATACGAGGAAGCAGTAACTGTGGTGAAAAAACAACTACATAACATCATCAAAGAAACACTCAATGAAAATGACACCAGAGCTTTGAAAATGGCCAAAGAAATGTACCAGTTGTGCATAAGCCATGGTGAGCAAAAACATAAGCACTTATATAATATATTATCATTGATTAACCTTATTTAGATAGCCAACTGCCAAGACCACCATTATAAAAAAAATTGTCGGTCGTGAAAAATTAAAAACATCGAGTACGTAAAAGTAGTAGCACATTTTTTATATAGATAGCGTTTATTATACTACATCTAATTATACTAATGTATAAAAGGATAGGGGAATGTCAATGATATATTCGCTACCCGTCTTCTATGTTCAAGCGCGCTCTCTCTCAACGAGTTCTATAACTAAACTCATGTCTGATTCTTTTTCAACGAAATTTAAACGGTAAAATTTTAAATGGCGCTGGACAATTTAGGTGTGGTTAATCTACGATATATACGTATACATATTCTTACCTAGAATAAATGAAGGAGAGCGTCATAAGATAAAAGGGTGGAAGGTACTACCGCGTTAGAAGAAGAGCTGGAGTAAAACTTGTTTTTTGGAAGAAATTTTGAGTTTTGAAATTTCACAAATTTAATACACCATCGCATCAAACCCAACAAGAGATTCAAAACTTTAGTTAAAGGTCACAATATGGCTCAAGTCTCACTTCAGACGCGAACCCAAAATGAAACACTAAGCTAACCACCATGAGTACTTTTAATGGGTCATTATTCAATACATTAGGTAGTAAAGCCTACTCATTACATGTAATAGCATCTACACATAGTTTAGCATTATGTTACCTACTTTGTGATTTTTTTCTCATTTCTTAAGAGACGATGTCCAATAAAGTAATTTTCTTAAACTTATAAGGTATGTTAATTAATAAATCTAGATTGATGAAAATTCAAATAAAAATCCAAAGCCTTTTACTAAAACAAATACATCATATTCTCTCATTTCAGGTTTAGTTTTTGGACTACCTTACTAAGCAGTATTAAGCAATAACAAATAACAGATAGATTGGATTTCAGAATCTGGTGTAGAAGATGTGAAAAAGCTCATTAAACACGTGGGTGGATGGTCTTTAACAGACAAAAGTTGGACAGAAGCGAACTTCTCGTTGGATAAATTCTATTCGAAATCATGGGAAATAGGTTATATTCCCAAGTCATTGTTTACTATTGAAGTTCTAAAAGACATAAAACATTCAGAGAATGCAATTCATGTAAGGATACTGAACTAAGTACGGGTATAACTAAAATGACATTATGATTTCCACATACAAGTATAACTTTTAATAGATAGGAAATCCCCATTCAAGAAACTATTCTAAAAAGATCGAATCCAAACATTCAGTATGCTCTTATAACTATATGAACTTGGTATCGGATGTTTATCTAGACAAATTAATACCAATTATAACAAAGAAACTAGAAGTGGATTTAGTACAGACTAGCGAGCTATTTAAGGAATTTATTGAAATAAACAAATTCATAATGGCTGTAAGTGCTCCTTTTCAAGCAGCAATAAATATCACATTGACTTTAGACAGTTTATGAAATACCTAATTTCAGAGTACAAACAAATCAGTTCTCAAACATATGAAGATTCAACTTCAATATAAGTGGGTAACAATAACAGATATGAAGAAAAAATTTGCCAATATTCCATGGTCTGCTATAATACAGCTTCTATTCCAGCCTATACCAATAAATGATAATGAAACTATAATATTAGAATGTCTTGAATGCTTAGCTTCGATTAATGATCTAATAGGCAAAATTCCCAAAAAGTAAATGTTTTCAAGTTAAAACGATAGAAAATAAGGTACTTATAGTAACGATGTAGGGGTATTAATAAGTGTATCTTTCCTTTTCAGGTCATTAAATAACTATTTAATGTGGTCGTTGATTATTGATACACTTATTGAAGTAGATATTGATTTAATGGAAGCATGGTTGAAGACCTTCAAGAGTAACAAGAACAGAAAAGCTTATTGTGCTGAATTTATGATCGAGTATAAAATCTAATGATTATCATGTTGCTTCCAAAGCTTTCAACAAATTCGAGGAATTATTTTGAAATATACTTCATAATATTAATTTGGCACAGGCATTTTAGAAGGGTGTTCGATTACGAATACATCAAACGACATTTTGATGAAAGCTTACAACCGGAAGTTTTAAACTTTACTCAAATTTTGAATAATGCGATGAAAGAGGTCATGTGCAATAGTACTCAGATTAGTCCTAAAACAAAGTACACTAGAAGTAGCCTTATTGAACAAAAAATATAATTATAGAAATTATCGGTAGCAACTACGAACATGTTGTATATTGTATCATTACAGGGATCGTGCTATTACTAAATTGACATCTGCAGTTTTCCAGATTGCTTACGACAACAACATAAATAATGAACAAAAATTACAAGAATATTACGCTGATGTAAGCGTTTCTGTAGCTTTTATTAATCATTAATGAGAAATTTCCCAACTATTCACATTTCAGCTCAATATAATCCAGAATTCGTATTTTGATTCTCTCATGAACATATTAAAATTTAAGAAACGCAACAATTTACAAAATCTCCGAAAACCTGCTTCCTTGTCCAGTCATTATTTTAAAGCTACTATGAACAAAATAGCATACTCTAGACGTTACAATGCTATTTGTAAGTTTTTCCATTCATCCATTTTTCTCCTCGATTAAATTTAACTAAGAGATTGTTGTAGACATTTCGGCACCCTTCCTCGGTCACATATTTTATTCAAGAAACAGATCGCAGTACTTGAATTACGGTGGTCTCGGATTCCTCACAGGCCACGAACTGAACCATGCACTCGACCCACGAGTACGGATGATTACTTTCGTTATATTTCCTTTTCAAGTCTTATAATTTATATTAAATTATTCAGGGTATTTATTTCAACGAACAAGGCGGTTACGAAGCTTGGATGGATAAACGTTCAGTGAAAAGGTATCGAAACATATCGAAATGTTTGGTACAACAGTATTCTGAATTTATCAACAAGGAAACTGGAAACAAGGTGACTGAAAGCATATAGTGTTCATGAATCGAAACTCTTATTCAAATCATTATTATTTTTAGGTTGATGGGAAAAAAACATTAAAAGAGAATTTTGCCGATAACGGAGGTATTTTGGTCGCATACAGGGCGTACGAAAAATACCTAAAACATAGTAAAGATCCATCGTTACCACATTTCAAACAATTCACATCACGTCAAATGTTTTGGATAAGTACAGCCTCTATATCGTGCTCTAAGCATACTAAAGAAAAAGTCGCACGTCGTGAAAGAAACGACGTTCATGCTTTAGAGTATATTAGAGCAAATGGCCGAGTGATGAATAGCGAAGATTTTGCCAGTGATTGGAAGTGTAAACCAAAAACGCCTATGAATCCGAACAAGAAGTGTGTTGTTTGGAAATGAATCAAATTATAGGGTAACTACCTTTAGAAAAACTCATCCATAAGAGATTAATCTCCTTTTTTGAAAATACAAATGCCATAAATATGGTACAGTTTGGTTTCTTGGAGAGAAAGGGTACCACTCACGCTATTTACCACTTACTGCATTCCATTCTTGAAAGCTTAAATAATGGTCAGCTTCCTTTAGCAATATTCTGTGATCTCACAAAGGCATTTGACCGAGTAGATCATGAGATCTTATTATCCAAATTAGAATGCTATGTGTATTAGTGGCTTACCTCTGAAGCTAATGACCTCATATTTGAAAAATAGACAGCAGTGTGTTAAAAGCTAGAACCACTCTAGGCTGTCATACATCTAGTCTCCTCCCAACGACTCGGGGTGTCCCACAGGGATCTATACTAGGACCACTCCTCTTCTTATTATACATAAATGATTTACCTACCAATATACCCAACGATAGCGAACTTACATTGTATGCTGATGATACAACCGCGCTGATGAAAGGAAAAAATTTTGAAGAGGTCGCAATCAAGACTAAAGAGGTTTTAAACAATTTGCAAGTTTGGTTTCAGTTAAACAAGTTGGAAATTAATGCAAGCAAAACTATAATAGTGCCTTTTAGCATTTCGCATGCTAAATATGAATTCCCGCCACATTCTGATAATACCATGCCACTAAAATTAGAAAATGAGGCAAGATTTTTAGGAATTCAGTTGAATTCTTCGCTCAAGTGGTCCCCCCATCTAAATAAAATTATACTTAGATTAACTTCCACCATTTTCCTCTTGAATCGGTTAAAACCAATTACTGACCAACATGTATTGAAACTGGCATATTTTGGCTTATTTCAGTCTATCGCCACCTATCAAGTAATTATTTGGGGGAGAGATTCAATCTCACTTGAGCGAGTTCTACTATTACAAAAACGATGTGTTAGGATAATGTTCAATTTAGGCCAAAAAGAGTCCTGCAAAGATACTTTCATATCGGAAAAGTTATTAACAATGCCCTCTCTTTATATACTGAATATTTGTGATCTAGTACACAAAAAATTAATAATAACACAGACGGGTACACATAGTTATAACACTAGGCATAGCAACAATTTACAAATTACCCAATATAGGACAAAATTTTATCACACGAATATAGATACTATGTCCACAAAAATTTTTAATTCCCTCCCACAGAATATTAAAAAAAATCATTCTAATAAAATTTTTAAAAGAAAACTCAGGGAATTGCTGATTGCTGGTGGGTTTTACACGGTGCAACACTATCTCACAATGTAGTAATTTAAAATATTTTATATGTATAGGCCATGTATTAATAGTTGTTTAATTAAAATTTTTTTTTTGTTTGTTTTTTTTTTTTTATTATTTTTGTTTGTAACATAGGTATGACATTGTATATGTTCCTCGGAGTGCACACTACATGTAAATGGATAATAAATAAATAAATAAATATTTTTCACTTTGCTTGCGCCATTCCTTTCGCCCCTTTGAGTGCCCATTCTCCCTCGCTCCTCGGTAATATTTATTTTTAATGTAGTCATAGAATTAAACCTCCCAATACTTCCTTCTATCACATTGGCAGTTCGACAGTCCATAAAAAACTCATTTAAAAGTGTGAAAATTTACGCATAATGGTGCAATTTCTTTAATCACTTATGAATTGTTTATTTCGGCTTTAATGAGTCATCTTTGAAATCTCAAGATGAAAATCGTTGAATTTCATACTATCGCATAACAATATTAATACTCACTAACGCATTTCAATACCCAATTCCAAAAAATGAGGTAGAAATTAAGTACTTAGATACTCTTATAATAATTATGTACTTGACTGTTCATTATTTTTTCATATACAAAATCGAGACACTCGATTTTTTTTCGATCGTTTTTCAATGCGTAGGTACTCATTTTTCATGTTGTTTACGACTGTGCGTATCGTTGTGACTTTTATTCATCCAGTACATGCGAATATTGAACGCTCAAATATGCAAATTTTTTGAAGACCAGCACTAAATCACTATGTTACACATATGTATTTGGCATCCTCGGATCACTCAAATTAATAATTTTTCACAACAGGTTTGATCAATTTTGTGGTAGATTTTCTTGCTCTCCTTTATCTTGTGTGCTGTGCCTGTATAGGTTTAGGAATATTACGCTTACATATAATTATAGCAGCGCCTCGGGCAAGCTGCGTTATACGTATGCGTTTGTACCTTGCAATGTATTCACACGACGCAGTTGAAGAAATACGCGAAATAGTGATGAATTATATTTCGCTAATTTATGACAGTTGTGAAGGATTGATAAGCTAAGCTCTCGTCAACGATTGTTTCGTACAATATTTATATAATTTGAATCTACGCGCCTTAAGTAATTCGTTGCGTGATTGGCCGAACGATATTATTCGTTCGGCCAATCACGCTCGCCCCACTGCTTCGCCGTGAACGTTGCGCCGAGGTAGTTGTTACGGAGATAATACCGTAGTGGCAACTGTTATCTCTGCCTCGTCCCCGCGCGCCCATCCACCAACGCAGCAGCGTTGACGACCGCGTTTACGTATTTACGTTTTACGTTTTATACTGTTACAAACTGCTTTTTTTTTTTTTTTTTTTTTTAAAGAATAAGAACTTGAGAATAATTTACAAAAGTATAAAATTTATAAATAAGAACTTGAGAATAATTTACAAAAGTATAAAATTTATAAATAACTTAAAAATAACTTAAGCCTCTTTCGTTATAATAGTTTACGAAAAAATTGATTCTTCTTTTATATGATTCGGGAGTAGCATATATGTTTGGATTACGATATAATCCGAGTTCCTTGGCGATGTTCTTCCTCTCACGGTGTCTTTTGTTTCGATGCCGGCTTCTTGAACCTTTTCCCCTACATCCTCTTTTCCCACGCCTGAGATCTCTCTTCATTTCATCGACAATTTTTTCGATGTCGTTCATTGCGGCGTTTGCATCATTTTCGATCTTCTCCCATGGCTCATCATATAATGTCCTGATTGGTGGTGGGAATATGCGATTGATATCGTGGATCGCTTCGTTGGCTTCTTTTAGAATCTTGTCGAATTCGATGAGGTCTGAAGATCTTGTGTCTGTGGCCAAAGAGATGAGATGAGGGGGTGGTGGTCTGCGGTCTTCTTCTGTTTCGCTAGAATAAAGTTCGATTATATCGTCCTCTAAACGACTCATTTTCCTGTTAAATTTTAGATGTGTATTAGTGAAGGAAAATATGTTACTTATGACTAATAATTTGGGATTTTTTTTTTTTTTGTATATTTTATTGTATTTATTATTATTATTATTATTATTTTGTTTTTTTTTTTTTTTTTTTTTTTGTTTCCCGGGCGCTTCTCCTGCAGCTCGGGTATCATAACTTTATTTGATTTTTTTTTTTTTTTTTTTTTTTTTATAATTTTATTTGATTGATATTGACAGTCTTGGTTTGCCCATCATTATTTTCTACCAAATATGTGTTTCTCCCTATTCTTGCAGTAACAATATAGGGCCCTTCATATTTTGGGAACAGTTTGTGGGTCAATCCTAATCCCGCATTTGATAAGTGGTTCGTTCGTATAAAGACTCTTTGATCAATGTCTAATAGTGATGCGTTCTTGTTTTTTGAATAAAATTTTTCTTCTTTCTCAATAGCGATTTTCATTTTTATTAATCGTACATAATTTATCGTCGATGTGTCACTTGTCTTTATTTGTTTTAATATAATTGGTAGTTTAGCCAACTGGTCCGCTCGTGTGTTCCCATAATCATTTGTATGCCCCTGTACCTTCTCCCACCGTAGTCCCGCTACTTTAGTCGTTAGCGCATATAATTTATCCCATATCTCACTGTTTCCGTTCAGTTTAATTTCTCCATGTACTCCTTTGAGTAGGTAGTCGGAGTCGGAATGTATGCATATCTGGAAGCCATGTTGTTCTGCAATTTCTAATGCTCTAATTGCTGCCAATACCTCGGCCTGATTATTGGTTTTGATGTCTTCTAGCTGGGATATGTTCGCTGGGTGATTGTCATCGAACCATACTCCAACTGCGGCGATTGCGTATTCCGTTCCATTCGCGCTACATGCCCCATCAACATGAGCATGAACGTATTTGTTACCATCTACCATGAATTCAACATTTTCCACGGTCGTTGTTGGGGTTTTTGTAATTTTTTGAATTTCGATTTCTGGCTTATGCGATTCTGGGAGGGGTATGAAAGGTGCGAATGGGTTAATTTCCTTCTCCCCTAGTATGAAGTTGGCAGTCAGGCCATGTTGTTGGGGTGTATTATTCATTGCCACTTGAATGTCTTTCACATACCTCTTCCACGCACGGTGGGAGTATTCTTCTTCGGAATTCGTTGTTTTGATGAACACCTGAGTGCGCAACTTATTCGCTAGCTCGCGCATTACTCTTTCGGCTGGGTTTGCCTGCGGGTGGTATGCTGCTATGAAGAACGGTTTAATACTGAACATTTTTAACATTTCATGCCATTCTGAACTGCGATACTGCCTACCATTGTCGGACAGAATGCATTGAACAGAAAATTTTTTATCGTTCATAAATGTGATAATTTTTAAAGTTTGAGCAACGATATTTTTTGCCGTTACTGCTCTGATCGGGTCTAACCACACATGTCCTGAGAATCTATCAAGAGTCACTAAGATTGCTTTGTAGGTACCACTGGTTGGTAGTGGTCCAAAAATGTCCGAGCATAAGAGGTCGCCTGGACTGCGGGCAGCTTGGGTGCCGAACTCTGGGGTTAATCGGGCATTGGTTGCTTTATTTATTTTGCATGTAACACACTGTGCGATCAACCTTTTTACCGTTTGTGTTAGGTTTGGAGCCCAGAATGATCTACTTATAATTTTTGCGGTTTTCTTCCCCCCTGGATGTGAGTAGAAATTGTGGATATAAGTAACAGTATCATTGACGAGTGATTGGGGGAGGATGGGTACACTCGATTCATTCACCACGTCATAAATGACATCATTATTCACGTAAAATGTTTGGGTTTGTTTCTTGTCTTCCTCTGCCTTTACTCCCTTCTGCTGGCATACTGGATCACTTTTCTGATGCATGCCGAGATTTTCCAACGCATCGCTTAAGCGTTTCGGCATTTTTACTTGAAATAAAAATATAGTTTGTATTGATAACTGTATATTTTTCTCATCAGACTTTTTAAAAGTACCAATAAGATTAAAAGCTTGTATGAATGTAAGCCATTTTGCAACCCTATTTGTGTTGTATAGATTTTCGCGGATTTTATTTATCGCATTCAATAACGAGTACGATATGTATATAGGATATCCGATTAGTAAATCGCGAAATTTCTTCAGAGTCAAATATAAACTATAGATGGTCTTCTCCATTTTTGTATATCTCTGCTCAGCTGGTTTAAATTTCCCACTGGTGAACGTGATAATAGATTCTTGACCATTTTCTTTTTGAAATACACCCGCTTTAAACGTTTCCTCAGTGTTACTCACTTGAATCCAAAATGGTAACGCAAAGTTCACGTAAAACAGCGTAATATGTTCTTCAAATTTTCTACGTAACGTTTTGAGCGCATTTTCATGTTCTCCTCGCCAACTAAATGGATTTCGAGTTTTGAGGAGTTCCTGTAACGGTTTCACAATATCTGCGTACCCATCGACGAACCTGGCGTAGTACTGGGTGTATCCTAGGAGTTCCTGGACATTCTTTCTGTTTTTTGGAGGTTGAAATTTGTCATGGTACAAGATTTGTGTTTTGCGTATATCTTTTTCGAGACCTAATGGCGTGAAAATAAAGCCTAAAAATTTGGTTTGTTTGACGAATAATTCTGATTTCTGGAGGTTCAAGGTCATCCCAGCTGTATGAACTCGCTCTAAAACGTCTACTAATAGATTGAGATGATGATCGAAATCGGTATGGAAAATTTTAATATCGTCGACATATGTCTGCACATAACGTGCATCGCAACCTGCTAGAATTTCGTTCACGACATTTATAAAAATTGACGACGATACTGATGTGCCAAATGGTAACCGTTTGTAGCAATATATTCGCCCTTGAATTTCAATACCTAGTAGTTTTCTAGCTTCTGGTGCAAGCGGTATTTGTAAAAAACCCTGGGAAAAATCCAGTTTTGAAATATAATTAAAAGAAGTTTGTGTAAAAATTATTTCGTCGATTTTTGGTGGGTTGTGGCCGAGCGGTTTTAAGATATTATTTAACGCCCCTGCATCAATACAAATACGTAGCGTACCCGAACTCTTGATTACAACTACGATCGGGTGCAGCCAACTTGTATTGTGCACTTCTAATATATCTTCATCTAACATTCGTTTCACCTCATCCACCACCGCTTGACGATATTTGATAGGAATCGGATATGATTTCCTTTTGAAGGGTAGCGTATCGATAATCTCTAAAGTGACCTCCCGTCCATTATATTTACCTAACTCTTTTCGGAAGACTGGGAAAAATGGTTCTAAAGTAGATAAGACTTGGTTCTTTTCACTTTCAGTTATCGTTTTATCATTTACTGATATCGTTAGCTGTTTATTCATAGTTGATCTTATTTCGTCTAATTCACTTTTCCCACACCCCTCCGTTTTTATCATTAATAGGCTAGTGTTTGCAGCTTCTGAATAACGCAATGGAGTGGAGCCTACCTTTTTCCCTAAACGCCACGTTAGAGTACGCGAAACCGCACACACAGTTAACTGGTATTTTATAAATGCGTCATTACCAATCATTATAGTGAAGTTTGCATCATTCGCCACTAGAAAGCGATGTGTCAACTCGACACCATTGTTGAATACCAATACCATTCTACTTCCCCTTCCTCCCCACCCACAGCTACCTGAATACTTGGTCCATGCGGGTAAGGATTAATCTTTAAGGAGTGTGACTGGTTTTTCAGTGCTCTTGCATACGCCTTTGACATGAACGATGACGTTGCACCAAGGTCAACGATGGCTTCAATTTTAGCTCCTTTAGTTCGTAAGGTGGTGACGGTTAATAACCTATTCAGGTCATCTGCTTTTTTCGTTACTGCCTGAAAGCTCCGTTGCTCAGGCTTTGGTGTTAATTCGCTCTCAATGACTTTTATCACTTCGGGTAATAAGTTCTTGTTAATTCGACCTGCGATATTTTTAAAATACACGTTAGGCTTTAATTTAATATTCAACTTATTACTCACCACGATGCTTTCGTTGTTTGTATCGATTTTTTCGACGATGAATTGAGATAAATCAATAAACACAATATTATTAAACGACGATTGTAGTTTTTTAAATGTACTAATCAATTCACTATATTTATTGAAAGATTCGATCGAGCTCACGACTGTTCCTGATATTAATGGTAATATGATCGCGATTTTTTCTGCTCCTTTCTCGTAGATCATTGTTAAGAGCTCAACCAATAGATCGTAATATTCTCCGCTCTTTTGCGAAAAATCTTTCCTTGCGATATCATTGGTCCCAATTGCCAATAATACGTTTTTATTTACCTTTGTATATTTTCTCATGGCTGATATGAAGTATGGCAGAGAGATTACTTCAAACGCAGTATCAAATCTGTTAAATTTGCCGTTTGTTTGTTTATATGGTAATCTTTTGAGATGTGTACGTATGATATTGTAAGCTACGATATCACCTAAAATCTGATAACTAGCCACACTAGCGTCATCAACCGGTTTCGATAACGTAGTATCCGTTTGAATAAGATTAAGTTTTTGTTTATCTTGACGTGGAAAATAAACCTGTAACCCATTTGCGATTGCGGATCGTAATTGGTGGATGACGTTATCTGCCGTTGTTGCATGGGTTGCAATCGCCCATTGACAATGTAGTGGTAGCTTCATTATCAAGTACTGCTTAATCGTATCCTCACTTAAGGTTAGCAGTGTTAAGCTTCGTAATTTTTCAAGTAATTGCGCCAGCTGGTCTACGATTTTTGTTTGATCCGAACAGTCTAGCCTCGTATCTAAAATAGTTTTCAGTATTTGATCCTGCGCCGCTCTTGTCCAAAAAATCTGAATGAATAACATCTTGATTTGTTCGAAGTTCCCTGTGAATGTCTTCATACATGTAGACCATTCAAAATTATATATTTTAACCCTATCTTTGAAGAGATCGACCTTTAATTTATCTGGCAATTGTCCTACCTTGATAATTTCATCAAACTTTTGACAAAATTCAGGTGGTGTTTCTTTACCCTCATAATGAGGTAGCAAATCATTATAGTACTTATATAATTTGATCATGCTCGTGGATGAAAATACACTCGCATGATTGGCATTACCTAGCGTATCCCCCGACGGCATGGTAGGTATGGGTCTCCATGCGCTCGTTTCTGATCGATTTACATTTGTAAAAGTTGGAAACGGATTTTGAAAATTCGAATAATTAGAAAATGGTGGGTAACTCATATTGTTTCCTAGATTTGGAAAATTTTGACCCATCATGTAATTTCGGTTAACTGAACCATCTGTACTGTTTGGAAAATTTACGTAATTCATGTACTGAGGAACATTTCCAAAACTCGAAAAATTGGGAAAGTTTAGGTTTGACATGTTCGTATAATTTGCTGAATTCGCGCAAGTCGGGTGATTAATGTAATTTGAGCCGTTTAAGAAGTTGTGACTATAGGTTTGTTCTTGGGTTCCTTGGCCCTGTAGGGGGGGGTGCATGGTCTGAGACCCGTTACTTGTTTGAGTTTGATGTGGAACGGTATTTGGTACCTGAGCCGACACAGTATTTGACGTACGAGCTGGTGGGCTGCTTGGTGTCGATCTCAGCATATTAATTATTTCCTCAAGCGACGACGTTAAGTTCCCAATCTTCTCTTCTGGAGACATATCCATACTGGTCGGGGATTCGACTATTCTTAAGGAATCTTGTAGGTGTTTTGCCATCATAATTTTCAACTCCTTGATTTCCTTGTCGATCCCTGACCTCAATTCTTCACTTTCCTCATGGATCATGGATAGGTTATCCAATCTATCTTGGTTAAGATTATTTGTTGATTTACTGTTACTTGCTATTTGCTCATTTGTTTCGACCAATGTTGACGTTCCTAACGGTTTATTATTTTTAGTCTGTGTACGGGCAGAATTTTTCCTATCCGTCACATTTTTAAATAAATCGTCGTTTATTTTGGAGTTTTCATCCATTTTAACGTAGGCTAAATGAAAAAAGAGAAAAAAATTTTTTTTTTTTTTCAGGAGGTCCCTTTGTGTTTGTACTTTATTAGAGTGTTGGATAACCTACCCGAAATTTGTGTTGTAGGCTAACGTTAAAACGAAATGAAATAAAAAAATATAAACATATATCTTATATTTTATTTTTTGATTATGTTCGACGGTTTACTTGTAAGTTGATTTGAACACGGTGTCACGGTCGCCAAAATATGTGGTAGATTTTCTTGCTCTCCTTTATCTTGTGTGCTGTGCCTGTATAGGTTTAGGAATATTACGCTTACATATAATTATAGCAGCGCCTCGGGCAAGCTGCGTTATACGTATGCGTTTGTACCTTGCAATGTATTCACACGACGCAGTTGAAGAAATACGCGAAATAGTGATGAATTATATTTCGCTAATTTATGACAGTTGTGAAGGATTGATAAGCTAAGCTCTCGTCAACGATTGTTTCGTACAATATTTATATAATTTGAATCTACGCGCCTTAAGTAATTCGTTGCGTGATTGGCCGAACGATATTATTCGTTCGGCCAATCACGCTCGCCCCACTGCTTCGCCGTGAACGTTGCGCCGAGGTAGTTGTTACGGAGATAATACCGTAGTGGCAACTGTTATCTCTGCCTCGTCCCCGCGCGCCCATCCACCAACGCAGCAGCGTTGACGACCGCGTTTACGTATTTACGTTTTACGTTTTATACTGTTACAATTTTTTTTTTTTTAAAACATTTCTAAATACTTTTTTGTAGTCTTTCCATTTTTCAAAAGAAAAATATCTAATTTGAATTGAGACAGTTTTATGTATTTACACTAAGTAATGTTAGTTATGTCTACCCTACCACTCTCCATGTCCACTGGTGCTGTTAACTGCAAGAAATTCATTTTAGCCTGATTTTTGGATTATGAAAAGGAAAACTCCAGTTTATATGTACCATTCTACAACAGTAATTATTCATCGTTAATATTCAATTACTTAAACAAAACATCGTTGAAAAAACTACTTTCGAGAGTTTTTGTATTGCAAAAAAATAATCTTTGAATTGTCAGTATTCTTTGTCTAGTAGAATATTACTATTCAACAGCACTTCTCTTCGTTTATGGTACATTCTCATAAATTTTATAACTTAATCATGCAAAATACATTTTTTAAAACAAATGCATACGATCACCTTATCTTTATTGTAATTTTAACGTATGCAGAGAGATTACAATTACGAAGAAGATTGCCTCAGCTTGAAACGTAGCATGCATTTAAAACAGTAAAATAATTCTCCACTGCGCCCTTAAGAACTCTTTTTAATTCTTGTTTTGACGAATGTCGAAATCTACGAACAAGTGTCCACTCTCATAGTTGTTGATTACAACATATTTTCATGGTAAGAAATTGTATTTTCGATGAAAACATTTTTTATACTAAGATCCGAACAACTGGTATTTCGGGAAATTTTATTGTACGTATTACTAACAGGTAATCAGTAGGGTTATCGTTATCTATCGGCAGGTCATCGATATCTGATGAAAATGGCATTCGGGAGATTCATTTTTTGCATTTCTACGAAACTGCCTGAACAAATAGTATGATTTTTTGATATCTACGTATTGCTAATGTGTGAATCACTTCAATTAAAAATATGAAAAAAAGAGCTTTCTACGCAACTATGTTCTGGGACAAATAACATAATGTTAATCTTTGAAACCATTCAGTATCGAACAACTCCTTTATTTAGTGCAAGTTGAAAACATCAGTCATGTAACGCAGTGTCATAATTTCATTAATTTATTTCAAATACCTATTTACAATGTTCTTAATGTGATGACAGCGCTTGTATCAATTTCCTTCGTCAAATTTTTGTACGGTATTCTATTTCGTAAGTAATTAGGAATCAGTTCATTTGTCACATTCTCAAATTGATATTTTCATTTTATTGGCCAATTTAAAATTTTTTCGAGTAGATAATTTGATATTTGATTATAACTGAATCAGACTAACAATTTAAAGGCATATTACTTTTGTAGGAACAGGTTTTACTTTTTTTACTTCTCCTTTCATAATTAATTTTTACCGTAGTTTTTTTTTTTTTTTTCAAAATTTGTTCTATATGATAAGCCTAACCAGTAAAACTTAATTACTTGCATAGATACCTGAACAATATCATAATAAGGAATTTTCAACGTACTGTTTTGTAATATCTGAAAACCAAGAGAAAACAACTAAATTTTGAAAAATTCAAGTCACAAATAGAGTACCATAAAAAAGAGGCAAATCGTAATATTAAAAACATTATTTATTTTTGGAGTTGTCTATTTCAAATATACTAAATATTATAATTCCTACATTGAAAGTTGAGCTTATTCGAAAAAATTATATTTTAATAAGCGTGATAGTTGATGTAGAAAGGGCCCTTTACATGTAAATCGTAAACTGTTGAGGAAAGTCAAACTACTATGCAGTATAACCACTATACCACATCAACTTCAAACTCAAATTTTGACTACACCACGTTGTAGAGAAAGGTTTTTAGAAAAAAAATTATTTTTTACATGTAAGGTCCCTTTTTACAGCAACTGTCCTAAGTAGGTATTTCTCAGTTTTTTATTTTAATCCCATTATTAAATTCGTTTTGAAAAACGCGCCACTTTCATTTTACACAGGGCCATAACGCGACGTATGATCTCATCGTAAGAATGACTAAACAAAAAAAATTTTTTATTCAAATTCAACAATAATTTTGAGAATTTATTTTATTATAATTCAATTATGCTAAGGAGGAAAGAATTTTTTTTTCAAAAATCGATCTAGTATAACATTTGGTAGTTGCAAAATGAACCTAAAAAATTTCAGCCCTCCAAGTTAATATTTGTACTCTGTATAATAGGCGAAAAGTTTGAAAATTTTATGATAATTTCAAAAATTAAAAAAAAAAATTGTTTTTTATAAATTTAAAACCTTTTTGTATGTAAGGACGATATTTTGCCTTCTGAACTTTAGAAAAATAATATTATTTACCAATTTTTCAATATTTAGGGGCTTTTAAACTATTTCTAATACATGTAAGAAACTCGTATCTCCTACATTTTTTATTCAATACTACTCATAAGTTGGATAATTAATTACTACTTCAGGACTACCAAAAAATTTACAGTTAATTTTGAGTTTTCATAAAGTTATTATTAAAAACTTTGACCCCTGATTAATCTCAGTTATAATCATAATTTGACTGCTCTATAATTGTATGGTGGTTAGCCTACTTGTTCAAGGTATGGAAACAAAGAAATAAAAAATCAGTTTCCTCCTTGTTAATGATCTAATGTAGGCAAAAATGTCAAGTGTTGAAATATTTAATTGCTGTCAATGAAGGTGGAGGAGAAAAATAACGAGGAAAATCAGTAATTTTTTCATATTCCTTTCATATAAATAAGAAAAAAACTCCATTGATGCAATAATTAAAAATTTTTCACTACATACGTGATCGTTTACCCATTTAATCTCTCACAGTATACTTCCGATGCATACCCTTAATTGGTGTACACAATAAAAAAAATTTCATTATAGTATAAATTTTTATAACTGATTTCAAAATGTTTTAAAATGTTTCATTCCTACTCTCCACGTACCTCCGTCATTGCTACTAATTTTTAGACATTATGCTACATTGCATATTTTACATGTGGCCGCAAAAGTTCCATGACATTATTATCACAAACTTTATCAGTAAAACCAAAATAATATATTTCAAAATTTTGTATTCAGAAACTCGACTCTTGCAAATAGTTTAAGCAAACAAATCATAAACAAATGCCACATGAATAATCTTACACGTGGTGTAAAAGAGCTTATATTTAGGTCCAACAAGGAGAGAATTAGAGGTTGGGAACGTAGTATGAGTAGTAAAACGTGAAGCTAAACCTAGCACGAAAAAGTGTTACCCTACATTCCTCTATCACCATAGGGTGAAGGGAGGGAAAGATCTGTCGGAGGTACTGTCTGTCAAATATAGCTCGATATTTTTTGACAGCGCAAAGTTAGGCAAAAAACGCGACAATTTTCACGATTTCATTACTTCCCAAAATGTGTTCGAATTGAAAATGCTGGCCAAATAGTCGAAACACTAAAGCACAAAAAAGTACGGTAAATGCGTTTACCACGGACGTTAACTATAATACCTGGATATTTGGCTGCGTGTAAATAAAACGGCTCTGAAATAGAAATATAAGCCACGCCCACCGCAACGTTGCTTTAAACAGCATTAAAATACAAAATTATAAGCCACCACCACCGCAACGTTTTGCGATCAGCCAAATATCCAGATATTATAGTTAACGTCCGTGGCGTTTACAGTGAAATTCGATGCATTGATAGGTAATAACACATTTACCTACTTTGTAATACAATCCACATTTTGAGTAACCATGCATGAATTGTTGCCTAACTTTGCGCTGTCAAAAAGTCTTAAGCCATATTTGACAGACAGTATGTGAGATCTCATACAAACAAATCGTAGGGATGCGTTTCACATTTCAGAACGAGTATGACTTGACCTTCCAATCTACGAAGCTCTTTTTCTCATATATTATACTCCCTGCGTCAAACATTAAGTACAAATTTTGTCCTTTATTTTTTGAAGAAACAACACATTTCACATACCATTCTACGCACTTACAATGCTACACATTTACACAATAAATAATTTCTCTAATTTTGTTTTAGATTGGTCAAAATGATGAAAACACCAAATTCCAATTCCGTATCCAATTACGCAGAAATAAGAAACACCCTCGCACTTTTAAACCAAGGAGAAAAAACAATTACGTTGGATGAAAATAATAAAAACATCACACTCATACTTGGCAACACTGGTGACGACAAAAGCACTCTTGTCCAGTGGTTGGCCACAGATGGCGAAAACCTAATTGCTAAAGAAACTGAAAATGAATCTCGTGATTTCGTAATCGTAGATGTAAATAGAATAGGCGAATCGACAATGAGTTCAAAAACCTTATTTCACGAAATGGTTTTGAATCGTAAATTTAATACCACGTATTACGATTGTCCTGGTTTTGATGATATTCAAAGCACGAGTTACAATGTGGCGTCTACATATTTTATGAAAAAGGTAACCGATCACGCCAAATCAGTTAAACTAGTTTTTGTCATAAGTTACCCCTCTGTTCACACGTTCATAAATAGCGAAAGTTTTATGAAATTAGTGAGACAAGCGACTCACCTGGTACAAGATATTGCAAAATTTCATAACAGTATCGCTATTATTGTAACGAAAGTTGGAAACCAATACAGTAAACATGGTAGGAATTTAGTTTTAGAGTCGGATGAAACAATAATCGCAGAAATAGCTCAGTTCTTCGAACAAGTTAAAGAATCTTTCCAATCAAAATTGAACTCTCGTGGAATCACCGATGAAGAAAAAAACTCATACCAAAAAGCCATCACATTTATCGATATACTAACCAAAAAAGATGGCAATTTTTATTCTAGAATTGGTATTTTTAGAAAACCAGATGAACGTGGATCTTTAAGCAACATACAAATATTGAGAAATGAAAAGCAAAATATTGAAAGAATAATTGAAAATGAATTAAAATTCACACCTAAGAAACCTGATGATTTTGTTCACACATTTTCGCAAAATTCCAAAAATTATATTACTGATTTAGCGAAAGAAATTGATAAAAATGCATGGAATATTGTGGATAACATAGCGCAAACAATGAAACAGTACATCAGAGATTCAATGCAACAAATGCGTAACAAGATCAAGCTATTCACTTCCAAGAAACAACAAACTGAAGTGAATCTAGAAGAAGCTCGAAGATTCAGTACTTTTCTAACTAAATGTGAAAATGCTACATCCCAATTAAAAAACCTGAGTTACACGATTACAGTAACTGAATTAGCTCAAGAAATCAATACAAGTCTCAATATAATAGAGATTAATACATTGAAAGATCTTGTAAACAACATTACTAACCAAGGCTCTTACTTAGACTTTTTACAACAAATGAATGGTCAAAAATTCACCATCACACCACGAGAAAACTGTTTCATAGATGTAGCAACTAATATTGAAAAGTTTAAACAAGACATTCAATACGATATCAATGACGTTAAGAATGAAATTCTTCGCCATATAAATACTACGATGAATATAATTGTCAATAAAATTATCAATCAGTATCATATTAGAATGAGAATGATGAGAAAGCTAGAATTTTCTCAAAGAATCGATGAACTGAAAGACTCTCAACATATATTAAATGACATCGTGCAATCAGCAAATAATCAAGAAACATGGAAAGAGTGCTGGATTAAAATAAACAATAACATCACGCAGCTGAAAATAGATATTTCAACTATAAAGAATGATATATCAGATATCACGAATTTCTTTGATTATATGACGTACCTCAACTATATCAGCTCTGATAAGAGTAAAATTTCTTCACTAAATTTTGTCGATCCATTTCTCAACATAGTTCGATATGTTAACGAATTAACAATATGGTACGAATTTTTACGCGACTTGCAAGCTAAACTTTCTGACAACCAAATCCGAAAGGATGTTAGTGCAATTGATGCATCAAATAATAATAAGGGGTACTCGAACACATCTCAAAGCATGACAATAACTTTTGATAATATTCAACAATTTTTTGACAAAATAAAACCATATAATATTACGGAATACAATACCGTTAAGATATTACAAATCAACGAACAACAACTTCAAGAACTGAACGATCTGATAAATTTTGCATTAAACAACACCGTTCTATATTGCACTAATGATGGTACTTTAATGATAAAAAGTGATACTTTCAAGTTCAGCGAATACGATAATATGAACCTAGTTATAAGAAATACACAATGCGCAAATGGCGTCAGAATCCACACCATAAAAATGTTCGCCACAAAACAAATCATAATTGATGCAGATTTACAAGCGATTGGTCATGGTTTACAATTGGTTATTGTTGCTCCAAAATGGATAATTAAAGACAAAAGAATAATAGTTTTAGATGGCGAATCAGCATTTCCATCCAACACTAATAACATGATTGTAAATTGGGAATTCGCACAAAACTATACACACGGTTCACCAGGAATGGATGGTAAACCTGGATTCCCTGGAGGACCAGCCGGAAACTTTTTTGGTATTGGTCAAGAATTTATCAATGGCAATTCTTTGATAATTACCGCCAATGGTGGTAATGGTGGTATTGGAGAAGATGGCGAAAATGGATCAAATGGAAAAAACGGCGGGCCGGCACGTTTAAGCGTTGGTTCATTTTTATCTTCTAGCACAAATGAGGAATCTTTTTTGAAACAAATTAATGATAATGGTTATAAAAATGAAACACAATGGACAAAATGGGTATATGGTACTAAAGGTCAAGCTGGTGGAAATGGGGGAAATGGTGGTAAAGGAGGAATAGGAGGTTACGAAGGAAATATTAGAATAATTGAATTAGGCAAGTCTTCATCAGGCATAATGTCATTTACAAACAAGGGCCTCTCTGGGAGGGGTGGTAAAGGTGGGTATGGTGGGTTAGGTGGAATAAATGGTGAGCAAACTAAAGTTCTTTATGTTCCCAAAGTAATGGCTTCAATAATTACTATGCGATATGACCCCTGTAGAGCTGCATATGGTACAGATGGTAATGATGACTTCAATGAAATTGGTATAATACAACCAAAGATACCTTTGCCTCCACTGAACTTCACATCGATAATAAGAGAATATAAAGATTACTTGAAAGCTAATACAAATAAAAATAGACCTGACTACTCTGAATTAATTCAATTTTATAACGAACTGGAGAGCAATATACAGATTAAAAATCTTGAAATAGAACCCCTAAAAACTGAACTCAAGCTTACTTCTAGATCAAAACGATGGGCGAATATGAAGCCTAATAACATGCATAACCATACTTCTTTGACAGCTATACATAGAATTAACCCAATACCAGCATTTATACCAGATCGCATTTCCTACAAACAACACAATGCTAATACGAGTGAACTTTTGAATGCATCAACATCATTAGATTGGAATAGCAACTTGCTTTTCGGACAAATGTTAATTGCAATGAAAACTGGGAAAAATAAAGCGCACAGTACTAATACTTTTACATCTTTCGAACAAAAACTCAATGAAACAATCAATGAACTAGAGTCTGATATCATACCAATTTTAGAAAGTGATCATTATGGTGTGAGCGATGAAGATGAGGACGAGGATTACGTTGATTTGTAATTCACATGAAATAATAAGTTAATTGAAGAAAATAATAAGAATAGAAGATTAATATCTTATTTAAATCTCCATTCATAATGCATAAATGTTTATATTTTATTAATAAACAATTTATTACCATAAGATTTTGTACAAATATTGTATATCTTTGATCAACTTAATCATCGTTCATATTATAATAAAGATAATAAATGAATGTATACATTTTACAATTTCAAAAGTATAATATGCTTAATTGCTTAATTGCCTAACTATTTTTTTCTTATGTTGGGGTGTTGAACACTCTTCATGCCACATTCTTTTTGAGTCAGGCTTTGTGTGATGTCTAATTAACCTTTATGAGTTATATTACATGTTGTGAAGAGATATGAGTAATTTAAGAACTTGAATAACTCAATCACTCTTCTGGAAGTGGATATATATCTGACTCCAATTTTGGTGGGAGGCTAAATTTTCAAATAGTTCATACCTACTATTATACACAACTCATTTAATCTTATGAATCACAAAATCAAAAGTTTTGCCCGTTTTGAGACTTACTTAACTTTCCTTAAAATTGAATGAAACATAATTTTGGTTATTTAGTACCCACAACCAAATTTGAGCTTCCTAGATAATTTAGGTATAACGATTAAGATGATTCAAGAAATTTCATAGCTCAAACCTTCCGGAAAAAGCAAATAATTTACGTACGGAACTCATTTTATCGTATGAGATTAGAATAAAAAGTACGTACACGTTATGTGCTTTTAGAACAAACTAGCTTTTCAACGATTAAATTCATAAAAAACACTTGTCAAAAAAAGAACTTTTGAGGTGTTCACATTGTTCACCCAAACATAATACAGTGAATTAAAAAAAGCTCAAAGAAAGTATTTTCCTAATTTTTTGCATTTTTCTTATCCCACCCATAAAACTAGAAAAATTCAAACACACAACTTCTGAAATTAATTAATCATATTGTTTGCGAAATTTCTTAATTTTTGAAAATTTATTTACCTCAAAATAAAATTCATGCCTTTTTCGTACCTTTCATAGGTATCTAATGCATACCATGGTTTTGTAGGTGATTCAGGGATTCTTTCAGCTCTGCATGGATAAATTGTACACATTTCTACCAACTATAAGTATGCAATTTAAATGGAGCGATGGCAACACAAAAACAGAAGTTATATAAATAATACCACTTCCTCAACTTCCATCATACTAGCTCCAGTTTTATGAACTTTTGTTTCAACTTTATTCAACATATAAGATTAATTTTCATATCCTATAGATTCTTTACCAGAATTACGGATTAGGAATATATTAAACAATATTTTGATTCAACCATACCGCTGGGATTTTTGAATTTCACTCAAAACCTGAAAAAAGCGATGTAAGAGCTCCGGGGGGGGGGGCTGGGGGGAGAAAACCAAAAAATGCCAACTAATTTTACAATTTTACCAACTGTTGACCTTTTTTTTTTTGCTCCACGAAAATAAGATGTTAAATACGATGTATGTCACAGTATTGTTAGTCTTCAAAACATTTAAAAATAGCTGTAATAATACTACGCAAGTGGTCAAGTTTACCAACTTTCCAAAAGCCAAGGGGGGAAGCTCCCCCTCCCCCCTTTCGGTACGCCCCTGGGTTCATCCAAATGATTAGTAAGCAGACAAAAAAATCATCTTCATAAAAATTCGAGAACTATTTTTATTTAAATGAAGCGAATGTGTTGTATCCTGAAGATAGTACTATTGACTTTTTCATACACACACCCATACTGATCTTGAAAACCCCCATTCATGTCTTCTGAAATCACAACAGAAGTTGAATTTAAGATACGTAGTGAGTACATTTTCCTCAAAGGAAACATACACGCCCATATTCATCACATATTAGCTATTTAAAACTCTTCAAGCTCATCTCAAATTTTGATTATGTGCCATCATAGATCCATTTTTACCCATTTAAACGAGTCATATTTTGGTCTACAACTTTCTCCATATACAAAGTTTCAGCTTTTTATGTACATTAGGTGTAAAGATTAGAACAACATTCTTGATTTTTTTTTCAATTTCGCCTCTAAAAGCCATTTCTCTCCAGAACTCTTTTCTACATTCATCCAGTAAGCTATTGGCTATGTTAGTCTCATTGATTAACTCTTTCATGAGACCAAAGAACAAAATTTTGCAAGTGTCTGTATCCCCATCTCAGTTACCCTTAACCCCCCTATAGTCGCGCGTTTATGAGAATCTTTTTTGGTCGCGCCCTGGGTCGAAATGACCAGGGCGCGACCAAAGTTGAATAATATAATTTCAGTCGCGCCCTGGTCTTTTCGACCGATCGGTGGAAATGACCAGGGCGTGACCAAAGTTGAATAATACAACTATAGTCGCACCCTGGTCATTTCGACCAATTTTTTTTGGTTGTAGCTTCTAATGGTTTATCTTATATACACTTGACTGATAATGCTGTTCCAACATTGAGAAAGATAGTTTAGAAGAAGAAGACAGAAATTTTTTTGCAACTTTATTCTAGCCGATTTTTTTCATGAATAAGAATCTCATTTTGAAAAAAAAATAGCTGTAGATAAATTCTTTTGCTTAACTAATTTTGTCACTTGGGAGCTGGGAACAAGTAGTCACCTAGTATATGGTGGAAATGACCAGGGCGCAACTTATTTACTATATACGGTCGAAGTGACCAGGGCGCGACTACGGTCGAAATGACCAGGGCGCGACTTACTTACTATACACGGTCGAAGTGACCAGGGTGCGACTATCATCCCTTTATGGTCGAAGTGACCAATGGTGCGACTATTGAGGGGTTAAAACATAAATCATCATTTAAAGGTGAATTAATAATTTCACATTAATCGCTTTGAAGGTGCCAAATAATGAAGCATCTCTTAATGATAAGTTAAACTCTTATACCAAGATGAACATTTTTATATAATTTTGAACATTATATAAATAACTAAATCACATATTTTATCAATTTAGTGATCATGCGATTAATGAACTGAAAGCCATAACTTTTAGAATATCACACGACGAAGAAATAAATGGAAAACATGAAGTACCAAAATACTGCGCCGATATAAGTATTTTTCCAATTATCTTACCTCATAGTCTACAGTACAAATGGCAAAAAATTAGGGCATTTTTGAGCATTTTTAAGCCCAAAATCAGGTCAGTTTTTGAGTATTTTATTTGAATATTCGGCAAAATTTCACCCTACATTCATAGGTCACATGTCAATCATTACAAAATACTCAAAATTGCCCGAGCTCAATATCCTCAAAAATTGCTAAAAAAATATAGTCAACATTTGTAAGTTTGTTTCGAAATTTTACCTCATTTTCATAGTTCACACGCCAATTTTTTTTAAATACTCAAAAACTGACCAAATTGCATTTTCACCGATATATTTGTGTTGCTCGTGAAATACTGACTCATTCTGAAACGCCGAAATCCAAATTTCCGAAAAAAAAAACAAATATATTGTACAAAATATGAGCTTTATTGATTAGCAGTTTAAACGTTTTCAAAACACTAACAGACGCACACGGAATTTTTGAATATTAAGGTATATTAGAAGAAGATATAAGATAAGATAAGATCTACCTTTCACAATTACAAATAAAATACGTAGGTATATAAATAATTTACTGAATATAAACACAAACTCAATAGAATTAGTGGAGACTTCAAATATTTATCAAGGGGATAGGAACTAGACATAAAAAAAAAAATAGTAGTAAAAAAAATGAAAAAAAAACAAAACAAACAAATCAAACTTGGTGATAAAACAAAAAGATATACTACGCACTTCATGTATATTGTTTTTTTCATTTTCTTCAAAATGGAAAGAAAACTAATTTTTTTCTTTGTGACAAGTTTGTTTAGGATAATACTTCAATATTTATCACTTAGTTTTATTTATTTTTAATTGTTTGTTTTTTGCTGTTGTTACCCATATATGTACTTGTACGGGTAACGATATTTTAACATTAGATGAACATAGTTATATGGCAAAGTGGTTTGACCTATAACAGGTTAAACCATTCCGGCTGGCCACCAAGAAATTTTAATAAATTTCTATTGGTTCTCCCAGCCACAAGAGTCTGAGAACAACAACCAATGAAAATGAAAAATATTTGGTTCTGAATGACGTCAATATGAGCAGCTAAATGTACACGTGGACTTATCACTTTGTGGCGTAAGGGGAGAAATCGAAATTTTATCAATGCTCATTAAGACTGATGCCTTATTGGCTGTTGATATTATCAACTCACAGTTGCTCATATTGACGTCATCAGTAAACAATGCACTTGAAAAAATAAAGTTGAAATTTTTCACATGATCTCAAATGGTGTAACCTGTTATAGGTCAAACCACTTTGGTTATACGGTACTTATTTCCAAATGTTTACTTAGCTCACAGCTAGCGCAAAAATTAATTCTCGGCGTAATTTTTAATTAATTTAATAAAATTGGAATTAATTAGCAAAACTAAAAATCTTATAATTGCAAAAAGCGAATAAACATTAATCGTGTTTATTGGTCATTATATCATCAAAGGGGTTACGTGTTTTGAAAAACTGATTGCAAATAACAAACAAAGGAATTTTTGCGTTTAATGCCAGCCAGTAATTTGGATGTACGTGTGAGTTGACAAAAGCATCCGTTGGTCAAACTAAAATTGAAATGTTCGCGTATGTTAATCGGACATTTAAGAGGTCCCACCAAATCATCGTGAATTCGAACGTTTGGCTCATGATTCAAGTCTTGATGTAATGTTTTTCGATGATTCATCAAAACTAAACGGTTTCTTCTTCATCAAGCCATTCTTCATTTTCATCTATTGCAGATACAGTTTTAGTGAGCACACAAAAACAAAAAAACAATCTGAGGGAACCTTGCAGTCGTTACTAATTACTAACTCGCAAGTAAAGGTAGCTATGGTACGTAGTTAACTTATGCTGATACACATACATAATTTTGAACGATTTACCTCTCGAATCACCACCAGTTTTTACGCGTTGATAGAACTTGTATGACACGTAGGAGATGAAAGCCATGAAAAAAATTAATAAAAAAATTGCGAACAGTATCAAGGCGAGGTTTCCGGTGGGAGTGGAGGTGGAAAGAACATCATGGTTTTGGTTGAGACATGCTTCATATATTGAGAGAATATTTTCATCAAAATTCAGGTCACATTTCGGTACTTCTGTACTATCATCTAACACAGGTCATTAAAAGATAATGCTGCCTATTTACTTTGAATGACTCGACAGTAACAAATTTTAATGAAAAATGCATTATATTCTTACGTTTGGAACAAGGTACATTGAAAGCCTCTATTCCAAAGTCATATATCCACTTCTGTAAACGCAGGCATTCGCAGTACCACGGCTCAGCGCTTATATTGGAAGTATTGGAAGTATAAAAAACGTCGATTTCTAGACGTTCCAGGTTACATAATGATGCGATATCTTCAACTTTCAATGTCTGGATTGGATTTGCACGCATTACCAACGATGTAAGCGTTGGAAGATTGGAGTGAAATTTGGGTAATGATTTTAATAGATTTTCTTGTGCATCTACGTGAACGAGGTTAGTTAAATTCTCCAAATTTATTTCCATAAGATTCATTTGTGCAATGACTAATTCTTGTAATGATGGAGGCCAAAAAGTTTCAAAATAATGACCGTAAAATGAGTTGGTCATATCCAAATGTTCCAATTTAACTAACGGAGCAAAGGCGTCTTTTTTTATGAATATCGCGTATCCACTGGATTCGTCAAGTTCAAACGCAACTAAGTTATTCATTTTTAAACGAAGCAATGATGGAAACGGAATGAACGTTTCTGAATCAATTCTGCGTATAGCATTATATGATAAATCTAAAGCCTGTTGAATAAGTAATATTATATTGACATATATAAAACTTATTTAACAAAAATCATAAATGTTATACATGTGATATAAGATATAGTTATTTCAGTACTTCGATATCTGTACCCAAATCTTGTGGAATTGTACCTAATTTAAGTCTGCTATTCGAACAATTTGCGGTAAGAATTAAATTTTTCATATAAATTCTGCAGGTGCTCGCAACCATCGAGATGTTAGGTGAAGTTTCACATGCTACTGAAATTAACATTGAACCTTTCAAAAAAAAAAAAAATCAATTATTCGTGGCGATTTTTAGCGAGAAATTATGCAACTTGCTCGCATATAAAGGTGAGTGGACTTTCAAATTAATTGGCTCAATGAATAAACCACTGAATACAAATCCCATTTGAAATTACCTATTAGAAATATAATCACTCGTCCATTCATTTTGTAAGGATTCAATGTAACATAAAACATAAGTACATGAAACAGCTTATCAGAAAACGCTCCAAAAATTTAATAAATAAGTCATTTGTTGATACTTTTCTAACATTATTCGAAATCTTTCTATAGTCTGTTCACAATCATTCTAATCTATGGAATGTACCATGGAAAATGATAAGAAATGGACACATTTTCAGCTTTCTAACCACTTATTTCTGAAGTGAATATTTCACCGTTGGTCGCTGTTAGTATCAGCAACTAGAGGCGCGGGTGGATATTGTAATCTTTGAGTATTAATATAAATCAGGGTCGGGCATGATCCGAATAAACGTGATCCGAATCATAATTCGGATCACGAACTTTGATCCGTTCAATGATTCGAATCCATTTGGAATTAATGATTCGTGATCCGTGATCCGAATCATTAAATCGAATTGATCTGTGATCCGTGATCCGAATACTTTTTTGCTATTATCCGAATCGCGAATCAGCGAATCCTGTATTCAAAATTTCAAATTCAGAAGCCAAAAAAAAGAAACAAACAAAGCATTCAAAGCACGGACGTTAACTATAATATCTGGATATTTGGCTGATCGCAAAACGTTGCGGTGGTGGTGGCTTATAATTTTGAATTTTAATACTGGGGTAATTCTCTGAAAATGTCCATATTTCGATGTCTTTATTTTTCTGAAAAAAAAAGTTGATATTGGGAATTTTTTTGATTGGGATAGTGAGTATATGTGTCCTTGATGTCATTTATGCCATTCGGCTCAAGTCATGTCCCCCTGGGGGGTAGGGGGACTTTTTGCAATTTTACTACCCAAAACCTAAGAACTTCTTAGGCCGTGGCTGTTGATTCTCGATTTTGTGGCTTATTGTAACTCAGACGTAAGACGTCCTAGGAACTTGAAACAAAAGGGATATCGAAGATTAGTAAGTACATATAATATTCACCTATTCAATTTTCTCTGAAACTGACTGTTAGGAGCTCCTTAGTAAATTTTTGGCGAATTCTCTCAGGTCGTGGCTGGTTGGTTTTAATCTTGAGCCGTGGCGAAGTGTCTTTTTATGACCATGGCCTAAGAACTAGTGTCTTTTTTCGAGAGACAGCCATTAACACCTAAATTAATAACATCTTTGTTAGTGTATCCCCATTAAAATTGATTTAGAATGGCAAAAAGACACTAATTCCTAGGCCGTGGTCGTAAAAAAAAACACTTCGCCACGGCCTAAGATGAAAACCAACCAGCCACGGCCTAAGAGAATTCGCCAAAAATTTATTAAGGAGCTTCTAACAGTTAATTTAAGAGAATATTGAATAGGTGAATATTATATGTACTTACTAATCTTCGATATCCCTTTTGTTCCAGGTTCCTAGGACATTTGATGGCTGAGTTAGAATAAGCCACGGCCTAATACCACAAAAACCGGGAATCAACAATTTTTACGAATTTTGCTTTCCGACTGTGATAAATAAATGACATTTCACATTTCGAATGCTGGCAGTGTATTCTCATGATGTCAAGGAAGCATTGTAACCGCAAAGAAAAACGAATTATAAAATCATTGCCGCAGGAGAAGCAAACAAAAAACGCCACGGCCTAGGAGTGTATAAACCATTTACAGGTCTTTGAACCTTCCTGGAGGTCAAGCAGGGAAACTTTGGACATCATTTTGAGCGTTAACATACACACTCAACTATCCTGAGCAACTTTGCTAAGTTTTTCCTCAAAAAAATATTAATTTAATATCATTTATATGACATTGAAAATTCAAAACGTGACCATTTACATGCCACGGCCTAAGAACTTTTGACCTTTGGGTTGAAAAAAACCCCATTTAGGGGGGGTGGAGGACAATTTCAATCGATGGGAAAGTTAGAGGAGATACTCATATAAATATAGAAAAAAAAAAAAAATTCAATTGTAGCGTAATTCTTCAAAAAAAACATCGATTACAGATGGACATTTTCAGAGAATTACCCACTGTTTAAAGCAACGTTGCCGTGGGCGTGGCTTACATTTCTATTTCAGAGCCGTTTTATTTACACGCAGCCAAATATCCGGGTATTATAGTTAACGTCCGTGATTCAAAGCAACAAATTACAACTAGGGTACTAAAGGATGGGGGTAAAATGGGTCGCTGCCATATTTGTTCAGTTGTTTACATTTTTTTCTCTTTCAGCGGCTATATCACAGGAAAGAGAGTTCATCGCATTGTTCATGATTCAATTTTTATAATAAATTAATCAATAGTATCAAAAACACAACAATAAATAAACTTTCAAGACAAAAGTTCACAAGTCCACTTAATTTTACACTACAAAATTATTTGAAAAAAAAAATTGATCCGTGATTCGAATCACATTTCTAAATATGATCCGTGATCCGTGATTCGGATCCCAACGTGATCCGTGATTCGGATCGTTTTTTTTTTTGATTCTGCCCGACCCCGATATAAATGATATGGAGAGAGAATAATGTAGCTTCCAGTGGAAGATCTGTAGAGCGCGCTAAACTGGAGTAGTTAGCGTACCTTAATCTTACCAATATTGAAATGCATTGGTTACCAGTAACATTCACAAAGTCATATAATTAATTAATCGATGTTTACTTTCATGTAATAATTATATTTTTCTCGAGTTCTTAATCTCTATGTATTTCAGCTTATTAAATAAAACCTGAAAACATTATAATAATATTCACTGATCTAATGTTTTGCTTCCATATACTATTTGGAACGCAATCTTAAATTTTTCCACATAGAGATCTTAGTCTTCGTACGTTTCAGTATATTAAATAAATCTGAAAAAAATTAACAAAACCATACACAAAGTACCAATAGGTGCAAAATTACGGAATAAATCTAGAATGAAATTACTTATCAATAAATTATGCTTTCATATACTGTGTGAAAGGTAATCTCAAATTTTTCTCAGTCAAGATAAGTCTTTATAAGTTTCAACTCGTTAAATAGAATCTGAAAAAAATTGACAAAACCACACTCAACGTACTAATAGGTGACAAAATTACATAATAAATTACAGAATGAATCTACTTACCTGATTCTTAGTTTCATATGTTGTTTATAATGAAATCGTCAAGTATAAATTATTATTAACTAATAATTACAATTATAACTAAAATAAATTCAAAATTTATCTCGACGAAAAGTTGAAATTTCACATTCACTTATCACGTTATCAACAGCAATGTATTGTTTGGGTACGCCAACTAACCCAGTTTAGCATGCTCTACAGATCTTCCATAGCATATACGATAACCTCTCATTTTTTTCTCTCCATATCATTTATATTAATACTCAAAGATTGTAATAAACGAATTGGTACCCTTCAGAGCAGTGACGCGCTGACGCATGACCGACTCGAATAACAGGTCGAACACGTGAACTATTGGCAACATCGTAATATACACAAAGGTGGTGGGGCCATGTGCGCATGTTTACATTTGTATTAATTCTGTTTCCATTAGAAAGAGTCTTTCACGTATTCACGTGGGCCTACCATACATCAGCTGATATCGATGTTGCAGGGTTGAGCATTTTAAACCGAAGTGTTCAAAACATACCGTGCGCGCAAACGATTACTTACACACCAGCGCAAAAATGTATTAAAACTAGTTTTTCAAAATTTAGAAAATAATATCACAAGTTTTGAAATGGTCTTTTATCCCTGTTTCTAATTTAATTATGTTACAAAATTAATTAAAAATATAAATAAACCCACAATTTCCTGTTATAACATTTATTTCAAAATTGCATGAATGAGTTTTTGAACAATTTTGCGCTGGTGTGTAAGTAATTACTTGCGCGCACGGTATGTTTAAAACATGTTTTAAACGTTGAAAAAAAAAAACAAAATGAAATTTAAAAACAAAATCCTGTTCAATATGCGTTTAAAACGTTTTTATTTGTTTTAAACGTGTTTTTTATTCTCCTCATTTTATCTTTAAATTTACGGTATTCAACCAAAGAAATGCAAGTAAATGCTAACTACAAAGAATTTTCTTCCTGCGAAAGCATCTTCAAGATTTTGAAAATTTTCAAATGTTTTGAACTTTTGAGAACTTGAGAAGTCGAGGTCATCAAGAGTATAATGATTAAATATGAATTATTTTTGAATTTGATTTTATGACTTCAAATTTCAATAGGGAGACCTCTTACTGGTATATGGAATTACTTAAGGAAAGTCAAGGTGGATGGAATAAGTTGACTTATTTGAATTTTGTCACGACTTCCGACAGAAAGATGTTAGATGATAATTAAACGAATAGGGAATTTTATCATCATCAGAGCTCAATATGAAACTGCCGAAAAATCTTCATATATCATCAATAAACATTTTTAGTCTCAACGGCTAACCAGTGGCGGCGATTGGTGGAAGCAGAGGAAACAATGCATACAATACTCTTAGTTGAAATTCCTTTTTTTTTTTATAACCCGTATGTTCTTGAAGAATGAAGGAAAATCACAAAATAAGTACAAAATTTTTTTTTGAGTGGGGCGCCTTCTTTCATTTTGCTTAAGGGCGCCAAAATCGTATTGCCGCCACTGCGACTAACAATGCCAAAAGTGATTTAAATCAATTCCTTAATTACAGAATCATACGAGATATGAGATGACTACTCTATATTGAATTATAGATTTTGCGAATTATTAATAACACCTCTATTTTACAATCACATTTGTTACAGGGTGATTGAAAAAAATCAGAAAATCTTTAAAATCATTCTCACAATTATTCTTATTATAGGCATCATACCTTCTTTTTTCTTCAGTATCATGATTCATGAAATTCTCAATAATTTGATTTTATTTATTAATGTGTTATCGTGGTGATGTATTTTGATTCAAATGCTGGTAAAAACTTCCAAATGACACGATTTTTTAAAATTTCAGACAACGTGATGCGAAAAAATTAAAAAATTGTTAACAGAAATTCTGAAAATTTGAAAAATTGTTTCAATAATTCAAATATTGGAATGTTGAATAACATTAAAAATTTCCAAATTTATTATAGAAATAAAAATGCTAAAATCTTAAAATTAAAATGGTGAAAATTAAAAAAAAAAATCAATTTAATATTCAATTTATATATTCTCATATTAATGAAAAAACGTAAGCAACCATGTTGCATTACTGGAGCTGAGTTTTTAACTGGGGCTTGTTTAGGTTTGCAAAATATAACTTTGCCATCCTTCATGTTCACAGGTCATACCCAATACTAAGTTTGAAAATCCCTACTCATTTATCCCTTCTAAAACCACATAAGAAATTGAATTTAGAACAAATGCAGTACTTCTCACCATGCAATAATCATATGAACACATATTTCTCAAATTGTGACTATATGATACCCCTCAAATTATTCTCAAATTTTTACGATTAACAATTTTGGATCCATTTTGACCCACAAATAAATTATATCTATATACCATATGCTGGTCACGAATTAACCTTACATACGAAGTATGACCTTTGTAGCTCGATTTGGTCAGGAAATATGGAAGATTCGTGAAATTACCTGCATTAATTTCCCCTCTAAAAGTTGTTTTTTTATTTTAACTCCCCACCAATTCATTTGAGAAACTACAATTAGAATTGGTTAGATACATAAGCTCATTTTACCATATGATATCGCAATAAAAAATTTTCAACCTCTCAAGTAACCTAACCACATTTTGAGATGGATGACCCCTCCTTCTCCCCTCCAATATTATGTGTGGAAATGAATTTGAGATACAGTATACGCTTTATCCTCAATATACTCATGAATTCGTATTAATTACATCGAGATCACTCAAACCTTTTCCAAAATCTGACAATCTGTCATTGTGAATACATTTTGGCCCAAATTCAAGGAGTCACATTCTGAGCATCAAGTGATCCTACAGACAAAGTTTGGTTTTTCTAGTTTGATTCAGTGAGGAGATAATAATTATAGAGGATTCGTGAAATTTCCAATTTTGAATTTACCCTTAAAAACCGATTTTTACTTAAATTCTTCTTCACATTCACTTAAGAAGTTAAAACTGGAATATGTTACGTCACTCAATTAAATTTTAAATATATTTTGCTCAATGAATTGTTTCAAATAGCTGCAATTTTTTTTATACCAAGATAGAGGTAAAATGATACAAATTAACTCGCAATTTTAAAAATTCTATAAATTTGAAAGGAACTTTTGTATGACAACATCGTAACTTCTACTCATAAAAAAAACAAACTCTTATGTCACACGTGTAAAAAAGTAGTTAAATTTCTCACCTGTAATATCACGACATGCCAAGAAGTTGACGAGTAATATTCGATAAGACTTCAATTACCACCATTTTCCACTAAAGTCTCGCACATGAACATTTCACTGTACTCCAACAAAGCTTGAGTTGGGATATTACCAACTATCGAAGCTCACAAGTATGTATTCGTGTTACATGTCTATCCTGGTACTTGTGGTCACTTATAGTGAATCGACGTTGGCCAACTTGTATCCTGAACTCGGTAATAGTATTTCATTTGGAAATCTATTTTTGCACATCACTCATTTTTAATCAAACAAAACGCTTTTAGCCTTTTCTCACGTGGCTCCAACACTGCTCGACATCAATGTAAAAGAGACGAAATTCGTGGAGTCGAAAACGTCATTAACATTTCTCACGCCATTCACCGAGGTCTTCGAAGTAAATAACACTGGACAATCACGTAAGTATTACTAACCTATTCATCAATATGTTGCTGGTCGTCGACTCTAATTGTAATATAACTATTATTTGAAATTGCGCAGTCAACATCATTCGTAAGAAACATCATCCCGTTGGATTGGCTGGAACAGTGAGAGGAGGAGTGCTAGGTGATGATGTTTACTCGTATTACAGAACTAGATTTTACTGGAATGATAACACCACCATAGCTCCAATTCACTCTCACAAGTTTAATGAACGATGGTAAGTGTATATGATGAATTATACTTCCTTTAATCGTAATTTCCTATCTTCAGTTCAAGGTACCTGCGATTTCATGCTTTTTAGCAACAATATAGAAGCCTTGGTCTTTTATTTCAACAGAAAATACGGATCGTACGAAAATGCACTCAAACAATCCGACGGCATATTGCAAGTATCTGCGAAGATATATGTATTCGTAAGCATTGCAATGATACCTAAATCTGCCAAAATGTGTTGTAAATTTTAAATTTTACATTTTTTACATTTTTTCAAGGACGGAGCACCTTTAAACTACTTATACAACGCTTTCGATCATGTTGTGAAGAACATTCAAGAACCTGGCAAACACTGTTTTACCAAAAGTTCATTTACTTTTGTTTGGTTTATATTTTACCCTGAGCATACAACTTACTATGCCTATCGTGGTACTTATATTGATGATGATACAAAGAAAACTTATCCTGCTACTACCATAGCTTTAACAGGGAATGCTGCTAATTATATATCTTATCTTCAAGTAAGTTCCTTATTCAAAGATCATGAATCGACTATCATAATTAATTGTACTTGGTACGATATTTTTGCAGTTCAAAGAATCATTCGGAACGCTTAAAGATGAGTGCGGACAACCATTAGTCAATATTGCACCGCGATATCCTCAAGGAGACGTAACAGTAATACAGAGCAAAGGGGTCACCATAATTAATTTGAAGGGATGATCGGAAAAATTCTTTTCAAGTATCGAAAAATAATTTGTGACTTAATGAACGATGACAATCATTTTCAAAATTTTCTATACATATTTCTAGACAGACATTGCTCCATACAATGAATCTTGAAATTTAAATTCAAATTATAGGCAGTATACGTGTGAAAAAGAATAAATAAATAAAAAATCATTTTTATCGAGTATAATGAACAAATTACTACTTTTTCTAATAATTTTTTACCCTTTTTTCGTTACTTCTTCTCATCACCACTTTCACAGTTACCACTTTTTGGTCAATAATACCACACTGCTTACAACACGTTTTGGTTTGAACTACAATGTACCTACTCATCTATAGGTTTGAGATAAAATTTTTCAAAATAACCTATCGAATGCTTCTTGAGAAATTATTTTTTCCCACCATTTCGAGTTAAATGGGGGCATTCACTCAGAGTGAGTGGGAAGGAATAAAATATCGACGTTTTTGAAACATTTTTAAAGATAGAATTGATAGGCATTAATCAAAATTTTGAAATTTTCATCTCTGCTCCTTCAATAACTAGAGTAGGCAAATCAAAATCATCATACAAAATTGTAACATGAGTTTCTCTACACTTCATCCAACTGATCTTAGTAGTTAACTCTCCTGATGCGAGTGGAAAATTTTCTTCACTCAAAAAAATAAGCAATAAATTATTTCATTTCTATTTATGTTATCTTGTGACAGTAAATGATTTTAAATCTGTGAAACATAATATTGTATTTTTACTCATTTTTTCCCCATCATTTCTTATTGTGAATTAATTTTATCTGTTATCAGTGTTGCCAAATAAAAGGGAAAAATTGTTAGAAGTTTAGTTAAGATACATAATCTCAAGAATTATGGCTGGAAATAATCGAAAAACAAAATAATAATAACTTAGTTTCTTAAACTCGTGAAGAACAACCAAGAGAAATGAAATAATTGATAATCATTTACAGACAAACAAAATTTGGCGCTCGAAGGTACTAAAACCCTTTGGACCCAGTGTGTACCTCTACCTACCCATGTGCTATGAATGAGGTTTCGCAAGAGTGGATAATGCTGTACAATTTGAAATACTATTTGTACACTTCGTAGAATTGAAATATGAGATTAAAAATGGCCACGAAAAATTAGGAAAACTATCAAAGGAAAGAAAGTTAGAAGAGATTCAAATCGAATATGTACTATATTTCTACCTCACAGACAATCTTATGAATGAAACGCATTTGTCAATACGCTTACAATCACATTATCACTAACAAAACTGTAAACTTGTAAAATATTACTACATATATTTTATTCATGTCAAGCTTTTACATTTTAATATGAAATATCGGTCTTCACATCTTATCTCTATTTTAGCCAAATTACATCCGCTACAATAATTCTTAATCAATCAACGTACACATAGTTCATAAATTCGTACCAACAATATCCTCGAAATACGTGAATAGATAAAATTAGAAATAAATCGTCAAGACTATTTGTTCCTTAACCCTATTTACGATGCGATGCATGTGTCACAATTTTGAAATTTCTTTACATACATTCGACAAACTTCATATTTCGCAAGCTTCAATTAGCAGAATTCTGATAAGTAAATGACAACTGATTTTTAACGGCGGAACACATTTAGAATTTTACACTCTCACTTGTAAACAAATTTCACTTCCAACTTTTTTACCCCACTCGCGGGGGATGATGAGTGCGTTATTTAACTATCTCCATGTTACAATCTACAAATGCACTATAAGAGAACGAAAATGGGCCGCACGTTCAGTAGGAGAAATGGTAAAGCCATGATTGAATTTTTCATTTGATCTTGCTGTTCATCATAATTATGCTATTAAACTTGAATGCAAAACATGCACATGAAAACATTATAACCTCAGCCTTTAAAGAACTGCGTTCTAAATACTCTAATTATGAAACATTTGTGGTATCAGTTTTCAAAATGATAACTAATCACATTATTATTGTCGGAAGTTCACGCTGAAACCTTCCTTTGGAAACTATAAACATCTCAGAGTGAGTGTGGGTTTGCCAAAAGTAGCATTGCGGCAGCGTCTTAGAACAAAATAATTATAAACAAATTTGGCCGCAAAGCCTGATTAATTAATTTTGGGAAGAGAACCTGTTGGAATGAATCATCCCGAAATAACTATTAAAGTTACTACATACTAATAGGCTTAAAGTCCTTTAAGGAATAATTACTAGTATTTTGAATTTTGGCTATTTAGCCACGACAATAACTTGACAAGCGCTATAGGAAATGAAGGATTTATGTGCAAACTTAACTTAGTATTTATCTAGACTTTCTCCGTTTAGTCCTTCTGGTTTAAACACCACACATAGCATACGTAGCCTTCAAATAATTCTGGATCTTCAATCAAACTTTTTACACTTGTTTATTTAAAAATAAAACATCAACAAAAAAAACTACGAGCTCATAATGCAATAATCCTACTACATTTAAGAGTATAATATACCATATTAATTCAATATTTGAAAGAAAATCTTAATACTATATTTTTTACAATGCTCAAAATTTAATACAACAATAATACAATAGTAATAACAACATTAGTGCAGACCACATTTTGGCCAATTTATTATTTATAGCCTTTTTTGGCTTTACCGCCGTTAAGCCGTTTAGTCAACATCTTCATAGGATTGGTTGTGCACTTGACCTATTTATTGTAGGTCCAGTTTCCTACTTAACCAAGGTTTTTATTTTTTTAATTTTTTTTATTTTTTTATTTTATTTTATTTTTTTATTTTGAGACCAAACGCCGGATACCCCTGTATTCTGATACCACACATTCTATAAAGAAGGCTCTATGTAGCAGGGATGGAAAGCTAGCCGAAAGTTGAAAGCCGAAAGCCGAGAGTTGGCCAAATTTAGGCAGATAGTCGAAAGCAAAAAGTTCAAAAGTTTTAAGATTATTAGCAGAAAGCTAGCCAAAAGGCTTTTCGAACAGAGCTTTTTTTTTAGATTTTTGGTTTAGAAGCCATAATTCTAAGCAGATCGATAATAGACGCTCAAAAGTTCAGAAACATAAGCCGAAATGAGAAATCCAAAAAATTCATGATTAGATTTGAATATATAAAAAAAAAGGTTGAAGTATTTAAAAAATTCAAAAGTTTTAAGCCAAAATCTTAAAGTTATAAGCTGAAAGGCTGAAAGCTCATCACAATATAGCTAAAAGCTGAAACACTGAAAAGCTGAAAGCAAGCTAGCTATAAAACCTGAGAAGTTTAAAGCTAAATCTAAAAGTTTTATTTCTTAAAAACCCAGCAGAAAGCCAAAAGCAGGAGCTTTATTTTTCAGCTTTCCATCCCTGCTATGTAGTATGATTCCTAAGATTTAGATATAGTGGTATGTCCTCTTCCAACCTTTTTAAACATTTTCTCCGCTGAACTTTTTGTACTAAGCTATACGTAGAAACCACTGCCCACTCTCACCTAAAGACACGTCTTATCTGTACAGATTCCTTATGCGCTCCAACAACCCTACAAAACTGTTATTGGAAAGAGCAACATCCATACACAAAGAAATTAAAATCTTTACTGTCTGGAGTTTATAATGAAACAATATTAGCTTAGGTTCTAGGACATAAGGGCATTACTGGTAACAAATCAGCCAACCTTGCAACTGAAAGTGCAGTTGAGTATTTCCCATATCCCAACATTCCCATTCTACCCTCAGATTTCCGTTTTTTAGTTAAATCTCGCAAATAGGACAAATGGTCTTTGATATGCTAACACAACACATTTACAAATAAACTTAGATCTATCAAAGATGACACAGAAATAATAGGAGAGAAGCCTGTCTTTCCAGACTTCGTATCAGTCATTGTTGTCTAACTCATTCTCATCTTTTTTTCTCTAACTGCCTACACCTGGGTCCTGTGTGCTTCATTCAGCTGACAGTAAAACATGTCTTACTAGAAAGCCCAATATATAGTTCCCATAGATGACATGCGACACCTCCTTCTACCTTGGAGAATCAGAATCCACCATTCAATTATCAAAGTCTCTCATCTCAACTAGCCTTCTTAAACAGATCTGAATTCATAAGCACGTGCCTCAAGCTTCAGTGGCTGAAAATGGCACTAATAAAAAAAAGTACTTGAACGTTCTATGCATGGTTTGCATGGTCATTCTAACATGATCAAGCGAATTTTTTATTTATTATAGTAAGAATTTTTACTTAAATTACAAAAATCACGATTTATAAACTCGTGCTAGCACATTCATTACCTGCAAGTTTCAAAAAAGCAATCAAACTTCTTAATTATCGATATAATACAATAATAGAATAGAATGCAGCAATAGACCTTCAAAATAAAATCGCAAATGAAAATAATCGAAGCGAAGAAATTAATATTTATGTATCAGACTGAGAGTTAATTTAATCATTGGTGCAATTCGTTCCTTATAACCAAACGTATTATACAAATTGCGTTCTTTTGTTAGGTACTTGTAATTAGTTATTGAGTAGATGCTCATGCATCGAAAGATTAGATAGTGAAGTGAATTTGATTCGAAGTTTTAAAATGTCCTACATATTACTAAATGGGGTTCTTGTGGTGTTCTTAGCGTTTATTGGATTAAGTCGATCCTTTCCAACAATCCGTGAGTACTCTTTCTATGCTTCAAAAATTTTGTTTAATAATATAGATGGATAAAATTTTCTCCCTTAGTTGATCTATCGATTCCAGGTTTACCGTGGTCCAAACATAATATAAATACAAGTGTATGCGAAACAAAAGAATGTTTGCTAATGGGTACGATGTTTCATTAAAGTTTTGTTTCACTTAAAAGTATACTGAAATAAATGACGAGTGTGTAATAATTATTGAAAATTTAGATGAAAATTTCTTACAGAAAGTAGATTTAAAGCAAGATCCATGTCAAGATTTTTACCAATTTACCTGCGGACGCTTCATCAATTCGAATAAAATACCTATGAATACCTTAGTCGAATTCGAAGCAGCACTGGATGAAGTACACCAACAACTACATGATATATTATTAGAACCAGTCAACAAAAATGACAATAGAGCACTGAAAATGGCTAAGCAAGCGTACCAGTCTTGTAAGAAACATGGTAAGCAAAAATCTTGACATCTGAATTCTTACAAGGTGACATACTACAACACGATAACAACGCCATCTATACATGTATAGTTCGATCATACAGGGCGGCTACTCGATTAGAGATACAAAATAACACTATCTAGTTTTGTATTGCAAACAGGAGTGCTGGTAAAAGTGGAAATTATCTAACAATAAAGATAACAATGAACATGATTCGATGTTAATTATCAACTTTTTCTGGAATTTGTTAAATAATCGCTGTGATTAGTGTAATATAATTGCTTTTTGAATTTGAAAAAAAAAATCAATATTATAATCACAATAATTGACAAAAAATAAAAAATGATTAAGAAGTGAAAAGTTAAACTTGAACTTAATTGGAAAACATCACATTCTATATTCCTTGCAGGTGAAAAATCGTTATCTCGCAGCAGCAGTTGATCAAGCTGATTAAAACAAAACACTTCTGTACCATTATAAATAGATTTTTAATGAATAATCGTGTTATTATTATTCCTTAAATTATTATTACATATTGAATTTCGCTCCAAAAACTGTTTCGATTGCTTTCATTGTTACCAACCATAATTTTGAAGTTACCATTTTTTTACCTACTTCAGTTTTGTATCCTGAATCGAATAGAAACTAGACACCCTGTACATATAAGAGTAAAACTCAAAAAAATATTGTAGTTCAAGATGATTATATGGTAAAATAATATGAATCATTGAAAGGGTATCTATAGAAGAATCGCATCAAATCCAAAGGCTCTTTTTCCGAAGATACGTAAAATGAATTCCATGAGTCCTCAACTATAATAATCAAACTCGTAAAATTCGTAAAATGAAGTATTGATGTCGTAATGTCTGAAATAAAAACTATAACGCCACATGTTTTTCGAGGAAAACCCTTCTTCCAGATACCCTTTCGATTACGTTTGAGAAGTGACACTGCGAAAATGATGTGCCAATTCTACTAGTGTAGAAGGAAGTAGAGAAAACTTTTAGCGAATAGCTCAAAGTTGACAAGCTGATATGCTTTTTGTGTCAAATTAGTAACTATCCAAATCCACTCTCACAGATGTTTAAGAAACATAAGTTAGTTACTAGTTTGATACTAATGTGTGGGTGGATGCTAAAAATATACATCACCATTTATAAGCCTGAAGAGATCGCCATTACGAATTTCAGCTCCGATAGTACGGCAGGGTAGCTTACTTTATTATATTATTGACTTCCAAATTAATAATAAACATAAAATAAAGTATTTAAAAAATATATCATAATCAAAGACCTGAATATTAAAATTGTTTTTTTTTTTTAAACTCAGTCAATCATAATACCAATATACCACTTTGTTCACTAAATTGTTCGATAAACATTAAAATAAATTTCAGAACCCGTTGTAGAAGATGTAAAAAAGCTCATACAACACACCGGCGGATGGTCATTACTAGATCGCAACTGGCAGGAAAAAGATTTCACGTTGGATAAATTCTATTCGAAATCATGGGAAATGGGTTACCTTCCAACAGCATTATTCATCATAGATGTTATTAAAGATATGAAAAATTCTAAGAACGTTATTTTTGTAAGAATAAAAGATGACAGCATCTGAGATAAGCAATTAATATGTAATTAGAAATCATTCTAAAATTCAATTTCAAACCCCAACAGATAGCTAAAGAAAAAGAACCATCATATTTCGGCACCATTTATAAGCGTGATTTGTACTTGAACAAACTATTACCAAAAATATCGGCGAAACTAAAAGTGGATTTAATGCAAGTTCGAGAAAATTTTCAGGAATTTCTTGACGTAGATACACTTGTAATAGCTGTAAGTCTTTCTTTTCCAATTAGGATAAACTATATCATAGATTAACTAATTAACCATACAGAGACAGTCCAAAGCTATACAAAAATTTATCACTCATAATTTGTAGAAAAGGAGCCAGAAAAGTATGTTGATGGAACTAGTTCAAAGATAGCGCCTCAACATATTTTTCCTCTCCCCGCGACTTCATACGATACATAGAGTTGGTAGGAGGGTAGGAGATGGGCCAACGCCATCTCCTGCTTCCTTCTAGTTCTAGTTAACGCTATCTATGAATCTATGAAGAAACTATAAAACTATTTTTGCTCCGAGTATTGGATTTTTTATGAGCAATAATTTTTATGTGATGATGGGCTATGCATGTATGGTTAATCTATGACTATATGTACACAAGCAATGATGAGATAGCTTAGACAATTATTTCAGGCTAACGAACACGATAATTCAAACGATATAACTATATTTCAAATTTTTGAGAATAAGGTAACACTGGCAGAAATGAAGAATAACTATAGTAATATTCCGTGGTTTAATATATTCCGTTCTCTATTCCAATCAACGATCATACATAATAATGAAACTATTGTGGTAGAATGTCCCGAATGCTTAACTTCGATTGATAAGTTAATCAGTAATATTCCAAAAAGGTTTTATTTCATACTGAAATGATCTTAGAACTCTATTTCCACGATAAACAAAAAGAACAGCGATATAACTTCAAATTTTTGTTTTTTAGATCATTAAATAATTATCTCATGTGGTCATTAATCCTTGACGTTTTCGTTGAAGCGGATAATGATTTATTAGAAGCATATTTGAATATTTTGAGTGAAGAGAACAAAGAATTATTAGACGTGGAAGTATACTGTGCTCATCATACAATCAAGTATAAATCCTAAAATGATCTCGCAAGTCGACAACATACTTGAGCAATTCTTTTACACTTCATTTCGTAATCATAACATCCTTCTTTATCGTTATGTAGTTCTTTCAGAAGAGTCATGGATTACGAATACATTAAACGTCATTTTGATAAAAGCTTACGATCTGACGTTTTGAAATTTTCTCAAATTCTGAGGAATACAATGGAGGAAATTATGCGGAACAGTATTATGATGGATCCCAAAACTAAGTACATATTTAACATAGAAACATGGTAATATTAAATATGTTAATCCAAAATTCTCTAAATAAATTGTATGTGTCAATAATCTAGGCATCGTGCAATCAACAAACTGAAAGCTATAGATTTTCAAATAGCTTACGACGATGATATAAATAGCGAACAAAAATTACTGGCTTATTTTGCCGATGTGAGAGTTATTATTATTTTTCTAAAATTAATTTCTATAGTATTTTCAATATGTTCTTCACATTATAGCTCAACGTAAACCTTGAATCATATTTCCTTTCTATCATGAATATATCGAAATTTACAACACAAAACCACCTACAATTGCTTTCTAAGCCTGTCGAAACAACCAATTATTATTTTGAAGCTACTAAAGAAGCGTTAGAATATTCTCTGATACACAATACTATTTGTAAGCTTATTTTTTCCTTAAAATGTTTATTTATGGATGCACATTAATTGGTAAACTTACGCAGATATCTCTGCACACTTTCTCGGCCAAGAATTCTATTCGAATAACAGACCGGAATATTTGAATTACGGAGGTCTCGGTTTTTATTTTGGTCATGAATTGCATCATGCATTCGATGAATGGGTTTGTGCAATCAGTACCAGAGTTTTTGTTCATATTTACCTTCACTCGATTGACCAATTTAATTCTTCAGGGTATCCATGCAAACGAACGAGGTAATCTAGAAAACTGGCTGACAAATGAAACGAAAAAGAATTACGACCAAACGATAAACTGCTTGGTGGAACAATATTCCAAATTTATCAATAAGGAAACAGGAAATAAAGTAGGTAACTGAAAAACTGTGTAATTAGCAAAGAACCAGCCGGACTCCGATGACCAGATTTCTATTGAGCAAGTTTTGTTGGAAAGTATATCACTACAATACCCAGTAGCTAACATTTCAGATCCTATATTGACACCAGGGAAACTTTGTTGAGAAATGAGTAGCAGCTCAGTTCAAAGTATTGAAAAATCATAACACCCTTTCCCATTGTTAAATGTGACTGAAATTTTGGCTGCTAGGTAGTGGGCACTGTAGTAATATACTTTCCAATAAAATTTGCCTCGCAGAAATTCGGTTGTTAGAAGTCTTTTTGGTTATCTTTTCAGAATAACCATAATTGTTGTTGTTTAACTCTACAGAATTTCTAGGTTAATGGTTCACAAACATCGAGAGAGAATTTTAGCGACAACGGGGGTATTTTCGTCGCCTATAGAGCATATGAAAAATACCTGAAGAACAACGAAGAACCCAAGTTACCGCATTTTCAGCAATTTACACCTCGTCAAATGTTTTGGATAAGTTCTGCGGCCAACTGGTGTGTTAAACGTTCCAAAAGAGAAGCAGAAGAACGAGAAATATACGACAACCATGCTTTGGTGCATATTAGAACAAATGGCGCCTTGATGAATAATCAAGATTTCGCTAGAGATTGGAATTGCCAACCAAAAACACCTATGAATCCTGTTGAAAAATGCGTTATATGGAATTAATTATGACTCCTCCAACACACTTTGCCACTTATTGCAAACTTCAAATTGAACTTTTTAGGAATTCTACGAAGAGACTTTTACAGGATGCCTTGTCTCTGTATAACGCCAGTAACACCAATCATATCATATGTAGACCCACTTATAATTAATGGAAGCTTGTGTATGCAACTGACTGAAGGGGCAAGAATATAAAGTTCGGAAAACTAATGACATTATAATTATACGATATTGTAGAAGTTAGTTCGAAAGAAATGAAATAAATTTAATCATTTTTAGAATCAGTTAGACATAGCATTGGTTACAAAATAGGCAAATAAAATATTTTAGAAAAAGAAAAAAAAAACATTCCATTCATAAAGTATATAATATCAGAGATCTCAAATTTACCAGCTTTCGTTAAATTCAATGGGCTAACTTCAGCTCTAAACAACAAAAGATTCTATCACAAATATATTAGAAGGAATAAACGATTATTCGGTGTGAAGAAACGAAACCGTGTTTAGTGAAGACTGCTCATATTTACGCCATCAAAAAACAAATATTCGAGTTAAAATATTTCAGCCTTCCTCAAGTGGTTTAACCAACATTAGGCGAAAAAATTTATGTAAGAGAGAAAGTATGAATAAGTATGTTGTCAACATTTATCAATTCCTTCAAGATTGAAGAATGCAACTCTACTGGCGTGAATATTAGTGATACATATCTGATGCCCATTTTCACACGTATACGTTGAGCATTGTATAACGATATAGATAGATATTCTGAGGTGTCAGTTTTTCGAATTCCTTCAATACTTCGTGTATGCTATCTTCATATCATTAATATGATACAAGTTGCAATTTGTGGTAGTCAGAGCATTTAGTGTCAGATTTCAACATTCATAATGATTTAAATGAGACCATTCAATGTGATTAAATTTTTTATGCCTTCAAACTTTGAGACGAAAATCATGGAAAATACAAAAAATAAATAAAAACTGAAAATTCTTGAGATTTCTAATTTTTGGATATATTTACTCTGTGAATCTAAAAATTTTATCAATAAGCAATGTTACGCAAAAAATCAATTTCGTAACATTCCAATAGAAGTTTCTTTTGAATATAAATTTTTTCATCTTCACCGAACCGTTCAACACCTGATGGAGGCAAGGCTACAATCTGTTATTTATGAATGAAAACAACTCTGATACTATCACGTAATACGTCAATTTTTTTCTAAAAGATAGCGCGCTGTATGAATATTGAGAACATTATTTATGCTGTCGCCTGTGCAACTCTCGCGTTGGTTTTTCTATACTTATTCAAACTCCTACTTAATTTGTCGATACTTGAGAACTAGTATCGATATTAGGCATCGATAATATCGATATCATAGAGATCGATATTCATTAATATCGAAAGAAAAGTATCGATACATCAATATCGATATAATCGATACTTCGATATTTGCAAAAGTGAAAAAATCCTACAAAAATCACGAAAATTTATTTAGAAAAATCAAAAAATGCAAAATGCAATGTACACAGGCTAGATGAAAGTATAATAATAAGGTAAAACGAGAGAATGTAGAAAAATTACAATTCAAAAAGTAGTTACGAATAACAGAACTATAAAAAAGTACAGAATAGACAATAGAAAAAAATGAAATTGAATATAAAAATAACACGATATCGAAAAGGTCGATATCTCAAAATTTGGTATCGATATTAATCGATAACGATGTTATCGATTTTTCAAAGTATCGACACAGTATCGACAAAATATCGAAAAAATATAGATCTGAAAAAATATCGAATTGAAAACATTCATGTCTCAAAATTTGGAGCGGTATTTTTCGATAACGATATTATCGATTCTTCAAAATATCGACACAGTATCGATAAAATATCGACAACTCCAACTCATACCTGTGTAGTAAAACTTTCGAAAATGAGACCCATCTCGAGATCAAGGGCGATTCCAAATTTCTTTCGAACATATTCGACAAATTTTAGAATCATTGGAATATGAATTTTTAGAGAGAGAGAGAAAAAACAACAAGAAACGATGATTTTCGATCCATCCTAAGTGTATAATATATCGATGATTTCAAGTTATTATTTTCTCATGCCCCTTCGAAAATCCTATAGACTATTCGTTTCTCATTTACGTGATATGAATTGCGATGGATAGTGGTGGAAATTTCCGTGTACTTTTTTCTTAGTTCACCAAACAAAATATGGCGAACTTTTATTTCAAATAAATAAGTTCTTACTAAGTATAAAGAATGTTGAAGTATTATTACTTTTGATATAATTATTACACAAGTTGGTAACTAATTACCTATATCTGATTCTGATTTCTAATTTATATCTATCAGTAGCTTATATATTAGGCACACTAAATATTTATTTTCAAATAAAGGGGCAGGGGGGTCGTAGTTTCATTAAATTTGTTTATTGATAGTTTCGCTTTTCCTCTTCATTTCATTTTTAATTATTTAATTAACAGATTTAACCCTTTATTTGAAATAATATTTGAAACACCATCAATCAGGAAATTCGAACATGTAAATAATATAAAATAGTGCCCTCCCGTGGGGGTGCTCGCGTCTATTGCTAAAATATTATAATTTACAACATATGTATAGCGCTCCTCTCTTCCATAAAATAAGTTTGCACTTCAGCAAATTTTGATGAATAAATCGTTCACTATTGAAACAGATGATTTTTTGTTATTTTATTGAAGTTTATTATCAGTCGAATTCGAATTTGAGTGGAAGAAGAGGAAAAATATATGAAAAAAAGATCATATAGTATGACGCGGTTATATGTTCTACTTTTAACAAATTAAAACATACAAATAAGGAAGCGTGAATAGTCAGCGCATCTAAAAGTGAAAAAAAAAAACAAACGAATTTAATCCCACATTTCGTTTCAAAAAATACTATTTTCTAACTGGCTGCTTACACAAAATTAGATTCATAAAAAAGTGACTGTAATAGGGTTTTTGTAACTTCTACTATTTCAACCTAACATCGATTTTTTAATCGACAGCAAGCGAAAAAGGGATGAAAAATAATATACAAAGACAATTGTCCAATCAAAGGGCACAATAAAACCCATATTCCTTTTCAATCTGAATTTCGACTCTTTACAAACCATCCCCTCATCCATTCACCACACGGAACCCGATTCAAACCAAAACAAACTCCGTCATCCATCTTGATTCCGGTAGCCCGGACGTTAAAAACAACGCCGAATATTTCACCTTGGTCGTTCGTATCGGTCATATAGAACCCCATCGTAGCACCCCTTTCGATTGAACCCTTTTTGCTCGCAAACTACACACCGCCAACGTTCACGAGGGCGATACTACCAACTCCGTCAACGGAAAGATAATTTATGGAACCGAAAAAAAATTGATGTTCTCGTTAGTCGTTTTTTTTTTCTTAATATTACCTGTTTTCGATCGGATGTAACAAGTTGCTCTTTTGTTTCGTAATAATTAATTTACACGTCTAATTAAGCGTTCGGCGACGACGAAGGAAAAAAGTCCACCTAATAAGACACCGGTGTAACATGTTAAAACGACAAGATCACCGGATATTGCGGTGCGCGACGATGAGTCGTAAATGAGATAATTTATCTGATCCAGATACCTACGCAACATACACATGCTCCCCAAGACCGACCGAGTAATTTCAACTGATAGTTACAAAGTATACTGGAAGTTTTGTATCTTCGTCGAGCTTTCGTTGTTAACTTATCCGTCGTAAATCAAAATTATATTTTTATTTCTTCTCGTAGCTCGTACAGGTTGTAAATCCGAACGGAAAAATTACCTATATAAAATTTTTTATTACTCTAGTATGGTTGCATCGGTCGGTCGACGTAATGATCTCAAAGTCTATATACTTTAACGCCTACAAGTTGAGAAAAATCTCCCGTAGCGATTGTTCGAAACTTTTATCGTCGACGACCTTGAAATTAATAAAAGAAACCTATGTCTGACATGGGCGTCGCTCGTTCAACTTTCTTTCGGTATGTTTACATTGTGAACAATCAGTGGAATGGAGTCTCATCTCAAACCGTGTAGTTTTCGCGAAACGAACCGAAAAAAAAAATAGGAATAATAAAAACCCTTCGAAACACGTTAAATTTCATCGCCTTCGTAAATAAACCGTCTAGCCTACGGTTACGTCGGGAAGAAAAAAAGTCTCGTGGATTTTTTTAAATTAAGAAAGAAAAAAAACCGTTTAATTTTAGAAACCGCGGTTACAAAACAGCCGGCGATGGAGCGTTGTAAATTCACCGGTAACGGCGGTCGTTCTTACATAAAGAAGCGTTGGTATAATAGGTGGCAGTTGCACGAGCCCACCTCGCACGTGAGTTCCCTTCACATAGAGAACACGAAATCCCTCGCGTTCGAGTCTGATATTTGTATAATCGAATGCGAGCAGAAAAACCATGCACCTCTGCTTCACCGAGCTATGCACGTGTAAACGAGCCCTAACTAGTGGGGATACCAGGAATAGGGGGGCCTGCACAGACGTGGCGCAGCGTCGAAGGGCAGGATAGAACGACTGCAGGCTCGAAGTAACCTTGGCCGAGGATCCAGCACTCTGTACACCGCCGATCGGACATTCAACCACTCGAATAACACACACCGAAGGCCATCTACATTAGTTCTTCGGTCGACGGCGTCTTTTGTTTCCTCTCCCTCTTTGTGGTAACGCATTATCTATACGGCCGAAGCCGCGTCTGCATTTGGAATGTATATTCTCACACATTGCCTCCGCCGAGGCGCAGTGCAGCCAACATGTGAGAGAAAATTTTCCACTTCGATCGCCGATCCGGCGTCTCTTTTACAACTCGTACGCATCCGACTCGGAATTTTTTGGTTGCCTGCCATTTTTTTTACGCCTCACTCGACGCTCTTATTTCCTGTTCGTATTTTTATTTCATCATTGTTCGCGCGTGTACGTCCGAAAGCGTCCGACGATTTTAATTAGCGCGCCGAATCGACAAGGCGAAGGATGGAATTTCAATTATGAGAATGTACCGCACATTTCGCCTTTCGGACACCGAAGCAGCGTCTTCGAAGCCCACTGAATGGTAGAAATTCGCGTTCACACGAATCACCAAACCAGTTTCATATGTTTCGAACGAATCGAAAATCCGAATCCAACGCCGATCACGATGTAAAAATAAAACAACCTTGGGGTACCTATATTCGAAAAAACCAGTGGGCGCGAGGAACATTACAACCGTTGACATTGAAATTTGGAAATCCAAAACATATTCGAATGCGGGTTCACAAAGGTAACCAACACCGTACCCAGTACTCGGTCTATATTCCTGAGCTACATGATTTTCATCGCTCGTACTCTACAGCCGAGCCACACTGATCACGTAAAATGCTCACATTTTTCATGTACGCAGCGACTATGAGTATTTTCACACGTTTCCGAAATGATATTATGTTTCCTGTCGTGTCACAATGGCAAATGACACGATACAACTAAAGTGCATCCATCCGCCATATCCTTGTGAATTATTTGCAACGATAAGGCGTAAAAAAAGCGTAATTTTTCAAGCCCCTAGCAAAAGGAAATACGCATCGTAATCTCCATTAGCTCGTCTCGTTCCTACATGCTTTTCTATCATACTTCCAGTCGGAGCTGCCGAGAGCTCGAAATGAGCCTTGAGCAGGATCAGTTTTTGAGATATCTACGATGCAAGTATATTTAATTAGAAATAATAGTAAAAATTGAATTTTTTACACATTTTTATTAGTATTTTTGAATATTTCTAAATTTCTAATTTTTTTTTCATTATTATATAATTTGATTCATTTAATGAAGTTTTCAATTTACAATTTTAATCAAATTTTTCACCTTATTTTTTCATGTTGCAACAATTCATTATAAAACTTTTCTTCATTTTCTCACATTATATTCTTTTATTCTTAATTTTTAGATTTTTTCCATTTATGAACAGAGTTTTTTTTTTTTTTTTTTTTTCTAAGTGGGACAGGGCTTTATTTTTGAATCTTTCATTTCAACATAATTTTTTCATTATTTGAGTGTTTTACATTTCTCAACATTTTTTCAGCTTTCTACTTATTTTCATTTTCTTAACATTTTAAAAAAAATACTTTTTTCAATTTCAATCAATTTCCTTAATTTTTTGAAAATTTTTTATTTTTATACATTTTATATATTTGAACACTTTTCCAACTTTCAAAAGTTTTCAATTTTTAAACTGTTTTTTTTCAAACATTTCCTTCGAGACGTTTTTATTTTCATATACTTTTCTCAATATTTGGGCGCCATTTATGAACTTGTAGATGTTGCATTTTGAACACTTTTTCAACTTCAGAATAATATGATTTTTGAATTGTTCTTTTATTTATTTATTTATTTTTTTTTGAAGTATTTTCCTCAAGAAGTTTTCATTTTCAAATTTTATCCTTGAAATTTGGGTGTTTTTCCAATTTTGAACAAAGTTTTATTTTAGGAGGGGGAAGGACAGAGTATCATTTACAAGCAATTTTGTATTTTTCGATTTCTGCTTATTTTTTTAGAATTTTCTCAAAGAAATTTTCAGTTTTAGAGACTTGCCCGAATTTTTGAACAATTTTTCATTTTTATATTTTCTATTTTTGAATATTTTTTCAACATCATGAAGTTTTCAATTTTTAAATGGTATGTTTTTTTTTTAACATTTTTCCAAGACGTTTTCATTTCACCATATTTCCTCGATATTATGCTATTTTTCTATTTTTGAAGAAGATTTTCTTTTAGTAGGAAAGAGGACAAGGAGCAACAGAGCTTTAATTCAAATAATTTTTTTCTTCAGTAGGTATTATTTTTTTTTCTAACTTTTTTCATTCTTTTATAACTTCTTGGCGGACATTTTCAATTTTAGAAATTTACCAATTTTTAAATAATTTGTAATTTTTGGAAATTTTGTATCGTTGAATACTTTTTCAACTTCTATCGATTTACATTTTTTATGATTTTTTTAGTTTCAAAACTATTCCTCAAGACTTCTTCATTTTCAAATATTTCTCTTAAAATTTGAGTATTTCATTGTGGAACAAATTGTGTTGAAAGGGAGGGGAGAAAGAAATATTTTTTAGGGACTTTTTTTTTTGAAGACATATTCAAAAGTAGATACTTTTTTCAATTTTTGAGTAATTTTTCATTCTTAGACATTTTTCATTTCTAAATGCTTTCTACTCTTAAGTGGTTTTACATTTTTTGATAATTTTTCCAACTTTTGGACATCTCTTTTTAATGTGAAAATATAAGACATTTATGCTTTTTTAGATTGCCCAGGTTCAAAGCAACTTACCCCTCATCAGAGGAGACGGAAGGTTTTTTGGTAGCGGGTAGGCTGTAAAAGCTATTGTCCTTATAAGAAACTCAACTAATCATTTCATTTTTTTTTAAATTTACTTAATTTTCAAAAATAATTATTTTCATTTTTCCAAAGATTCGATTTCTAAAAAATAGTCTGCATTTTTTAAGTACGAAAATCATTCCTGTTCTCGCCCAATCATGACTCTTGGTCACATTGTCAATCCATTCAGCAAATCGTAAGCTCCAGGCTTTTCTCAAGAACGCACACACACCAGAAGTAACAAAGCAACTAAGTTCGATCGCTTCGGCGGTTCATCGAACTCGGATAATTTTTCAACCCTGAAAAGCAATTTTTATCGCTAGACAATCGCATTAGAATTTTCTCAATGGCGATCTGCGATCCACATTTCGCTTGCTTTTGTTGTTTTTATAGTAATTTTTTCGATTTTACGGTAGAATCTTTATCTACAAGGTCTTTCCAATTTAAACTGCCATTATCTTCAAGGTAATGCTTTGTTACTCGTACTCGGTGCTCCATAAACGTTCATCAACCTCTATACGCGCGATGCTGTGCCTATCGCCTAGGCGCGTAACAACGCTACACAATTTACCCATCGTCGTTCGCAGACCGTGATTAATTTTTGGCAACATTATCAGCGTTGCATCGTCGCACGAAAAACTCGACGGAGACCGCAGTAAGCGGTGCATCTTGGAGCGTTGCGCGTACAATAAAACGACTTCGATTGAAAGAAAGAAGAAAAAAACGTCTCGTAAAATTACACGATGACGAATAATCATAGAAATTGACCGAGTGTTTGCGAAGCTTTTATTAATACTGGTTGTTTATTGCAACCGTGGGTATATTTTGTACTGGCTCAACGGCCTTTTTATAGTGTGTAAATGAAAGATCATGAAGCCGCCGTTGCATATACCACACACGTAGATTACTTCAAACGTACGTAAAATCAAATGCGTAGAGAATTCATCATTTTTTTTTTTTTATAACCTAAACTTAAAAATTTGAGTGGCGTGCAAACGAACTGAACAACAAAGCCAACAAAAAAATCACAATAGGAAAATAGTAACAATCTCGAGAAAATCTATTTAAAAGCTGAAAATTTTGATATACAACCAGTAAAAATGAAAAGAATTTCAAAATAAAATGAAGAATTTATCGAATACGAAGAAAACTCAAATCTAAACAACCAATTCACTCACGAGTAGGTAAAAAATTACTCCCAAAAAAAAAAAAAAGAAAAACAATAAGAAGTAAACAAAAGAATAAAAATATTTAAACTAGTTGAGCAAAAAAAAAAAAAGAAATAGAAGGAAACATAAAAAAGTCTTAATGAAGTATAAAAATCAGAATAAATTTTAAAAAGTGACAAATGGAGCAAACATTTTGAAAATGATCAAAATCAATCAAAAATCATAAAAATCACCAACAATTGATAAAAAAAAAAATACGAAGTACATTTTCACAACATCAAAATCAATTAAGAATGCTTCAGGAACGATAAAAAAGAATCCAAAAGTACAAAAAAATGTTCAATCATCTATTTGGAGAACACAAAATATAATTTAAAAAATGATCAAAAATAGTGAAAGCCATTCAAAAACTGTCATAAAATAAAATAAAAAAATTAAATCTTAAAACATCGAAAACCATGATTATTATTGATTTAAACAATGATAATAACGAAAAATGGTTAAAATCAACAAAAAAAATCATAGAGTGGTCAACAAAGAATTAGGAATACTCAAGAAATAATAAAAAATTATGATAAATTAAAAAGTGGAAAAATTTAATGATAAAGAAAAATGATCCAAAATTATGAAAAAATGAAAAATTAACAAAAATACCAACAAAATCAATGTGCAAAGTTGAAAACCATCGAATTGGCTACAAAATTATCAAAAAATATGATAAAGGTAAAAAACTAGGAACAATTTTTCCTAAAAAACTTCATTACCTACTTGAAGAAAAAATTACAAAAAATAGTGAAAATCGATAAAATATGCTCTATAGATGATGAAAATGATGATGATTAATTATGAGAAAAATGAATAAATTCAACAAAACAAGGCACAAATTAATGATGAAAAATAAACATCAAGGCATGAAAAATATTAAAAATTTGATCGGAAAACTCAAAGATGAAAAAAAATGGATTGAAAAAAAAACAAAACAAAACAAAATTGGATTAACATTTAAAACCACGAAAATAGCCATAACTTATCAAGAATGGTAAAAAAAATAATGAAATATGACGATGAATTGTAAAACAAGAAGAACAAAAAACAAATTCATTTCAAAAACTCGAGTGAAAAATGAATTTTAAAAATCAAATAAATGACCAAGGAATAATAAATATACGGATTCCAAAATTATGAAAATTTTCAAACTCAAAAGCGATAAAAAATAATAAAACTTGTGAAAGTTATGGTAAAGTTTATGTTCAATGAAAATGAAATAAATCTTCAAAGAAATCAAGAAAAATATTAAGAAATCAATAAAGCGGCATAAATGCGTAAAAAATTGTGGAAAACCGTTAAAAATAATTCACAAAGATCAAGTTTACTCACACAACATTCAAAATTTAATTGGAAAATTAAAAAAAAAATAATGATTAAGAAATGATAAAGAATGATGAGAAATATAATGACGAATCACCAAAAAAGAAATTGGAAATGTGTGTTTTGGAAACTCAAGACAAATAATCAAAAATTTACAAACGCAGAAAAAATTATCGAAAATTAATGAAAATGATTAAAGTCTCAAATCAATCGCAAAAAGTACAAGAATACATTTAAAAAACTCGACAAAAATGATCAAAAATCAAAAAAAGTAACAAAAAAAAAATTAAGTAAAATGTTCAACATGAGAAAAAAATTAAAAATGAGTCACAAAAAATTCTAAATCGCCAAAATAAATTCAAGAATTCTCATTTGCAAAAAAAATCAAAAAATCGAGGAAAGGAGGGGAGGGGGATGACAAAATTCGACAAAAAATTCACGTAAAAATTAAGGAATAGTGACGAAAGAAAAAAGAAATATGAAACAAAAATTAAAAAGAAAAAAGCCTAAATTTTATTGAAAATGATTACCAATCGTCAAAAAAATGTTTTAAAAAATTCGCAGAATTATGAAAAATGAAGTAGTATAATAAAAAATTACTCTAAAGTGAAAATTAAAGAGAAAGTACAGGAAATTTCATAAAAAAATTGAGCGAATTGGAATGAAAGGCAATAGCACCAAGGTATATATATCAATAATCAATCAGTTGCAGAAAAAGAAAGCCGCGAAGGATGAAAAAATTTTAATGCACTGAAATGTAGGAAGAGTTCTAAAAAGTTGAATGAAAAGTGCGGATATCAATAAAAATCAAGAACTCACGCGTAAAAAATACAGAGAAAGAAAAAAAAATTCGGGAAAAACAATGAATCAATAAAAAATGTCATACAAAATTTACTGCATAATAAAAAAAAAAAAGCAAAAATTTGGACACAAGAATTTTACTTAGGACCTCCCCTAACACATTCAATCTCATGAACAAGCTAAGCTATTGTCGTAGCTTCGCAATCCAAGCGATCTACATATCGACGTAAAATAGATAAATCAAAACCCAACGATTTCTTTCAAATCACACGCCGGTGCCAGAATACTTATTCAAATACACAATGCTACACCAGCACGTTTCCATTGAAAAATGACCGTTGCTAGAATGGAGTTTGAAACAATACTCGTCCAGTCCACGAGAAGTCGTTTACAAAGATTTTCTTCCATACACACATCCGCAGACTATATTTCAATCAACGCCAACTCAGGAATAACTACAATCTACGCCGCCTGGTATCCGCATAAAACGGCCAACCGCAGCGCAAGAAAGCTCCGCACGCGGCTGGGACTCGTAATATTCGAAAAACCACCACAGTTAGTCACATTATACGACCCAGTAGCATAAATGTTTTCCGTTCGGAGGAGCGAAAAAAACCGCACCGATGCGTGGGAAATTGTTGACTCAGCTACGACGAAAAATTTATCACCTCGAGTACCATCACGGTGTAGCCTTGACACTCGACGAAAGTACCATTAAAAACAGGATTTCGTACACGACGGCGCTTATTACTTACTGTGGCGATGATCAACAAAGGAACATTTTGATGAGATTTGTCGACGAGTGTATGCTCTCGTTGCCATAAAGAATACCTCGAAGACCATCGTAATTTATCATCGTTTCACTATGTATCGTTCGTACGGTTCGAGTATACACTGTGTACATTCCGCTACAGGTATAAGGTGACCGAACGCATACAACGTTAAGTTTGGAAAAAGAATTTCGTGGGAGTTAGTGGGTGTAGCGTACAGCGTTTATTTTACCCACCGTGCTGTGGTATTGCGAAACGAGAAGAGACCGAAGACCGCATCGGCAGCGGTGGTGAGGAACACAACTCGCTTTGTACTCGTGAATGTCTTTGACCTCCGGTTCTTGAAAACAACAACCTTCCTTCTCTGGAAGAGCTCGTACAGCACTGCTAAGGTATTGCTCGATGATTAAACGATGGAATATCGCGTGCCCGTTCGTTTGCCCGCGTTTGATTTACGCGTCGAGCATGAAGGAATTTTCGCCATTGCCTGGCTCGCTGTCCAATCGTATTTCGACGCGGGAGTATTTTTCGCGAGAAAATCGTATTTTCGTCGGTTATCGCGTCTTCGTCTCCCTCATGCGGGTAATTTCCACCGAAACTGGTCGATATTTGGGGTCGCCGAGCCGGGGCACCGTTATTCGCCGATAATCATTACGCCAGCGTGTTTAACAGGTTCCTCCGAGCTACGGGATATCATTTTTTGCCGAAGGTGCTGCGAGCTGTCGACGTCGTATCAGTACTAGATCATACATGTATAAACTTTATAATTCGAATGGACATTGTGAACGATCGAGTTGCCATATCGAAGTGAAAAAAAACCGCCTTCGGTGGCTACATGCTCACGATCCGAGTTCAACGTTCAGCTATTCCATCATTAGTTCGGCGTGGCCATACGCTGAAAAGTTTTAAAAATAACCGCGCAACCTGTAGTAGTTTTACATGTACCGTATCAAGTTCGAAGTAGTTTTTAACGTTACGGAATCGCAACACAACACTCGCATTCGTGTTCAACTCGAACCATCGAGTAACCGGACATTTGCTCCGTTGGTCGCTGTTCCAAGTGGACACGATTCGCTGATTCTCAACAGCCAGTGCTGGTTGTAAACGTCCAACACCAAGTTGTTCGGCTAAAAGCAACATAAACCCATCCTGTGCTACGAGCTAGGCGTATATAAACGCCAAATCCCATTCTTAACCACACCGTTATTCGTTAGGTGAAACACACAATCTGGCTTCCCGAAATAATCCAAGAAATTAAGACTGAATAGGGAAAGACTTTGGCGGCAAGTTGAATTTCGGTATAATTATACTGATTCATTTTTATGTCCTCAACACGAATTTGAAGAGTTTGGCCTGTTCGGGATAAGCATTCCTCTACACTGTGGATTTTAGCTCTCCAATATCTCCTCAAATATTGGTTGCGGTACAAAAATGGGATTTATGAAACGTACTTAATATCAAATTTCCTATTAGATGACTCTTGAGCGATATTCGTGAGCTCGAAGAATCAAAGAGATGTTTCTGGCTCATATCTACGCAAATATTGGTTCTCATGCAAAAACGGTATCTACAGAAATTGCATAGGTGGATGAGCATGGTGAATTTGCCTTGGAGCCATTTCGGGCCAATATTTGGTTGATGGGTGAGTATTATCATGAAACATACCGAGGTTTTGGGTCCCAACCAATTCCTTTTTTGAAGGTGCCACTTCATGTGAAAAATTAACAGAAAACCTAGATCGATTAATTTAAACAATTTTTCGCTATGTTGTGGATCTACATGAGAGGCATCACAGAAAAAATCAACAACCTTCCCAATATTTTCACCCAAAATGACTTTTTTCAGTTTCTTGATAGCACTCGCCGACCACCCAAGTATTCGCCGGAAATTGTTCCAAGGTAAATTTGCTATGCTTAACCATCCATGCCCTTTCCTATCAAATGACTTGAGAACGGTATTCAAAAACACAAGGGGGCTGAAGCAGGGTTAGCGGAACTTTTAGCACCGGCCCTGGGAAAACTATGTGTAGGGGCGCCCATGAAGTAACTGTAAAATCCCTTTCCCTCCTAGAAAAAATGAGCGATTCTGTACTTGATACTTTTAGGTAATAAAAAAATAGCAATATGACTTGGAGGATATTATTTTTTCTAATGCAAAAAAACGTAAATAAAAAATGAATTTCTCAAATTAAAAATAAGTAGGTAGCCTATGTAATAAAAAACAATACTGATTAGTAAAATGAAAATACACAGACATTTCTTTCTGAGTAAAAATTTTGAATGTATTTTATGGAATTTTTCAGTATTTTTAGAATTATACTTGTTATATTTTTGATCTCGCGCCCCCTAAAATGAATACTAGCGGCCAACCCACCAGGATTTCCCCGGTTCCTCGGTGGGTTCCACCAAGCATGGGCTGAAATTACAAATGATCAGAGAGATAGGCTTTTCAATTTTAGTAGTCATAACATGCGAAGTGTATGCTTCACATTTTGATGTTAAAGCTACAAAAATGCTAAAGAAAACATCACTGAACCCGAATCAAGTTATGAAATGTGCCAAGGAGTTCTCTATTACCTTTGAGGTACGAAGAAGGGGGTAGTACTATAAATAACAAATATACGTACATTTTACTGCTAAAATACGTATTTAGAGCAAATTTCACCCCATCTATCAAACCCTCACCCCTTAATACGATCTCACCGTCATACTTTCTTAAATATCATTTTATCAAAACAATTTACTCAAATCTCCATCGCTGCTATGGTCCACTTTCGCAACTGACATACTCATCGTTGTTATCGTCTTCGAGGGAACCCCACTCTTTGATCCATTGTACCATGTCCCTTAGTGTTCAAGAACACCATTCAGAAGGGAATTGGTAGGAAAGTAGATTAAATTTCACAGACCTTGTTTTTGCATCAGGTCAATATTTGGACGATATAGACCAAAACCTAGTTTTGCGAGGCTGCAATTTGTAGTGCGAGCAACGCTCACCCCGGACAGTACCAGACTCTTCCCATTCGTAATAAGGATATAAAAATGGACCCGTATACCAAAACTCAACTTTCCGTTAAGTCTTTCTCTACACACTCTTCTTTTTCTAATTTTCCTGTACTAAAAACCTTTCTAGTTCTCATTCGTATAAACTTACTTAAGCCGCCACGTACACAGTATTAAAATTTGCGTATTATCAGCGGTTTCATTCCGTTGTAATCCTATTCTCGAACGCGGTTACATTTTTCACTCATTTAATACATCGTTGCGCGGGTTTTCTTTTCGCGTCTTATTATCGTAGCCAGTCGGGATTATCAACACTGGCGTTGTAATTAATATGGCAACCTCGGTAATTAACGATCGCCCAAATCCACTCTTTAAAGAACGCTTGCAGTGATCCCGCTTGGGTGCATCGATGCTAATAACGCGCTTAATTTATGTTTACTTCTTATGATAATCGTACACGATTACCTACAGCACGAAACGAGTATAAAACTGTAAGCTTATTTTTTGAATAATTCGCTGCTTTAATTATCGACGGTCGAGAGTTCAAAAAAGACCGTTACAACTTTACTAGTCTTTGGTTTATTCAATATCTCTCTTTAACATGGCCAAATAACCTAAAGACATTAAAACAACTTTAATCTCTTTGTCGAGTCTTGTGAACGCTGAAGATTCAATATTATTTCTTCGAGTAGTGACGCTGATGAAACCTCACCGTTATTATTCACCCAATGATGGGGTACTAAACGATAGATCTTTTCAGGAAACGAATGAAATACACTTCATAGATCCTCTACAATATGCATCTTTTTATTCTAACACCCAAACAGACCCTAGTTGGGCGCCAAATTTTCATTCGACGAATTCGAAAAAAAAACTGTACCGCCAAATCGCATCATCTTTCAGTGCAATCGTATAAGATCAAAAAGCTCTCTTTTTATCACAAGGGTGAGAAAAAGGTGTTTTTCGAGAAAGAAGAGGATAAAAGGGGGATACACCCTCGAACATATTTTTGTAACGGGAAAATAGCGTTTTCATCCCTAAAGGGGCAATAAAACACAGTAAGTATGGATCGGAAAGGACTTCTTAACAAAGAGAAGGTTTATATTGAGAACAGCTATTCTTGTTAGATGTTTTGTTATACATTTTGAGGAAATTTGTGGCAAACTTTCCAAGCGATGCGCCTAGAGCTACTTTCAAATTTACTAGGAATTTTTAAATCGAATGTTTTAAAGCTGATTAGTTGTTGGAGTCGTTGGACGTATGGTAGCGTGAGAAAGCGTGAGTAGAGGTTTTTTCGTCCTCGCTCGATAACTTGAGCAAAACTAAGCAGATCGACTTGAAATATAGAGGAGTAGTAGAATCGGTGAATCTGCAGAGCTGATTAGTTTTTAGTAAAGCCAATCGGACGTGAGGTAGCGTTATTAGGCATGAGTTGGTATTTTTTGCTTAGCTTCATTATTTTCAATAAAAGTAGATGAAACAATTTTAAATCATGGAGAACGTTAGAATTGAGGAATTTCAATAGTTCAGTGAGTTTTGAGAGTAGAAAAAACGTGACGCGATAAGGTATTTGCTCCCTAGTGAATAGAATTTTATTCAATTCTGCAAATCAACTTGAAATCTTCAGAACGAGTGAAGTTTGAGTGCATCACTCTTTAGAATTTTGTCTTCATTTAACTTGACAAAGCGTGATTCAACATAAAATCACGTTTTCTTTTCAAATCACATAAATATGATAAATTCCAACCGATCGACATATTTACCAGCGATGATTAGTTTTTGGAATTCAATGAATGTCAGGTAACGTGACGTGAACCTCATTATATGTTTTACAATATTTAAAAAAAAGAATTTTGAAAATGAATAAAAGTCGGTCCTTCTCGGTAGCTGATTTGATCTTACAGTTTGTCAAATGTGAGGAAGTGTGATTTAACGTGAGGTCACGTTTTTTTCTCAAACTACATAAGTACCATAAACAGAGCTTCACTGATAGCCTTGAAATGTTATAGATAGGTAGAATATTGGATCTTCAGAAATGACTAGCATTCAGAGTTGACTGAAACTGAAGTGCCGTGATGATAAGTCATCTCAAGTTTTACATTATGAAAACATAAATTACTTGAGTTCATGTTTTTTATGAAACTTCGTGAAATTTAGGATAAGTGGAGTAGCTAGAATTGTAGAATTTTAGAAAACTTATAATTTATTCGAATAATCATTTTTCAAATAGCATAAGTCAGCTCCTAAGATACTCTAATATCTTCTAGTTTTAACGCGTCTTCATCTTAAAAAAGAGCTTTTTTCAATATTATGGACAAGAACATGAAGCAACTTTGATTTCCGGACTTGCTCTAATTTCAAGTCAACGTCAAGGGGCAAGCCTTGAAAACCGCTTTCGAGTCAAGTATAGAGTTGAAATTAGAATTTCAAGGATAGAGATGAAATAAAAATTGTACTGGAGCCAAAAGAGGGAGCATAAGTGATCATCAAGAATTATTCCATAATTGGAATAAAGTTCCAGTAAAATTTTTTGGGAATACAATTTTCAAGTCATAAAATACAAGTAGAAATGTTTCCATGTTTGTACACAATATTTCCACGGGGATGTGTTTGATCACATCAGCAATATGCTCCAGCACAAATAAAACCTTAAATTTGCGATATTTCATTCAACTTCTCGAAAAGATCATAAAAGAACCATTTCAATCTCACATCAGCTGTGAATACGATTCGTGAGACGAATGAATAAGAAAATCTTCAATATTGAAAACGAACCCAAGATTTCGCTTGAAAACGCTTTCATCAACCCACCATGTACAAAGAAAGAGCATTCCATAGAATCCGCCGTACCAATATTCCCTCTTATTTCGCAACTGCTAATCGAAATCAATGCGTGGTAACCTAGCATCGAGTTCTTCTCATTCTCTCTTCTAAAGATTTTTGTATAGTTATTTCAGATGCCGAACTAACGTCATACTCCTACTTTGAAAATTCTCTATTCCACCGAGATAAACGATTTATTTCACAATCTTGAGATTATTTCATCCAAAAATCGAAACGAAAACAACCAAAACCGTTCGAATTGGCATCACTGTATCGCTGTTACGGAGGGTTAGTAACCACGTTAATAAAGAAAAGATTGGGGTGGCCGCGTTAAAACAGGAAATACGGCAGTTCTCTAAAATAGGGAGAGAAATCCAAGGGTATACCAGATGACAAAGGAACAAAAACGGATATAGAAAAACCGTTAAATTTCACCACCCCTCTCTCGTACACCATCTAGAAAATCCCCGAGTATAGTAAATTTGACAATCGAGTTTCGTGATTTATTATAAGCAATTACGCGTCCGTCGCGCATTCAATATTACTAGAATGGGGAGAATATCGATCGAAATGAAAATCTCTCGCAAGATTCACGATACCTGAACTTGGAATGGAGAGTGATTATGTAACTATGCAGTCTGGCTGTGTGGCGTAACACATACGCTAGCCATATGCTGCGACCGGAATCGTAATTGAATTTTTCCGATTACATCCTGACGAGTTACACCGACGCTCTCACACTTCGTACAAATACTTCGATAACTCGTTTAGATGAGAATGTCAAACGACATGCTCGTTTAATCGACGAAAAATCTGCTAAAGCTGTACATGAAATTAATTAAATCTCCACCCAAAACCGTTTAAATTCTGAGCTTCTCTAATCCCAGCAGATTACTCGAACATTTCTCACAAATTGCAACGCCATTACTCTACAACCGGATAAATTCTCGACATTCGATTCGAAGCTTAACGCCGCTATTCGCATCGAGAAAGTAAAAATGCAATTCCTTTGTTTCCATCGATTCAGGCTGCTACAAGTCTTCAGCGTCAGCCGCGAATCGACTTCACTGAAACCAGTTCGCCATACAGCGTACGGCAACCGATCGTACATCAAAAAACACAATACTTCGCCGGTAATCATCTCGCGTCGTACATTGACATTGGCGATGCCTGCCATCACATCATTTTTTCATACTCATTACTCGCATGGAAACCACATCCAATCAGATTAATAAACCGATGGGCGAAATTTATCGCTTTCAAATCTCTACGACGAGTAAACATCGATGGCCGGTTTTTCATTTCTGAAAGTTACAAGTGCAGGCTCGCTAGTGTCGTATTTATAGAACAGCACGTGTTGTTAAAACATAAAAGAAAACATTGCCGTATTTCAAGTTCTGTTCGATTAGTTTCTAACAAAATAACATATGGCCATTGAATTGAAATGGCCTTTTCAATAAAATTAGGTACAATAGTCACAAAATTTGTGAAAACCTCATTTTGAAGTCTGATTATAGGGTGAGTTCCTTGAGTCAACTGATGGTTCTTATGGCTGATGCATACACAAAGGAATAAAAAGAGTATCCAAGATTATAAGTTGCTCTTCTCCACGATCATGTCAAGAGTGGATAAGTCCCTGAATGAAGGCTAAACTGAGGAAGCTTTGCAGCAAACATTTCAAATTCACAACTATTTTCGATTTTTCAATACCAAGTGCTTTGTAGAACCTGTATTATAAATTCAAGTATCCAACAACTTATCTAATAGAAGAGTGAGAAACTCGATTCTAAAACAAAAAGATATTTCAATGAAATAGTTTCAACAGAGCGAGTTGCAAAGCCGTGCCGCCAAATATGACAACAACGTTAAAGCAAAATCGATTTGTATCCCGTGTTTCGTTTTCATCTATATCTGCAATCCATTTAGCTACTTCTACCCCCTTTTAAATATGCGCCGGAACACCGCTGATACGATTATATGACTTTTTCTCAATTCCGAACTGAAACTCCAGCTCGTATTTTTCCACCGCATCCACGATAGAAAAAAAGGGAGAAGGCGTTTCTGTGAAGCAAAATCCATACCATGCATCCACCACATTATAACTGTACGAGGCCCACCTTTTGAATACAATCCTTAATATCTAACCGCTTATTAATTCACGTCCAAGATACAACCTCAAGAACCGCAACATTTACGTGGAAATTAAGAAATACTCGAAGTACTGATGCGGCGTCGTATTTGCATATTTTAATTATTACAAGTCGTGAATACTTTGGAACCACGACTAGCGCGTTTTCAACCGTAAAATACGAGTGAAGCTAAAAATAAAAAAAATACTATTCGTCTCTGAGTACATAATGCATATAAGCAGACGAAAAACAAAAACGACAAAAGGGGTGCACTGCCGACGTCTGCGAACCGATGTCAACTTTTTATTTTTGGTAACCAGGTGACTGGTTGTATACATTAAACCGGTTCTCGTACAAATAACTGCTAATTCTGTCTATGACTAAAAAAGTGCATATACGCGTGCATCAGACTCCCTTTTTTCTTACAACTAGTTTCGTTGAACTTTTTTTTCCATCGAATATTCTAAACGACTATATTCCTTCCAAGGACAATGCGTTAGAGGAAGTCGTCGATGTTTTGACGAAAACGTGCTCTGTAGCGCAGGAACCGGCGGCGTCGACGCTTTGTCACCGATTAATCACGCCAACTGGTCCGATATTACTCACAATTCCACGAGCCTCCGAATAACGAGTAACACCCGCGAATTCACATCGTCCCGTGAGATTCATCCGTACTCTCCAATCGTCGTACACGTGGTACCCGAACGAATTTTACGACAGGCGCGGTATTCGAATCGGCGAAAAAATCTCAATTTTATCGGTCCTCTCGGCCACGCTAGCCCGAACCGACCGCGAGTTCATTAACACCGGTATCATCGTCGCCGTGCGAGCAACAAAAAAAACCAGCTCATAAACGTGAAGCTGTAAAATATGACATGCCTATCTCATTACGAATTCTTCCTATCTTTGTTTTAAACATCCTTTTCAAGAATACGACTTAATTATCTTCCATTTTCTCATTCTTATTACAACGTGTACGCGAACGGTAATTGTTTTCGACAGGAAATCTTTCCCTCTACTCTGCTCCCATCGCTCTGTTTTTCCCTCGTGCCGATATTCGGAAAAAATCCTGGAACGACTCGTCCTCCGTACCTGAACTGGATCCTTATTGTTAGGGTTTCTTGGAAGGTGAAACTTTTGAAATATTCCACGCCTTACTATACAGCAAAAAATAAAGGTACAAAAAGGAGCGTATAGTGAAAAAAACAACCACCACCGATGGTATATTTAATAAAGGAACTGAAAATTTCCTATACTTTGAAGATTCTTTCATTTCTTTCAAAAAGAATCGATATACCCGAATAATTTGCCAAATAATAGCGTTGTATTTGTAAAACCTTTCAAGTTATTTTGACAATCAGCCTAGTGAAAAAGCCACTCCACAAAAGCATTCCTCGCTAACCTTATACTGAAGAAATCAACGCATACATTTACGTGTACCGCTCAAGGCTGAATTAATAAATCAGAGCTGCAAAATTATTCTACCATCTTCCCTGAAATGCCTCTTTTCAATACAGCTACAAAACCGTCGCCATCACGTCGGAAATTTCGCGCCTTCGCATGAATTTATCATAGACTTGAAACCATTAAATGTTTCACGTGTACACCGTTAACATACGATGCGAAATATAGACTTGGGTTAACGTACACAAGACTTGTACCTACATATAATCCGCACGCTCATTAAATATTACTAATAATACAACGAAACAGAAACGAACAATTGTCGCTAATGATAATAGGTATAGCGGTACTTAGTCTTACAAAGAGCTTTCTGAGGGTCATCAGCGGTCATCCCCGCACTAATGTGTTTTTGATTTCGATTCCTTTCCACTGAGTAAATATCGGGTGATTTTCGTTCGTAGAGGCAATTAATGTAATTTCACCATTTTTCGGCCACCACATTAAAAATGGATATTATAATTTTCTATGGTGTAAGCATTTGGTTTCAGTTTACTGCTGATTTCCCAGCACTTTTTGAGATTAACGAGGATCATGGGAATTTTCTTTTGCCAAAGGGTCAGTTCTTTTCTTATATTTCTTGGCGGTGGGAATATCATATACTAGAATTCAACCGACCAAAAAATTAACATACTTTTTACGATAGGGTGCAAAAGGTAAACAACGGATATGGGTACTCTATTGTCAAACGTTGGTTTGGAAAAAAATTTTTTCACAGTTTAGGTCATACCTTTTGATCTCATTTCTTTTTTATAGAAATATTTTATATGAAAAATGATAACACAACTGTTTTCTTTTGCCTTTCGGACATGCGACATCAGCGAATATTTCGAGCGAAAAATTTTCCACACGAAAAAACAATTACAGCTGGTTTACATAACATCGAAGACATACACTGGCGGCAGCTACAAGATGTCGATGTTTTCTTAAAGGTGCGACACTTTCGTTACAACGTGTAAACTAAAACCAGTACCGTGGCTGTATTTTACGCCCAATTAAACTAATTATTACGCTATTCAAGCGGCGCGTACATCGAGTCGGCGTAAGCCCCCACAAAAACTCGAATAAGTATTTTCAAACGATCGCGTATCACATCTAAACACCTGGTGATCGACGTTCGCATGTACTACATACACATACAGGTTTCCAGATAGAGACTTTTTTCAGCCTGTATGCCTCACGAGACTATATCTATACATAAGCATTTCCTTTCCGAAGATCACTCCCGTACAGTGTTATATCGTAGACGCAAGTAATGCGGGTAAGGTGGAACAGGTTGTAAGTAGCTTTTAGCATACTATCATTCAGTCGATAGTCGTGAAACTTGTAAGTTTTCATTTTTTGAACTACTGTGTTTTACGTAGCCTCATAGAATTAAATTTTAAATATACGTTGAATAAGAGCACGCTTTTCTTAAAGAATGTTATCGTATTCGAGCTGCATTGCATGATAACAAATGAAAATTACACCGGCACGATTAGCGTACTTCAACTTAAATTTTAATTTATCACAATTACATATACGATACGGTTCGAATAGTTTTCCATGTTTTGATTTTCTGGGAGCATATTACATTATTTTAAATTAGTTTGACGGAATGTAAATTTTTTTACGTTGTTTCCATTGTACAAGCTGTAAATCGAAGCCGGCAGTCACGAAGCGCCGAGTGTTGACCTTTTCAATACGTTCTATCTACATTTAACAATCTGCGCGTTTAATAAATACACTCACAGTTAAAAATTTTCTTACGTATTTTCGTCCACTTTAAATTAAGCTATCAACTTCTAAATCATAAAAGTTTTGGTAAAACGATATCAAAGCGTCATTATCATCTGAATAAGCGACGATATTTGCTATTTATTGCGGTAAAGTTTCATCATTCATTGACCCTGAAGATCTCCAGTGTGCAATTGCACTGCATCACGCTAAATTTTATTTTATTATTCCAGACAGGTTTCGAATCAAGGCCAATTCACTAAAAGGTAGTGACTCCGGTTTACGTATAATTTTTAGAACAATTCTTTGTCTATGACCTTTCGAGAAAAAAATTAGTCTCGATTGTGGTCTGGCTTTAGGCCTTAAAGAATTAACCTCGCATTATCCATACTTCCTGGATGAAAGGGACGAAGTGTCGGCTATCGTTATGGCGGGTGAAAAAGTATTTTTGGCAACTACAGTTATGGACAAAAATTCATTTTAATCATATGCTCCTACACGAGTAATGTACACATAACATATGCGCATTTTACACATCAGCAGGTAGGACTGTTATGTGAAATATTTTTAGTTGTTAGTAGCTCAGTAATTTATGCTTATTATTTTCAATAAGTTCTATTATTGCGTCTCTTTGAGAATAATGTGTAAAGGCTCACTACTAGCAAAAGCGTTCGGATTCTTGCCCCATATATATGTGATTATCTTTGATCATAACTACACATACATTAAATCAAGTACTTACCTATTTGGCTATTTCTATTACATTTATGTGGCTTCTAGTGTTGGCACATTTCTGAAATATTTCTCAACTCCTGATTTTGCATTATTGAGAAGTTGTTAAATGCTCTATAGGAAAACTTCAAAAACATTTCAATCATCGGAGTTATTATTTACTACCTTCACGATAAGTTCAAAGTTTTTATCAACTTTTTTTTCGTAAATTTGGACTTATTATTTCTATAAAAAATTACTTTCTGAATATTAAAATGTAGCATGTTGCTTCTTACATTCCAAATAGAGAAAAATACAATTTCAATATTTAGGAGTACCTATTACAAATGTGTTCAAATTGACCACTTTTCTGCTCGTTGTTGCTGCTGTTGTTTTTAAAACTACCATTCTTTTTTTTGAAAATGACCCAAAAATTGTTTTACTTCTGTAGGTATTCAAGCACTTCAAAAAATAAGGTGATATAGTGTTCTACATCTTTTTCCTCATCATATCATTAGGTGTAAGTTACTCTTAAAACAGCATTTTATGAACAAGGTATCTACTTTAGTCGGTGACTGCCTTCAAACTTCACTATTTTAGCTTCAATGTATTGAAATAAAACTTGAATAACACAATAATACTATAAACGCATTTTCAAATCATTACACAAAAGGTATTCTTCAAAAGCTTTGAAATTTTCATTCGTTATTTTCTTTTGTGCTCATTTCTTAGATGGCAGGCATCTGGTAAATGAAGGGAAATAATCGTAACGTATGTTTTCACGAAATGCTATTTAATAAAAGAAACTTTTCTACAGTTACTGCAATCTATGTTACAAACTAGTACCTAGGTTAACGAATTTCAACGTGTACAAAATATGGAACACCTGCTCGTGAAATTATACCAAAAAATGTATCACTAGTACATGGGCTTGATCTTCATCGTAAAATTAGTCTTGGTATAACTCTCTTTTCCGTTACCATAAAGGAACATTGACTATATTGTGAAATAATTCATACCTTAATATTCCATCATCTGCTGAGTAACTGATTTCAGCGACAAATATTCCTGATTTTGATGATAGAAGTTTTTTTAAATATAATTTTGTTCAAGAAAAATCTGCTTTTACCAGATTAAACTGGTAACTCAGCTTTGTAAGTTTTTTCTTATTTCTCATTACAGACATGGTTTCGTGTTTATAGGGCATTGTCAAAAAATTCTCCTAAACTTCGCCAAATCTGGTAAGCGATGAAGTGATTTGGCGTAAACATATTTACCAAATAGTTCGCTCGAGACAGTGACACGTAACCGAGCTATTTTGGCACGCTAAACTCATTCATTGTTTGCGGTGATATTTTACTGGATCTCCTTAAAACATGTGTACAAATTCGGTGCATTTGGGCGCGAATTCGAAAACAAAGCTTCAAAGACCATATGTTCATCAATGCTGCGCTTCGTTTCAGTTTGTATCAACATTTCCAGTGCTACGAATTCGTCTTGCGATCACGTGTGGAATTAATTTTCTAAAATCGCTCAAAGAATGATATAAGACTCTATCCAACATTTTTTTTCATGCCAACCAGCCGCCCATATTATTGAAAATCCATTGTACGATACAATGACGAAATACGTTAAGACGATTTGTTTTTTCGGTTAGCTTTAAAATTAAAATGCTGAATAGCATTTTGCGTTAATTCCAGACACCGACATGAAGCGGTATACGCTGAGGGTAGGTACGAGTCATTGTTGTATCGCACTACCCTAGAACCCTACATCAAGACAGCGCCCTTGAATCACCGACACTCGTACATCTGTACATTTAGCAGGCTTTCAACAGAAGGGGCAGATGTATTATAACAGTTGGCGCGTCTTTGTGAACGTATGATGGGAGTGCTGCGTGTGCATTTCAAATATACTAGTTCGGCGCGGAGCTTCGAAGGTACACGGTGCATAAAAAATTCTCTGCTGCACGGGGCTCGCATTTTAAGAGAACCGCCGATGGGCGTGCATTTTATATTCGTGATGGAGAATTAATTTTATCCATCTTAAGTCGAATATGATAGACCGTGCGCTGCCATGACCACATGATAGAGTACGCCTGTTGTGTAATTAGTCGCGTCGAACCGCGCCAACTTTTCCATATCGTACATTAATTAAACGAGTACCGATTCATTTTTCAACCATCGCCAGTATGGACCTTCGCGGTATACCAGTCACGAGGAAAAACGTGATTCCGTCCGATAAAGAATTAAAAATCAAAGTCATGGTTCGAGTTATGAGGCAGTCACGAGCTTTGTAAACTCCCTTCGGTGGCGTTGTTTTTTCCCCACCGTTATATCTAGATCTTTTCTGTATTACAATGATGGCAACGCGCAGGAAATGCGTAGGTACTGGTATGCCTTATGAAATGCTCTTTCTTGTGTTGTTGTCAACAAAATTTTGAACATCTGTGAAGTACGAACTGGAGTAATGTATGGTCTTACACTTATATATGTACATCTGAGCAATATTCATCTACTTGAGCTTAGTAAGAATGTAATACGTGGCACGTTGAAAGCTCGCTTCAATTCAGAAACATTCCATTCCGCTTTATAGCTGCATGACTGAAGATACAGCTAAGAACAAAAGTAAAAATAAATAATCCAAGAATATTTTCAAATCTTTTTAATAGATGTTACAACGCTTAAACTTAACAAGGAAGAAAATACTAAATAGTCGATTGTAACATTTAATTGCACTTACTTTCAAGTGGGTTCGCATTTATCTTTTTCATAGTTCACTCACGCGCGAAAATTGAGCTTCAAAGAAAATAATAATAAAATAGGTACCGTAGAGTTGAATTGAATTATACTTATTTTTTACCTCAAAAACAAAAGCTCTTTTTCACATGTTAGCCCTTGGCTGACAACCAGTAACAAACAACCGGGTGCCAAAAATGACACCAATATGCATTTTTATATATTTAGAAGATTTAAAACCTGTGATGTACTTGACTACTTACACACATTTATTCTGTCAAGAATAAAATATATTATGGTAGCCGAAAACTTACAGTCTATTTGAATCCACTTAAATAAAAAATAATTGTAAGTAAAAAGTACACGTATTTATTAATTTCCTTCTTCTTCACTATTATATCCTTTCATTCATTTCAATCTCATTGTCCAATCATCTTCACTCTTTTCCACACTATCCGTTTTCATTTGTTCTGTACCGATTTCATTCAATCTAATTAAAAATTACCAAAATTATCCGCAGTATTTCTCAAGCAATTCCGATTAACATTATATAAAGGCGTTCAAGATTTCCTTAAGTTTGAAGGCATACGCGAGCACAATACTGTATCGAAAAAAGTGAAGGCTGGCTCACAGAGAAAATTGTGTGTTCCCTCCAAGCCTCCACATAGGAGTACTCAAGACTTTACTTAAATTATTATACCAATTATTATCATGTTCAATTCAATATTTTTCCAAATTCATGTTGTAAAAACAGGTCCAGAACACTTTCCCGAACAGAAGAAATCTTGATAAATTGATTTCAACAAATAATTTCCCGAATGAACAACTAACAAGATCCTGAAAATTACTGAACAGAGGAATTAGTTTAGGTAACCGGTCCGCTTTCTGATTGGTCGTACCTCCCGCGGGTAGCAACCAATTAGCAAGTCGGAAAGTGGTAAACTTCCTCTTTACCTGTAAAATGAAAACTTGAACGAGCTGATGATTCAAATCACAAACGAATTTCAATCGTTCAGTTCATCTTCAATGAAAATAGAATTATATTATTTAGAAAGGTAGAAATTTATTTTATATTCTTCATATATCAACATTATAGTCTTAATTCTTCATTGTAGCTGAATTAATTATTGTTTAGGTAAGTTTTGCACTATTTTACACAAGCTGAGCTCAACAATTGCAACTTCTATCGCAGCTTGCTTGCTTTTTATTTTGTTCAGTGCTGAATATACATCAAGATGATGCTTGCCAAAAATCACACGAAATCGATTATGCTAATCCCCACTGAGGTAGTTGGTCTTGAAACTTTATGGAAAAAATTCATTCGTAAAATTAATTCGGGAGACTGTCATTTACCAAATCAAGTGGGGAATAAATTTTTGGACATTTTTTCCATTTGGAAATTCAAATGTTCGAGAAACTGCATTTGGGAAAATGAATAATAATCTGAAAAAAAAACTTGAATATGTGAATACTCATTTTGAGGCAATTACATTACAATAAAATATTTGCAATACTATAGCAACCACACCATAATCCATTATGCTGTGCTATTGATATTATTCAAGAAAAGAAAAAATTGTAGACTAATAATCATGCTCTAGATTACCATAAATTAAGATGAAACTCCCCAGACATGGTATATCGCACTTTTAGACATCCACGTGTTTCAACATTTCGAAATCCCTCCAAGCGATAAAAAAAATCCAATACGACGAATAACCAGGTCTCGCAATAAAAACGAGCATTAGTCGCTTTTATTCGCGAAACAAATTTCAAAAACGAAATTCGTCTCGAAATGTTTCCATATCGACGAGAGAACAACCCACGATCCGTCTAAAAACAGAAAGTAAACTTATCTTGGGCGCATTTCTCGCACTAACGACCTACATAAGTGCTCGTAATTTTACGATCACACTGTGAAACAGATGTGTGGGCTTCACAGACACACAGAATGGGCTGTAGAGCAGGTAAAAGCTATCCAATATAACCAACCTACCCGTAGAATGTCCTCGCACGAAGGCCACTCTCTTCGCCGCATCAACCGTTCGGTCTACTAAACACAACAGCCACCTTTTTTTTCACCTTTACTCCGCTCCCCGCACGTCGTATTTTCAGTCAGGCATTTGTCTGCGCTATGCAGCCAACCTTGCAAATAATTTTGGGATTGGATTTGTCTCACGGGCGCGTTTATATATGCTATCTTCGCCCTTCTCGCCATTGTCGTCCGGCTATGTATGTGTACGCGAAGTTCTAAGAATTTCTAACATTTTCTGAATTAGGTTTCAGCCATCGTATTCCTTCTACCTAGTCGACCTGAAGACGCGCGTTGTCACAAAGGAATGACCGAAAAATGGGGGAAATTTCGTCATGTTTACGTAACGCGGTAATCGTAGAATTTTAATTAGTTTCCACGAATGGACATAGTACCACGTAACAATTGAAAAGAGAGGATTGAGGTTTCTCTAATATGGCAATATCCTAGGTTCGTTAATGAAAATACTGCTTTGTTACTCACCGAAGACGATGCCGGGAACAAAGATTCATTCGATGATTTTGAATCTTGTAACATATTCGCCTAAAACAAAAAAAAATTATTAGCATTTCAAATGGCACTAAAGCAAGCATAACGTAGTTTTTATTTCTTCATTCATTAATTTTTCATTCTACTATTTTATTCATTTATTACTGCACCAACTTTTCAAAATGACTGTACTCGACTTTGAAATGATTCTCCACCTTCAAGTTTGACTCCACATTGATTTCTTTAATCCAGTAAATATAGATTATAGCAAGGAGCTCAGAACCTTCAAAAAATAATTTTTCGCTACATCTTTTGGGGAATTATGTTCTTTGAAAAAAAAAAATTCACCATCAAATTGTAGGTAATATAATGAAAAATGAAACTGTACTCCACTGTTTCCTTCATAAGATTATTTTTGATTAAAAAAAAAATAGAACAGTATTATTCTGGGTGGAAGGGCTTCGCACACACGTTCCTCTCGATGGACTATGTTTACTAGGGAGCATCGAAAATGGTCAGAAAAATGTCCCTTAATTTGTGTAAAACATGGAGAAACTGGTTTTTTGTAATCTTAGCGGCAAATAAAAAATTTTGAAAATTTTCAATTTTTTTTCTCACTTTAATGATTAAACAATGAAAAATTTAGGTATGTTACTTTATAAAATCTTGTTTTTCAACCCAAACTATATAGGAATTGAGAAAATTAAAAATGAGTTTTTTTAATTTCGCCATTCTTTAAAGTTGTGGAACCTTGAAAAATTTCATCCTTTTCTAATGAAATTTTTAAACATCATTATAGTCACAAAAATCAATTTTCCCACAAGTTTCACTCGAATGATGAAAAAATTGAGCATTTTCGATGTACTTTCATACACACCATTAATTAATGGAAATTTTGAATATTACATTACTCAGGCATGACATGAGGTAATCCCCTGCATTAGAGCGGTTGCGGATTCAAGAATTTTGGAAAATGTTGGGATCTCTCCTTCTACGTTTATAAATGGCACTGGCGTAAAGATACTAGCCTTCAAATTTCAGCTCTTTGTGACTCAATATTAACCTGTACCTCCATAGAGATGAATTTCTTCATAACAATAACATGCTGTAAATTCACACAGTAATGACTAATGAGACTTTCAAGTAGAAAATTCCAGGAATCAGGAATGAAGATACATGAACAAGTTTAATTCCAAAAATTTGCGAATTTCTTTTAATATTATGAACATTTTTTTAACAATTCTAGAAAGGAACGCAATAATTGATATTAGCGTTAAATTAGGGTCTAATATTTACAGATTTTAACAATGAATATAGAATTTTTGGTCTAAAATGGCGCCGGAGGAAGGACGCTGTAAGAAGCTGGTTTAAAATTGCATTTTCAACTCAACGTAGAAATAAATAGATAGTTAATAAGATACCAAAATTATACCTCGAATACTCGCATAACAAATATTGAAATTCTATCGAAGTGAATTGCGAATACTGAATAAGAATGTTAGGTACGTATTAATTATAGTACACAGATGCCGAACAACCATGATGAGTACATTGAACAGGTAATCTTTCGCCCAAAGACACTTCGACGTCGTGTCTCACGAACCCTCGGCGAAGTATAAAAATAAATGTATTTATCGCCTTAATCAAAATAAGCTATACACTTCCAAGAAAACCCATTCTTATCACGAGCAACAATTGCCTTAAATTACTTAGACGTTACACCTGGCTCAATCAATCAGAGTTTATTTGAACGCCATCCCGCATACACACCGCAAACGAATAGTTGAAAACAATTCGATGCTTATCATTTGAATTGTATTCAAAACATCCTAATGGAATCGTGACGCTTTCCTTCTCTTCCCTATAATTTTTCGAACCACGGACCTCGAATACATGAAGCTTTTACAATAACGAGGATTTCCAACGAGATGGTAACGACTAAGCGCGACGTAATTATCTTTCCTACGACTAGGTTCAAGTTGGCCTCTGAAACACCAGTTCATTCGCATTTCTGGTGTAACTATGACGATAAGCACATCGCGTTTTTGTTAACTTTACTTATACAAAGAACAGTTAAAAACGTGAGAGATTACGCCACCATGTTAAAAACAGGTACCACGTAAGGTTTTCGTATTGTTTCCTCATATAATTCGATGTTATTCACACCGAACGTCGAGGACGTGAACAAAAGCGAATAAAAAATGTATCAGATGTACAACGAACTTTAATCGTCTTTCATCGATTTGGTTTTTTTCGCACGACGACGAATTCGAGTCACATTCTTCGCAGACGATTAAAGCGTCCAAACGTTTCCCGAAATACGAGCGTATTCGTAAATTGTTTCGTTTCGCGAGCGTGCTGAAAATTCGCAACGCGACGTTTCGTTCTCGACAGAGAATATTTTTCAAGGTATTCGTAATTTCAATTTCAAGGCGCCGTGTTACGTAAATTCACATGCCGCCCGACGCTCGTGTTACATAACCGTAACGCTTCCACAGTATCGATACCGATCTTTCATCGTAAAATTGGCAACGACGCGCGAACAAAGAACGGAACAAGACAAGAGGGTAACGTCTTGCCAGAGCCTTGTGAGTATATGAGAAGGACGTAATGAGAGGAAAAAAAAGAAACAAAGAGAAGATATGAAGAAGCGCGGGTAAATGTAAAGGAATAAAAAAAATTGTCTCGAACTGGTTTCACTTAAAGACTCGCTTTTGTGCGGAGAGTCCCCTCTTTCTTGTATTGAATTATAAAGAACCGCGATCCTCTTTTATCTGTAACAGTGTTGCCATTAGGTTTATGACTAGCGATCGTGAACCATCTTCTGGCATAGCTTTTCCGTCATTCTCAAAGTTTAGTGTACCGGATACGCACGTAAGTACAAAATTCGTATCTTTACTCGACAAAATGTCATTAACGTTTAATTTATTTCACCATAAATTAACGAATTATTTTTTTCGGCACTTGACGACCAGCTGCACTTTCCTAAGCTCCTCCTTGTAACTTCTCCCCCAGCATTTGAGACATGTAGTGGGGATGAAGATTTACCTGGTTTGGTACGGTCGGGAAAATGATTTAATATTATATAATCACTCAATACTATAAATACTTTGACATCCAGATTTAGCGAGCTTCTTGATCAATCCGGTGATGTTACAAGTCGTCGTTTTGTGTACCGTGTTCGTTTGTGCGGTGGTGGTTTATACTGGCAACACTGTTCGCAATATCGTGCTTCCCGCGTAATGCGCTCCTTCCCATCGGGATACGGTCATTAATTCTGTTTTACCTGAGTACGCGGGCCACGCCGGCCGGTCCCGAGAACTCTTGTCGTCTGTCTACCTGGCCAACGACTTCTGCATTCGACCGAGAGCGAAGACATTCACAAAGAAGCGGGGCTCAACCATTTGACCATCAAATTCCTCAGAGTGAAGACGGTGCGCTGTGGGTGTATTTGTCATCCTCGTCTTCATTGGATACTTAGCACGTTGTTCGGTTCAGTTAATTTATGTTCTCGAGTACCGGCTTTTCGAAGTTAGTTTGCGTTTCCATGTTATACGAGTCGATGGTTATTTTGTGTGCTGATTCATTTGACGAGTTCGCGATTTTGAAAAATAAAATTCGTGAAACGTTGAATATTATATTTTTATGAAATGAAAATATTTCAGGTAAGATTTCTTTTTTTCATTTTTCCTTTTTTTTTTTTTTTTTTTTTTTTTTTGCTAACAGGACAAATGGTGCATATTCTAAAATTTGCTTTATTTGTTGTAACATTTTTCAACGCATTTCTTCATTTTTTATGTCTACCAGTGGAAGTTCTTGTCATAGTATTTCCATATTTCATTTTATTTTCATATTCATTTTTTGAATAATTTCATTACTCATTAAAAATACAAGGTGTGTAAAGAGAATTTATTTTCATCATAAACAATACATTTAAATTTTAACCGTGCATGAAATGCAAGACATATAAGTCAAGTAAGGCATAACTTGAGTCACATTGCTCGTGTAGGATATATTCTCATTTTCATACGAAACTATACAATTCATAAAATTTTATTAGAAGAAATTTGTACTTTCAATTCATTTGCATTTCTGGAATGTGGCTTCATATTTACAGCAGTAGTTGCATAACTCCAATCATCGATATTATAAATATAGCAATTCTTTCAGCTTTCTCGATAATTTACAATAATAAATATATAACATCCACTAAAAAACATAATTATAAAATCATGCGTTAATTCATTGGAAAATAATTTTCAAAATTAAAAGTAATGCTGAAAACTTATAAAAAATTAAACTGAAATCTCAGAAAAATAAATAAGTTTCATTTTTTGAAATAACAAAAAAATTGGTAAAATGAGTAAATACTGAAGTTACACTTACTCATTCAGGCATTAGAGGGCGCTTCTAATATTTGATGGAGGAACGACGGAGCATCACAATATCGCGGCGTCACGAATCACAGCAAATCGTATCATTCGTTACGCCCATCGCCCTTGAATTCTAAAATTGCACTTTCCTTACAAGTTACAATAACAATTTTTGCAAAATATTTACACAATAAAATTTTTTATTTTCAAGTAATTAATTTTTTTTTTTAATTGTGATGGTATCTAATTTGCTGTCCAACACAAAATCGTATCATCGACAACAAACCAATCCAATCAAATCGCATCAAAAGTGAGCATATTGAATAAAATATTATTATAAAATTGCATCATTGCAAAAACAAAAGAACTTTCCGTCTTATTACCTTGAAGCTATGTTGAAAGCTAGACTCAAAAACTGACCTTTCAAACGAAACGACTTTTTAAAACAATCACTGCCAGATATACTTGTGTTTGTATCGTGTGATGTATCGCGACTATAGTGCCTAATGTCAAATAGAAAACAGTGTTTTACTTTATCGTTCCAGGTATTAATGAAATTTCACCACAAAAATGTGTTTCGTTACGCGTATGAGCTATGTCATCCTTCGAAAATCCTACACGAGCCATCGACCAGGGGTATATTTACATTTGGTGCTGGAAAACCGTTTAACTCGAGAAGAGAATACAAAGCTACCAAACTAGTCGGGTATTCGTCAGAACAAATGTATACTATCGTTTCGGACGTCGGAAACTACAAAAATTTTCTTCCATTTTGTAAAAAATCAGATGTAGTATTCAAACAAAAAGACTTTCTCAAAGGAAATTTAGAAATTGGTTTTCCACCGTTGATTGAAGCATATACGTCACACGTTACGCTGAAACCAAATGAATGTGTTCAAGCTGTTTGTAAAGATAGTAGACTATTCGATCATCTTATTACGGTTTGGCATTTCGGCCCTGGCATTAAAAATGTACCGAATACGTCGGTGGTGACGTTTTATTTATCGTTTCAATTCAAATCTTTACTATATTCCCAAATGGCTAATGTGATATTCAACGAATTAGTGCATAAGATGGAAAACGCGTTTCTCAAAGAAGCTCGAAAGCGATATGGTAAACCGACGGTACCAACACAACCACTGTCTACAACAAAAACCTAAAGGCGAACTAATTTATGTTTATAATCGATGTTACCAAAATGACGTTATATTAGTTGGCGTTCTCTTCTTTTGTGTTTGAAATTGTTATTTATTTCATTTTCGAAATAAATATTGTTGCTTATGTTTTACAATCATTTTGTAGTTCACGCTATACCTTCTGAAATCTACGTGTCCTTTAACAGGTAGTCGTTCGTAAATATCAAGTAAATGCGTTGAAAGATGTGTAGGTAAATAATATTGGATAATCTTAGATTCTTATTACCAAGTGTTAAACTAAAATTACTGTTGAGTATTCTTACAATCAACACACATTTTCAAACATTTTATAGATTTCAATAGCCTTAAATAAAGTTGTGTGAATATGTAATAACGAACGAATCTTACAATAGAGCAGAAGTAATTTTTGGTTTAGTTCACTCACAGGTTTGGAATCTTCGGTATTGTCTTCTTCTCTTAGACTGTTTCAAGCATCTGTATAAAATCGATTCACGTAATTAATTAAACACATCAACTGTTTTTCAAGAAACGAGCAACACTGCGAAATAATAACACTCTTCACTACGTAATAAATTTTGCTTACAAAAAATGGCGTTTTTTAGCGGCAAAAAAGGACGCAAAATTTTCACAACATGAAAATTCGAATTGAAGGCCGTGTACAGACGTAAAAGAATTATTGTGCGCTGAGCGGAATGACGACCTTGAAACATTTTATGTATCAAACATTGAATAAAATTTATGAAACTTGACAAAATGTCTTTTTTTGCAAAAATAAACAAACCATCTCAACATTATTGACAAATTTTGTATTTTAAAACTGAAATAATTTCAATTTTCAACAAAAATAACCTAAATCATCTGTTTGTTGGATAAAAATTGAAAAAACGACAATCAATAGAGTAAATAGGATTCACACAGAGTTTTCCTACTCTTTTGTTACCCTTTTTTGCGCACTAGTGTTGTCGTACCCTTTGAAAACGTTGAACTTGCCGCCATTTCATTTCGCCCCGTCGCGTATTATTTCCACTCCGGATTTTGTTCACTCCGGTGCTTGTATTTGAGTCGTAATTTTGTTATAGCAACGAACCATTTTTTTGCGTGTGAAGTTATCGAGTTTCCGTTATTTTTGGTAATTATTTAACATTATTCTTAGTATTATTCAACTTATGAAATATCGTTTCCATAAAAGGAATTAGTCGCATCGTAGAAATACGGTGTAATGTCACGTGAATATTGGTATCGGTGAAGTTAGTTTTTAAAACTTTTTCCTAATATTTTAACATTGTAAGTCCATAGTCGTTAAGTACTAATCTTATTCGTTGTAGTTCATCAAGTATGTATTTTATCATCATTCAAACGTGCACCTACGCCTCAACACAGAGCTATGGAATAGCATGGTGAGAGAAAAATCAATACTGGTACAACGTGCCGCATATTACCACATAATCCTTGAATTATTCAAGGAGCTTACGCTGCTGCCGTCCCATCGCTTGAGCATCGATACAACATACAAATGATTAGCTGTGGTAACTCCACACCAATGGGATTTTTATTTCTCCCATTGCGGTGCGAGTTCCCGCAATTCGTCATTTATCGTCATCTAAATGCCCGGAAAAACTTGAATTAATCGCATGCATCGAGATATGGTAACTCCACCACCATTGGCACCATTTTCAGTCGAAAGCCAATGGTGTGAGAGTTCCCTCACCTCCTTGCTTTAAAGATTATCGTCGTGAAATATCCTAAATACGAATTATTGTAAGTTCGTGTGTTAATTTTTATGCTTTGCTTTTGTGTGCCCTATACTATGCATTTCTGTAATAAGCTTGTTAAATTATGTAAATTGTAGCTTTTCGTTTCCGTGTGGTTTTCAATATAAATGTACGGTTCGCTCATTTCATTAATAGGTATCGATTTCACCTCGTAATACCATTCGTGGGCTTTGCTGTGTGTATACGTATGAAAAATCCATACGAAACACGCTCTCGAGAATACCTGCAAGTTTGGAATTGAATGCATTGTTCGACATATCGGTTGTTAATTTTTTCTGTACGTGAATTCTGTATTCTATTATCAAGATATCGATATTATAAGCACCATTAATATCGAACACATGTTATTTTCGTTATCGAATTTCTGATACATGATTGATTATTTTTTTTCCGGTGTGTTAAATTCGATAGTGAGTAGATTACGATTACATTAAATTGGTAAGAATGCCTATACCTATTAATAAAATTTTCAATTTCTAGTAAACAATTTGCGATAATTTGTAACATGGTACTCGAATATTTCAAAGTAGTGAAACAATGACCCCTTCAAATTCGTAAGTGGTTCTTCTATGTTCTTTCAGAACTACGTAATTCTAAGAAGACAGCTCATTCTATGACATGAAAAATTATCTTCGTAGCATACACGTACCTAAAATCCCAATATGATTCAATTCCAAACTTCTGCCCATTTGCGTCACTCGCTAAATGATTCACAAATTATTCAAGGTTTCCATCGTAATCAGGCGTAATCTCAACGTCCAAATTTCCTCCCAAATATTCAAACTTACGTTACGTGAAACGCTTTCACAAAAGGTATTTAAAATCGTCCTAGCTGCGAGTTCATTGCCATAAAACTAGACACATATTCACGGTCATACCGTCGTGTAATATGCTTTTGTGCTGAAATCATCGTGCGAAAGAGTGCTAATATCGCCGGTAACGTCGCCTTCAACTCGTTAAATTTATTTGTCTATTCATCTGTTCGCCATTTTATGAAGCGTCTATCGACCATTATAGAAGTTGCCGGGCGCCCGAGTTCAACAATCTCAGCAGTCAATTTTAAGGTAACGTTTCGAGAGAGCTTTGTTTGAACGCGCGACACTCGCATGAATAGATTTCTTATCTACTCCATCGGGGAAGGAATTTTTAATGCTTATTCCGCGTGCGCGAAAGCTGCAAAATTGTTGTAATATCCTAGGGCATTTACGTAAAACGAATCTTGAACGGGAACTTCTTTACAGACGAATGAATTTATCGACGGAAATACATTTCCCAACGTGTACTTCTTGGTGGAGATATTTCGGTATCGATGTTTCAACAGTATCACACCGTACAGTCGAGTTACTATAACATAGACGTCGATTACAGACGTTTAGGCTTTGTGTTTAGATAAATTAATGATGCATTTCCGCGATAATGTTTACACGACCAAATTGAACACTTGTTGAATGAATTTATTATCTACACGAGTAACGACTGTGTACTCGATTTCCGATACATTTCTCGTTCATTCGTCGTTGCATAATAACTATCGAAGCGTCGAATGAGAAAAATATTTCTCACTCATAAAACTATACCTAAGTTGAGAATGAAAATCATATAATTATGAACAAAAACTAATTTTAAATTCGCTGAGGTGATATAAATGATGGAAACTGATGATGAAAAAGAATAAAAAGATAAATGAATGAATAACACTATTTGACAAAATTCATAAATTAATCAGATGGTATGTTGAGGTACTTGGAAATTTTGGCGTTGAAAGCCAAATTCTCGAGATTTCCAGTAACTTTAATTGTTTCCCTTTTTGTATTTATGAATGAAATTTCACTGAAGGAACGTCATATTCTTTTCTTAGTTCAGTGGCGCGATTAAAAACATTCCAGGGTGGGCCAACCCTCACAAAATTTTTTAGTTTCTCAATTGGCTTACCAAAGTATGCAAAACATAAGTACCTTAAAAATTTACAAATGAGAGAAAAATGTAGCGAAAGACAAAATATTGAATCAGAATAACTAAAAATGATTAAAAAGTAAAGTATTTTTGTGCTACCACCTTGGCACTGACGCTGTCTCAGCTCTTTTTTTATAATAAATCAGTGTAAAAAATTATGCGATTTTAGAGAATTTCGGAGTAATATAAATGGTAAGAAAACTTAAGCAACGGTTTGGACATCTTGAGGGGCTTTAGCTTTGGCCAATGGTATGCAAATTTCTACATGGTTTTATTAGACAAATTTAGGCGAATTTTCAAATTGAGAAAAACGCCATTTCATTTTCTTGTAAAATAGAATGAACGAAAATGAGCATAATTATATAATTAGGTTCTTTTGGATTACTTCTTTTTTCCACGTTGAGTTGGTTGTTATGGGTAAACGAATATATATGATGTAAGAAATGGAACGCTGAACTTTTTACTACTTCGCCATTTTCTTTCTACAGCTCATCATTTGCGAGAAGAATGCGAAAAGCTAGTTTCGAGGGGGCTTCAATCCATAATGGGGGAAGTATTGTACGAGTCGATGGAGACTCATAGTATGTCGCTTTGGACGACTCTGTAAAAGTTTCCCATTATATATTTATGCTTGTAATTATGTCCATGTCCAGTGGTAGGTAGGTACCTACCTATACTAGTTCTTAAGAATCATGTTTAGAAAATTAAATCGAATTTTTTTTTATAAATTTTTTTTCAAACTTAAATAAAGTGTTCAAATATTACACTTATTAATATATAGTTTGCTCCAGCCCCATCACTATCAAACATGTTCTCATAGATTGTCCAAAATTCAAACAAAACCGTATCACCTTTAATCTACCCCCCCTCATTAAAGATTCTTCTCAAAAATAATCCTTCCACAATAGCTAATCTATTCAAATTCCTCCAATCTATTGACTTGCTTCACCAAATTTAACCCCCCCCCCCCTTTCCGTCCGTGCCTCTGGCCTATGTTGCAGCACACGGCACGTTAATGGATAAAAGTAAAGTAAGTAAGTAATAGGTATATAAAAACTTATAAACTTAGATGCTGAAGTTGAATAATTCATTTGGTTTAAATGCAGAGAATAAAAATAGAGTTATTTTGTTGTAGGTATTCTTAATACAGGTAAGTAATTCTTGAGACTAAGACATATTTATAATCGGTACTCGTGCTTTCCTTGGAAAAATGTTGAAATATAGCAGTCAAATTTAAGAACAAATTTGAATATAATTTATTAATTGTGATGGTGAATTCAACTTCTTGTGGGCTAAAGAACCGTTAAATCATTAATCATTATTATCAATATATTATTTCATTATTCGGTATACACTTGAAATCATGTGCATTTTTCCTCGCTTCTCAAGTAAAGAATGATTAACTGATGATCGACTATAGAATTGAATCTAATATACCACCCTATCAAAAACTCATGAGATTTTTTTGGTTCAGTTTTTTCAAAAAATTAAAATAATTATATGTATTGAAAATAGGAAGTGTACAACTGGAGATTCAGTGAGAAAGAGTGAATAAAAAATTATAATTATTGTGTACATGTAAATGTCTACTAAATTCTACTCATTTATAACAATTATTTTGCAAATAATGAAATTTTAAATTTAAAAAAAAATGCTATGTCCGTTGTTAAATCAGTTTTTAATTATCATTTTCTAAAAAAAAAAAAAAAAAAAATTAAAATTAAATCTCAAAATAGACCGTAAAATTCATCGTTGTGACTTGGATCAGAACATGAAGTAGTTTTAAATAGATAATATAGTAATTTTACCAACCATTTTGGAAAGTGGAAGAATTAAAATGAATATTTGATGGGAGAAAAAAAAATCAAGTAGAGGAGAGAACACATATTTTTTCCCAAGATTATATATGCAACAGCTTTAGGGCAATAAATTTCAAAAGTACATAGATGGGCCCATAAATGAGCCTTATTAGTTATTTACACGTCTCCTTTGAATTAAACAAAAGTTTACACATTCTATAGTGATGTGATGTAGGTATACAGTAGAGTAGGCCATTTTTTTTTTTTTTTTGAGTGAGATGAGCGGTAGATGTTTGTAAATGACATCATAATATTTCGAGAAAAACAAAATGAATTTTCCAACAATTGAACATTTTTTTAAGTTCCAAAGTCACAGTTCGTCGTTCGAAAGCTAACAAAAATTCTGCGGCCAATTTTCCAAACATCTTTCAAAAAACAGAAATTTTATTTACTTTCAAAACTCGACCACAAATGGGTAGCCTAAGTAAATAATTGGTCCTGTCCACACAATGAGTTTAATTACTCCTCACTAAAAGAAGGAAAATATGCTCGATTTTTACCCCACAAAACTTCCCAAAACATCACATTCTTGCTGCAAAATGACTCTGTAAAAATGTTCAGCATCAAAAAGCTCAGACTTTAGAAACCCTTATGGGATAAAAATCGTTCATATTTTGCTTATTGAGTCAGAAAAAGCCTAATTAAGCCCATATGCGCACATAACCTATTAATTACCCATTTCGTGATAATTTTTAAAAAAACCAAAATTGTTGATTTTTGAAAAAAATTAAAAAGTGGTTTAAATTTGTAAAGTTGAAAAATAAAATTTTTTTCTGTCTTCAAATGGCAAAATATGACTTTGGAACATGAAAAAATTTTTAATTGGCCGAAAATTCGTTTTTTTAGGAATTTCAAAATTTCAAAAACTATTTCACTTCATTTTAGGAGGATCAAAAAATTGAGTTCGGTTCTAAAATTAGAATGACGTTCTTTTGAGGTCATTTAACAATTACTGCGATCGGCTCCTTTCACTTCTTCAAAAAACTTGAAATTCGGCCCGCCCTAGATAATGTGCATTGTGCAACTATATAATTTTTATGCACTTCATCGATTGAATACATATTGAATAAAATTTGCTTCTGTTTTCTTATTTAGTATTAAATGCGCAATAATTGTAAAAATAATGATATCACTATTTCTAACATCTACAGGTATCGTTCAACATTCACCGTGAAAAATACACCCGCTTCACACCCACTCCTGCGACGTCCATGATACTAATTTGCTCGGTCTTCATTAACACTTGATCATTAAATGTACGCCGGAACGTTGGAGTAAGTAGTTCCGAAGGCGAGGTTATCCGAGGGCGGATTGTCTGCGCATTTGAGGTTATGTAAATTTTCAACGTCGCTTAGAAACTTTCATAATGTCTCGATATCGCAGAACTGGTATAGGTACTAGACGTACAACTCGAAACATTAATAAAACAAAACTCATAGCGAATAATTGAACTCAACAATAGATACCTGTGATGCAATAAAAACCATTATTATAAAAACGATGCACAAATATGGCCAATGAAATAACATTCTCGTTACCGAATAACGAATTATAAATACATATACTTTATCACCATGACGTGTTTGCCTTCTTAACGAATCTATTTCTAAATTACAGTCACGTCTCGGCAGCCTCCGGTGGTGCAGTTTGTTCTTCTGATTTCGAAGCCGATGCTGACTCCGAGCTCGAAAATGAAAACGAAAAGAATTCGTCGTTCAGACCGAAACCTCCGCTGGTTTTGGTTTTATTGAGGATTTCGTCTAATTCGCGTTCGATGCTGGCGAACATATCTTCCAGGTCTTCCACGAAAGAGTCATTATTCGACCATCGAAACTGAACCGGTCTCGGGTAGGTATAGAGGCTCTTGACTTCATCGTATTTTGCCTTTATTTCAGGTGGTAGTATTTTCACCACTGAAGAGGAAACGATGCTTTCGACATCTCGTTTGTGAATTTTGTTCGTTTTTTCGCCAGAATCAAATGGTATCGTGTGGACACTGAGTAGCGAAAAAATTTCCACCACGAGAAAAGGAATAATCTGAAATACAGAATCGAGTGTTTTAACGCTAATTGCTATGAATTCCAGCCGATCATAGGTATCTGCTTCGATGTAATATGGGAATTGCGAAATTAACATTATCTTAAGTTTACCCTAGTCTCTAATATGAATGAATATTTTCATTTTGAGATAAATTCGTTAGATTAATACATCGATTACCGCATCTCGGCCGCATTCATCGAAAGCATCCTGAAATCGCGAAAAACTACGAGTAAGCCCGTGTCGTCATATTTCACGCGAAGATTCTAATCGACACCCAACCAATGTAAATTTCTCTACCATCGTAACGATAACGGTTTTCCACGCGCTCCCAATGCTCGCTGATCTACGATTGTTTTTTTCGCACCGGCGCGCCGTTTCAACTTATCATGATTTATCGTGTCGTTTACATATAGTGTTATTTTTGTCGACAGCCAAGCAAACATTTTCAAAGTTCATTACACCTCGAACGAAGGCGAATTTTTCGATACTCGAGGTAGGGATATCAAGGTCGCTGTGGATGCGTTTAGTCATTTTGAAAAACTTGTTTTCGATAGAAATTCAATTCGCTTTTGGTATACGAAGCGTGGAGAATACGTATGACCGACGAATATAATATCAAGGCTGAAATACAATTTTATTTATTTTAAGGTAATAATCTATACTCAACGACAATACTGAATATTGATAGAGTTTGTATTTTACAGGTATGAAGAATGAAACACGAACCTACGTTTGAAGTGAGATTGGGCTACTGAACAAACACAGAAATGTGTAGAAATTTTGTTATTTTATAATTTAATATTCACTATATGATTTGTCATGTATCGTCCATTCTCTAATAATTTAATAATCGTAAGCAGGTATACCATGTTACTAAAGCTGAGTTTGTATGAAGGCATAATTATTCAGACTTGCTGAATGCTGGAAACCCTTATCTATTTTCTCCGTATATTTATATACCCACTTGGGGCTGTGCTTTCGATATGAAAATAAGTAAAGCGAAAATAGGCTTTTTTCAAGAAATATTTCTTCACAACTAAAGCTTCAAATTAATTGTTTTTGTATTATGTTTTTTGCTTTTATATACTAAGCAGCCAGATTTTTTAAATTCTCAATTATGATCCTGTGGTGGTTCATCACTGTGAAAATTTTCAAATTAGATTTTTAAATGAACTAAAATAAAACCAAAAGCAAAAAATTCTCAGTGTGCTTGAAAAATGCAAATATTATTTCCATATAAAATTAAAAACTCGTTTCATTCAGTTATATTTGAAAAATTCAGCGTGAAAGAAATTTTTAATCGTTTTTATCATTTTAATCTAGAGATATAGTTTTTTCTAGGAACTGCCCTGAGTTTTTTTTTCCGAGCATTTAAATACTGGCGTCTCCACTTACCAAGACTATTAAGCCAGTTTCATCTAATTAAATTTTGTTTCGTTGTTTTGACTTTTTTTAGAAATTTAAGAATTTTTTCTGTGTGTTAATTATCATCTATGATAGCTATCCTTTTTAGTTGTAGAAAGGAGTGAATATTTTTAAATGTTCGCAATGAAGTGAAATAAGTTGAGCATACAGAAAAATTATTATAAATTGAACATAATACCGAGATAGAGTAGGTTACGTGTAATTTTGGTATGACCTAAACATATAGTCTAGTTATGATGGTTTCTTGTTCATGAAATTTAAAATAAATGTAGTACATCTTACACACAGCAATTATATGAGCCTACAGTCTAAAATTCAGCAATTTGAGGCCTCTCTGATTTTCTCCAAATTTTTATTCAGCGACATTTTGCTCTTATATAAAACTAAACTTGAAGGGTCGTACTGTAGTTCCAAACTGACCATACATATTAAATTTGAGCTTCCTAAGTTTATTTAATGAGGAGATATGAGCGATTCAAGGTATTTCCTGCCTCAATGTAAATAACGAATCACATAGTAAACTGTAGTACTCAGTGAGCTCTCAATATTTTGCTGTTTCAAATTCAAACATTCTTTAAATATTCAATAACTTCAAAACAAATAATTAGAGTAACATGAATTTAAATTTCCTCTCTGAAAGTTTTTTTTTCATGTGACTCCTTCCAAATTCGCTAGGGACGCTCATATTTGACTAGACTAATTATTGGAACCTTATCTGTCACACGAAATCATTACTGAAAAATTTCTTTCACCCCCATCCCACCCCACCACTAGTTTGAATTTGATAACCCCCTCTCTCCTCCAATATGCCTGTAAACTTGGATATAGTTTACTGTGTACTTCTAGCTTTCAGGACTCAACTCGAGTTTATATATTATAATTATATCAAATTTGAGCTATTTGAAGCAACTAGAACATTTTTAAAACTCTATCATTATGGTTCTGTTTTGTCCCAAACAGCCTATCTCAGAAACTAATTGAACCGTTATTTTCAATCAACAGGATGTTCAACAACGATTTAAAATAGAAATTCGTCACTTTGTCATCATCTTTGAAGCATTTTAAGGAGCCCTAGGGTATCCTAGCCTTCCTTCCCCTCCTAAAAATAATCAAATGTTGCAACTAAAGCAAGAAAAAAAATTAAACTTCCAATAATTACATAAAATAATAATTAGATTAATGTTGAAATATAAAAAGTACAATGTTACTTTTCTAAAGAATTTGAAAAAAAAATAAAGAAAAAAAAAATGATGAAGAAAAAAATCATTTCTTTTTCAGCACTTTCGTCAACTTTCTATTACTTTCATCACTTTCATCAACTGAAAGCTTGTGAATGAAAAATTCAAAAAAAGTACCACCGCTCTTCTCATAAATGACATTTTTGAAATAGCCAAAAAAAAAGAAACATTTTGTTATTTGCCATATGATTACAAACGGTCTGAAACACATTATATGAAAATTCCCCTCCCTACTAAAGTATCGTTTTTATCAAAAACTTAGATAACAAACTGTAATTTTAACAAGGATACTCTTCAGATTTAATTGGTAATTTAGCTGATTTACATTATTATTTCAAAAACGTAAAGTGAAAGAAAATAAAAAAAATAATATCACTATAGGGGATAAAAAGTTAATCGTTTTTAATATAATTTCATTTGAAAAGTCAAGTTTTACTTATGAAAATGGAAAATCTTTTAATTATGTATTTGGAATTACTTACTATGTCAAAATTTAGATTTTACTTATTTTGTAATGAAATAATTAATTACAAAAAATAAAAATAAAACTTTTTAATATTTATTACCATTATTGTTATTTTAAATTATTCAAAAAGTATCAAGCGTTAAAACATTAATTATTTTTTAAATTTAAATTTAATTATCTAATTTTTTAATGAAATTATAAGGCTAAAATTAATTAACTACTTATTCAAACAATAGATAAAATGAATTGACTAGATTTGATTCTCTTGCATACATTCTTAAAATTATTTAATTATTAAAAAAAAAAACCAACATAATTTAAATTATTTTTTGATTAACTTTAATTCGCTTACCCAATGAATTTTAATGTTCATTTCATGCATACAAAAATTACTCACCGAAATAATGATGAAAAAAATTAACTCCTTGATATATTAATCAATATTGTGATAAATATACATTAATTACAGCGAATACTGTTTAAAAATACTAATAAGAAACATCTTTTCTTTTCTTTTTTTTTTTTCTCTCTCTCTCTTTAACATGAACCAAATTTTAATTAAACGGATGTAAACGATACGTACCTTAAACCACATCATAATAAACATCAACGAACACAGTTGCTCATAAAATAATGACCAATCAGGCGTATAAGCTACATATATACTCCATCTTCGCATCAAATTTAATCCGCATTTTAAAAAAATTCAACGCGAATCCGAATTTATGGTTAATTCGGAAATACATATTTTTTACCTATTATCGTTTCTTTTCCTCATTACTATGTAATTGCTCAATGCCACGATCATTGACGCGTTAACTTCCTAATTTAACGGATTACACGATTACATAGACTATCAAAGGGAGAAAAATCGTTCGAAAAAAATTCAAATTAAAAAAAAAAAAACTCGACGATGAATTAAATATCGAGGTAATTTCGGTACAACATCGTAGTATGGATAATGAAAAGAACCCTTTTTTATAAAAATTTTTATTACGTATAAAAAAGGAATTAGGATTTGCGAAATGCGTTCGTTAACGATGATAATGTTACTGGAATGTCGGCATTTGTTTGGTATTTTTTTTTTCGGTCTTCATTGTATTAATTTTATTCCTCGCGGTACGGGATTTTGCTTAGTTGGGATAAGTGTTCATTAAAATTCTATTGTAGCATGAACGCGGATTTTTATCCGCTGGCCATAAATTTTATTCACGTCGATTGGCGAGCGGTTGTTGGATGTAGATTTAAATGGAAAATATATTAGGGTCGAGGGAGATTTTGGAAGTTTGGGAGTTTTTTGAATTTTTTTTTGTTTTGTGTTCAAGCAGAGTGGTTAAAGTTGTACAAAAATGAGGAAAGGAAATTAAGTTGAAATTTTTAGCTGCTAATGTTTTTGTTTTTTTTTTCAACATCGTCTGATATTACGAAACTTGCATTTTAAGTAATGATAAAGTATGTGATTTCAAAAATTTAATTCACTAGCCAAAACCTTGGTCCAGAAAAATTCGAAATTAATTTGTTTAAAGGAAGAAGAAATATCGAATTATCGACATAAAATATTATTCCATTAAAAATGATTATTGAAACCAAAATAACCGAAGAAAATAAAAAAAATTCTATTCAAAAAACGTGCTCAATCTGCAACAATGTTCAGCCTGTCCACTACATTTTAATGCAATGCTCGCTGCATGCCTCTACTCGTATTCAACATTCCAGCTTCATTACCCTACATTCTTCGTGATGATCAACGAGTCATAAATATTGTTTTTCGCCTTTCTCTCACACATTAACCTTCTGACATACATTCAAATTTTTTCACCGTGCCTATAGCCTCATAGCCATATAAGGCACATTTAAGGGGAAAAAAGTTAAAAAAGGTAAGTAAGCATAATAATATGAGCAAAACGACTGAAATTTTAGAAATAAGCAAAAATTAAAAATCATCTTCGTAACAGCATGACCGCCAACGAAAAAGGGCTTCTAATTTTAAATCTAGAAATATTACCAAACAAGCCGCCACTAAATAGAGTCGAGATTCATTTAAACCTATAAAATGACAGAAATACCCTTAAATGGTCGCAAGGAACCCATTACATTTTCTAGTGAACTAAAGACCTTCGTGAAATCACAAGGAAAAGCTACATTCAACCTCTTTGGCTCGATTTAACCCCATACTGTGCTATCAAACACTCAATCATTCATTTTGAACCGATTCCAACACCATATAATTCTTTCGAGGGTTATAAAAATGGTCGCAGCTTCCTTCGAGCTTGCGATAGGCAATATTTTATGTTCAAATGTTAGATAAAAAGTTTAATTATTGATCTACAGGCGTTTTTTCCTACAAATATTGAGCATGCAAGTTTTTCTACTTTGGTGTAGAATAAACTGTCTATATGTTGGTGGGAAGGCGTTTGATTTTCTTCATAAGTTTCTTGGTATGCAATACTTTATACATGAGTGTAGCTTGGGTTGCCTAATATTCATAATTGAAATAGGCAACAGTTCTTACATTATAGTGAAATAAGTTGCATAGTTGAAGAGACTTAGGTGAAATCACATACATTTTACTGTCAAAAACTCGTAAACTCAGCCAAAAATGACAATTAAAACTTGGTGTTATGTGATGAGCTACTGAACAAGTGAGTGAATTAGGAAATGGAAACCCAATTATTTATCAACGTTTACTTTGAGTTTTTGGTCATCCTGAAGTTTATATTCTTATTCTACCTGGACTCAGGAATGGAAAAGATGAAAAGAAAAATAGCCAGCTACACTAGCCATACGATTTTACTTATTACTTGAAATATTTTGAGCCTGAAGTAACGTGCCAACGCTACACAACCCTTCCAATTTGGGTCAAAATGGATCTGAAATGAATCTAATTTTAAGAAAGTTTGAGGAGGTTCAAATAGCTAAAATGTGAGACGAAAAGTACTACATTTTTAATTCAACTTCTTTGGTATTTTTGAGAGGAAGATTTTTAGATTCGGTATTGAGTGTGGCCTGTAGGCATGAAGACAAAGGCAATAGAACCAAAATTAAAATGTCAGCTCCAGTAATGCGGTATAATGCTTTTTTCACAACTTTATTCACTGTTTAGCCATTTGTTTTTTTTTTTTTACTTTCTGTATACTCTTCAATTGTCACATTGTCATGTCAATTTTAACGTGTTTACGACCAACATATTTTGTACAGTGAAATTGTATAAATTTCGATATTATCATAGTTAGTTTGCCCAGTAACCAATTTTTAATCGAGCCAATATGAAAATGATATCTGCTAACTAATCCGTTTCGCTATAATGAAAACAACCCCACAGCGTTTCAGCTGAAAGTAGTCTCCCTGTTGTCAACCTCCTGCAACTCTACACAATATACGTCGCTTCAGTTCCATTGTATTTTGTTATACGGAAGCTAAAAGTTTTGGTTCACGTTTCAAATCAGATATAGCTCGTTTGATATGAAATTCGAAGCAGATTTCAATTCGTATTCTCCTAAAAGGGTTTTCGCGTTAAAAGCTGAATATGGCGTATGATTTCAATTATTTTTTCCCCGTTTTGCTCGATTTTCAAATTATAAACAGCCCCACTAACACGTTCATCATTCGAAAAAAAAACTCTGCCGAATACTTTGGCGGAAAACTCGACGACCTTGCAAATTACACGAATTTAATTAAATGTTTCACGCATCGCCGTGTAAAATGGGCTTTTCAATGTGAAAAAAATATCACGAAATTGCTCGATATGAGGTAACAACTTCGGGCAAGAGCTTTTAACATAATTTAAAAATCCTTAACACCGACTTGGTCGCTTGGCCCTGACATTACTCTGCATTGATCATCAGTACACTTCATTCGCGTTATAACATTGTACCGCGCACGCAAAATTACATGTTGAGTACGCTTTTATAATTCTTCGAAATTTATGACGCAATGGGGCTTTCCTTTACCTCTAATAACATCACTGCTCGAAGGTGCTACGCGGTTTATATTTTTAAGGTACACTCGGTGTGCTTGTACCAAGTGTTTGGTCGATTTGTTGGCGAAATCCAGGGCCATTGAGATTTATGGTGTCGCAATTTATAGCACAACGAAGCTCTAACGCCTATATGAGACATGCCATATTGAGATAATGAGTAAAGTTTACGAAGTGTTTTTAACTTTAAGCTCACTCATGAAGGTATTTTTAGTCCCACTGTAATGAACTGAAGGTAGAGTAACCTCCTGGTCATGAAAGCAGCTCAAGTGATTTTAAAATGAAATTTGAAATATCTTTAAAGTCTGATTCGAAGCATAACTTTTTTCAACATCCATTAGAGGTTAAATCCCTCGAAAATTACGTTTCCCTATTTTTTTTTTTTTTCAAATGGTACACTTCAAAAAATATATACATATATATAAAATCTTATGAAGAAAAATATTACCAATTTTTGAGTACATGTGATAAAAGTGGATTTGAAAGAACTGAAAATATACGGTCTGTCGAAAATAGCTTGAGACTTTTTGACAGCACAAAGTTAGGCTAAAAGCGTGACAATTCTCACGATTTCATAACTTTCCAAAATGCGTTCAAAATTTTAAATAACGCTGTAAGTAAGATAGTGAAACACTAAAAAAATTGTGTTTTTATTATTATTATTTTTTTCAGTATTTAGGATTTAAACTCATTTTCAACAAGTTGTTCAATTTATTCTTAAAAGTAGTATAGAAGTAGGTTGAGGACACTTTTTCATTCATGCTAAGTAAAGTTTAATACACCCTAAATTCTTTGCATTTTTATAGAAATTATAATCCTAAAATTTGACCTAAAATACTACCAAAAATTTATCGACGGAATTCGATAAATATGATTAATTTTACCTATGATTTTTTTCAAGGCTCACAATCGTTCAGACTAATAATTTTACCCAAATATTGCTAAAATTAAACCCTTTTTAAGGTAAATATAAATCCATGGAACAAGAGTGCGTTCAGGACACTTTTTTATTCAGGCTAAATTAGGATAAATTATGCTAGGTATATAATAGCAAAATTTTGTAGCATTTTTATAGTAATTATAACACTATAATTTACCCTAAAATACTACCTTCAAAATACACCTGTTTTAAAGAAATAATATTTATCAGGGAGATGAACGTTCAGGTTTAAATTAATACGAATATTTAACCTTATAAAGTTCTTGATAAACGTCAACGCGCATACCTCTCCTTTATCATGAGTGCAATGACGAGCTACTTTACCAAAAGTAGACTTCTGCTACGTCATCATCGACGGTTGATTATACACATAGTGTTAACGAGATCTTCAATGAGACTCACTACTTCAACTCGACCAGAAGTCTACTTCTGCTACGTCATCGTCACCTTTCCTCTATGTTTTCTCATGTACGAGTTGGGACATACCAACGCTCACATTAGAGGTCCAACATGCCCATCAGAGTTATTATTTTTTTTTTTTCCAAATCAAAATTCAATTTATATTAGGCAAATTTTCTTTTTCAAATCAATTTAGGTTATTCATTTTAGTAATATCTTTTTTAATCAAATTTATAATGGTCAATTATTCTTTTTCATTCAACTTTTATAATATCGGAGGCTTCAGAAGCTAAATTAGAATCTTCATCACTCCTCCAATAAGCGGCTATGTTAGAATGAGTATGCATCAAAGATTTAATTTCGTTTATTCGTTGATAAAATTCTTCAAGACTTATTCCTAGATTTTCGAGTCGCTTATAGCTGTACCAAAGCTCACCGATATGCCTCAATTTTAAGGCTTGACGATCGGAAATTCCAAAATTATCTTGAACAAAATCATAAAATGATATAATAACTTCTTTCTTGATTAGTTTTTCTTTGTGTAGAAGAAAAACTTTATTAAGGACGTGTCCGTATCGACAGAAATCAGAGAACAATCTCTTTGTACTGTACCTTAAAATTATCTTAACTTTCTCTTGAAGAAATTCTACCAACATATCAAAATTATTTTCAGAACTTTTAGGAAAGAAATTATTACGTGGTTCATAACGAATCACTAACGATAATAAATATTTATGAAGGTCTTCGCCGTACAATTTCTGTGACGAACGAGACTTTAAAATAGGTTTTTTAGTTAGAAACTTTATTATTTTATTAGTATTATTCATTTTAGGAAGAGATAACTTACGCGATTCTAATTCGATACGTTTTTCATTGTTTTGAGCCGCATCACTAAAACTTTCAACTAGAGATTTTAATTCATTAAGAGATAATTCGAGAGATAACGTTGTTTACTGTAGTCATGTTGAACCAAATTTAAGTGCGCAGTTGGAAAGAAATACGTAGTCATTTTGACGACGTGGTCAACCAGTTCAGTGTGAACTGATTCAACACAAAATTTTTTTTAAATTTCATGATCAGTGCGAACAGGTTCAACGTAAATTTCTTTCCAATTCCATTATAATTTATAACTACTAAGACAGTGCATTACTTTGTCATAATGTTTCCCTTCATAATTCGAAACAAACCCATCAAATTTCATCCACTCCATATGACGTGAACTAGCACTTCATTCTATTTAAAATGTACGCTCTTTTTTCCAAGTACACTAAAACAACAAGTACAAGCACTCGTATGCATACCGCCGAATAATATACACCGCTTACAATGATTTTTTTGTTTTGAAGTCATTATCGAATGAAAAAGAAAAATTTCAGCAGTACCACCATTGGATAGGAAATTACAAGTGTAATAAATTTTCTTCTCTTCAAATTTTCGATTGAAACAATATTCTTTCAGAAATTCTGAAAACTTTGAATACACCTCGTAAGCGCAAAGTTAAAATCGGACTGCTAACACAAAAAACACAATTTAAAAAAAAATATTTTATTAGGGTAAGTACAATGTTTCATTTTTACAATTGAATAATGTACACGAAATAATTTTACATATTAAGATGGATGAATGTTTATCAACAATTGAAACACTCATTTTTTCGCGGCGGATTTTTAGTTTTATAATTTAATACTGAACGCATGGTAATTTTTTGGTCGTAAGACATATTAAGTCCTGAGAAAATATGACAATCAATTTTTACCTTATCTGGATTTTACTTGACATTTGTAAAAGAATCGCAATAATCATTAACAATTATTTGTTTCAGTCCTTCATAAGCTGTTTTACCAAACTTTAATTCAATATTATTCTTACGCTTAATTCGAAAGACAGCAAGAGAGGATCTAATCTACCTTCACCACTTTCTATTTCTGAGAAACATGAAAATTTTTTTGAATATGCGAACAGAATGAAAAAAATTATATGATGCAACTATGTCTCATTTTTATAGTTAAATTTGACTTTATTCATAATTTGATATGTCCAGTCTGCATTTAACTAGGATAAATTGAATATGGATTTTTTCAAAAATCGATGAGCTAGAGCTTAAAAAGTTATCACATTGTTTCAGTTGTAGGTATACTCAAAAAATTTTAGCCTTTCATATCAGTATTTACTTATCCCCACAATGAACTCAAAATTTAAAAAATTTGAACTTTTTCAATAATTTTCAAGAAAATATTTTTTGGAATTAATACCTAATTTAAAAAATAATAATTTTATTGTGTTTCCTCGATTCTAAAACGTTTTTAATTTCATTTTTCAATTCTCAGGGGTTCTAAAAATATTTTTTAATTTTTTAATTATTATCAAATTCTACGCATTTTTTTTTTCTTTAATAAATGCAATTTTATATTGCTTTACAAGATATGAATAAAAAAAAAAAATATGAAGACGTTATGATGAAGGCTTTAACACAGCATGAGGGGTGAAGTACGAGCAGCAGGGCTAAGAAGCATTCGTATAGTATATTTTGTTGAGAATCTTCCGCCACCCCGAAAAAATTAAGACATTTTAAAAAAGCTTTCATGGGAATTATTTCGTAATAAATTTCTCGTTTTGTTGTGTTCATAAAAGAAATAAAAATTTGACAAAAGAAAAAAAAATCAAAAAAAAAATTTATCGACAGCAATACAAAATAAGGAAGTCGAAACCGCCAATCTCTGGAATTCCGAGCTGACAATTATCATCGGTCATCCGACAGCGAATTCATTACAACGGCTTTAATAACATTTGAAATATGGCAATATATTCGTAAAAGCTCGCCGAACGTTTATATTAAGTTGGCGCGCCTTTAAACGCAGGCGTGAGACATTGGGCGGATTATTAGTAGTACAGACGGCGGTACGACATCGGCGGTTAGTACATGCCGCGCGCGGGTCACCATGAGACATGACTAGTGGTAGCTCCGAATTACTGCTCGATCCTTTGCAGGAATTACGTAAGAAGAAACTCACGGAGCTGGCAAATACTAGAAAAAAAGCTGACCAAAAATCCAGACGAGAACAGGCTTGGTTCTACGTGACATTATTCTTCGCCATGGCCACTGTGACGACGGGCACGTCGTTGCTGTTTCTGGTGCCTTTGTACGTCGATCCTGCCATATCAACGTTGATCGCAGATTTCATCCCGGAACCAGTCACCTGTACTACCACCAGACGAGACGACTATAGCGGATTATTCAATTGCTCGTGGAGCTCGTGCAGAGAAGGCTGTACCAGTGATTTCTACCGGTGTACTCATATCTACGTGCAATACGCCGAAAATACGTCTTCGGAAACCGACGACGAATATGATGCTTCCAAACACCACGAAGCTGTACTTTTGGTTAACATCAAAGGCTGTGGGTATCCGCCTAACGTACGGTGTTCCAATTTTACCGCTAAATACGGAGTACTGGGAGCCAAATTCCCGTGCTATTATTCCAGACAGAATAAAACCGTCGCTATGAACCGGTACGATCGCGCCGAACAGGTACGCACCATCGTACATTTTTTTGTAGTGCCCTTTGTCATTTGTATCGTGTCGTCCGTGACGTTATGTGTGATGCATTGCGATTGTCGTAATGCCGTGCCCAGCAGTACAGATAAACATCACAGCACCGAAGAACCAAACAGGTTTGTTCCTATACCTAGTCATTTTTGAGCTACTTTTATGCTATCAAAAGTTTCGTGTTACCTAAGTACATAATATTTGCTTGTTTACCTATATCCTGTGTATAGCTATAAGTATTTCTTAATCATCTATTACGCTCTTTGAGTCCTAATTCGAACCACTGAATATTAGTGCCCAGAATTTTCTTCCATTATTTCCCAATTTTAGTAATTTTATGTTCAGTTCCAGTACCCAGTTTAGTTATATGAAATTTTTCGTCGTTTTGTTCTTAAATTTCCGCTACCAAAACTTACCTCAAAATTTCTCATTTATAACCTTGCATTGATGGACAATGAGCGATTCTGTCTTCCCTCATTCCTAAGAGTTTCTTGATGATGTGATACTTGATTCTTTCTTCAGCTAACATCAGAATCTAGAACGAAGTTTTAAGAAATCTTATATTCATGACTTATCTAGTATCAAGTTGAATATTACTCATTATTTAAAAAAATAAAATATACATAAATAAAATAATAATAAAAGAAAATAAAGGCAACAGAGGTAAGTTAATATGGAAACAAAGAATTAATTTTTTTTTTTAATTAAAAAAAAAAGTTTTAAAAAGTTTTTAAGAAATAAAAATTGTGCAAAATTATTAAAATGCCCCATAATCATCAAAAAAAGAGAAAATTGTTCAAAATAATTCAACAAAATATTTTTTTTAATTTCACCAAGACTTTTTTATTTTAAATTTCAATATTTGAAAAAAATCAATTTAGAAAATAGCAAGAGAGACCAAAAATCACAAAAACCCTTGACTCAAAGATGATTCTTGGAACTCTGGTTATTACTGAAAAATTTATTTTAGCTCCCTAGCTGTTTATTAGAATGAATCAAAAAATAATTTCTTCACAAACTGACAACCCTGGGCTTCTAAAAGTTGTTAGATCATTTAAAAAAAATCATTAGCGAAGAAATTTTGGAAATTATTCAGTATTTATAAAGGAATTACCTCTTCTCTTTGAAGATTTAGTGCACGGCTATGAACTCAAATTTAAAAACTGAAGAGGTATAATTGTGACCATTTTGTAGGAATCTAAAAATTTTACTCTGAAAGAATATATTCTGGAGATTCTATCTGAGATGAAAGGCATAATCTTGGCATTTTGAACGATTCATAAGGTCATACAAACTTTTACAAACATGCTTCACCATTTTGAGCAGAATTATTGATAAGAACGATAGCCATTATAGCTTGTCTTTTTGAAAAGAAGAAATCAAGGAGGGGAAGTGGAGGTCTTCATATCAGCGCATTTCAGACCATTTGTGATCATACAAGAAATGTCTAACCTTTTGGTGCATTTATATGAATACATGAATCTTTTCCACATCATGTATGGAAATGAATTGGAGATATTGTATGCTTCTCATTCCTAATAATCATATGAGTTCAAATTACTTACAATTTTACTGATTTGAGGCTCCTCAACATCTACTCAAATTTTAATAATCCGTCATTTTGTGTTCGTTTTGATCCAAATTCAAGAACTCATATTCTGGTTACCAATTAATCTCACACACAAAGTTTCATTTTTCTAGGGTGATTTGGTGAGGAGATATAGAAGATTCAAGAAATTTCATGACTCAAACCTTCCTCAAAAAGCAGTTTTTTGCTCCAACTCCTCTCCAGATACACTTGAGAAGTTGAAATTTAAACATTTTAATGTCTATGACTCACTCTTTCATATGAAAAAAAAAAAATTGAGCCATTTGCCCCTTCTCCAGCCTCACTCAAAATTTGACTGATCCGTCATTTTGAATTTTATCGAAAAAACAAAAAAGTGATTTTGTTGCATTTGTAAGAAGAGTCTTTCGCCAAGCTTTGAGCGAATTTCATGCATACCCGAGGCGTGAAAAAAAATATACATACCGTGTGTGCAATTGAACTCTATACAAACAAAGCAGCAAATTCCCAATACTTCCATACTTGATCATCCCAATATTTTCATACTATATCATTAGCTATAGATGCATCGTGATGGTGCTGAAAATAGAAATCAATATTACTAATATGTTATATCCAGTTGGTTGTTGATTGAAAGGGAATTTGACACTTTGCCTGTATGGGGTCCAGTTGGACACACAGTATACCTACCAAAAAGTTGGGCATTTGCCAGATGATTAGATGATTACAAATGGTCTGAAACGCAAAGATTTGAAGAGGCCCTCTCCTCCGACCCAAATTATGTAGGCTGTAATAGCTATCGTTAAAGTCAAAAACTTAGCTAAAAACTGGAATTTTCTTATGTTAATATCCAACTTTTCTACATCATATGATATCGAGGGCAAAAATTTTGAAAATTTGAAACACCCTTTTGTCTGCTTCAAGATCTGAATTATTCAACATCACGGATTGCGTAAAGAATTCAAAAAAAATCTTCAAACAAAATTAAGATAAATATTTTTCGACTAAATGTTGGACAATTTTCATGCATATCTACCATGCATATTATATGCATGTTCAAAGTGAAAGAGAGAATTATTTGTGATCAGTCTAAAGTTACACAGATACAGGGATCTCCTCTCCTTCGATTTTCTGAGGCAAAATTTGTCAAGTAGTGAAAGTCTTGGTTAAAAAAAAATAAGTAAAAAAATAATATTCAAAAATGCTCAAAGTTTGATATAATGCTTTTCCATCCTACTCTGTTATTTTAAGTAATTTAATGATTATAGCGATTCAGTATAAACATCGGACTAAGCACACGACACTCCCATTTAATTCGGCCTAAAATCAACATTTACCCAAACCACGTGAAATACTTATACGTCACGAAACGTAATTTTTCGCCATATCATACTCGAAGGATATTAGCGATGCACAGCTGTATTTCACGACTCCACCACTGGGAATAGAAAGAGCGATGGTTCTCGAGGTATAGATAATTAACTAAATTGCACGATTATTTTCATAAGCTGCACACCAATCGCGCGAATTATGTAAATAGGAGATAGCCATTGTAGAGAGGTTTAGGATACGCTGGAAATATCGTAATAAATAAAACTAATAATCAAATGGATCAGCTGTTTAATTTAAAATTTCGCCACTCGGGTAATTGAGTTGAAAAAGGTATCACGCACGTGCATTCCCAAAGGTGATTTGATTCTGTTATCGGGGTTGCTTGTAATGAGTAAATTGTCATTGTATCGATTCAGCTGTGGCTGCTGAACAGCGGAAGACTCGCGGAGGCGACGAGAAGCCGTCTAATATGGGTCGTGAAATGGCGTCGGTGTACTCGCGATGTGTCTTTTAAACGTACTCGCAGAATGCATACCTCTAGTCCTTTAGTGACACAATTTGACTCGAAACACCACGAATACCGCAAATACCACAACGTCGTGACGCTGTATAGAATTTCTCTCCAGTCCCTTGTCTGTTGTTGGTGGTAATTCGAAAGCGATGTAACCCCCTTCTCTTTGCCAGGCTAGAATCGATGAAATTTCTATATACCGGCTTCGTTGCTGATCGAAAGGTTAATCAAAGTTCGAGTGTAATTATAACGAACTTTTTCTCTTGTGTACCCTTTCCACTATGTTCGCGTTCATCAATTCCAACAAAACTTTTCGTTACGTCTGATGAATAGATTCGGATTGCGACACGTAACGAAATTGAATTAAATTAAAAACTTCGCACCAGACTAAGTTTTTGGTTTATTAAATAATTATTTGGACGCGAAATTCATAGAATAGGTGTCTCCGTGTTGACTGCTTTCTCCAGTAGCAAACATACCCAGCACGCGTAGTAGAATTATGATATTTAAATTCCGACTGCGTCGACGGTCGCCGAATTTATTTCGGATGTAAAATTAATTCGAGTTCTCATTTCTGAAGTTTTCATAAATAGCGACGATCGATAAACATACGTGCGTCGTACGCGATGAAGATAATAACGAAATGTTTGTACATGTCTTTCGTCTACGGCGCGAAAACGGAAACCCTACGCTCGTCTCGCGTTACCTGTATTATAAATAAGTTACCCTACATCATCCATCAACGTCTGAAACTAGATTTAAGTCGGTAAAATGCTTTCGAGTCGTACCCACATTTTTCTTCTCCATACGCGACCTCGTCGAGCTCCCTCCAGTCGTCGTCGTCTTTCGCACAATCAATACCAATAATATAATCCGCGAATACAATACGATAAAAATTCGCCAAACCTATTCACAAAGCTTAAACCGCATTTCAACACCCTAATCCGTTCGTACAAATGGGCAAAAAAGTTCTCCTTTCGTTCCCCAAATCCTTCATCAATTAATAAGTGAAATAATCGCCAAAGCGAACGCGAAAAACGCAATTCAACCCTTTATAAAACCGCGCGTCACGACGTTATAACGAAAATATCATATTTAGATAACGATTAGTGCCCAGTTATTTTCCACTCTATTTTCCGCCTTCCTTTTATTTCAATATTGTCGCCTCGTCTGTAAGTCCATATTGGATGGTGTTTCTTACGTTCGGAATGAACGCTTTTTAATCGCTTTAAACGAAAATTACTTTCTTCTCGATATTTCCGTTTCCATTCTATCAACGATGGAAATTTCTCTTTCATGGAGAAGTTAAAAAATTCAATTCAGCTCTTCGTCACATCGCACTAGAAATAGGTTATTAGCAAAAGAAAATCCTTTTGTCGTTCATCGAAAGAAAAAAATTAAACTTTTGCGTCGATGTACAAAAATAATATTAATTTTTAAAGGAAGGGAATTGAAAAAGTTGGAATAAAATTTCCGTACAAGGTGCTTTGTATTTCATGTTAAATAAATTGCATATTTAAAACGCCGCAAATATAGATTCAAGGTATATCAATAGGCAACTTATCCAATTTATGGAGTCGAATGAGTTGTCTATCTAATTTTTACTGGGCGTAATGAATGGATTCAATGCTTACTGGGGTTTAAAAATTGTATGCACAGAAATGGAAGGGGTCAATGAAAGAACATTCTTAAACCTTATTTTTAAAGCAATTTAGGTGAAATATTGCGGTTTCAACAATTAAAAGTTATTAATTAAAAGTTTTAATTAATTAAAAAATCTTTATTACTAATTTAACGCGAAGTAATACTCAATCATTTTGATTTTTTTTTATCATTTTTTGATCTTTTCCAATCATGAGAAGTATGCTGTGGGCCAATTTGAAAGAAAGAAAAAGCCTTCAACATGTGGTGGGGGTGACCGAAAGGAGGAAAATGTTTGATGTTGGTGTCAGATGATGGAGTAAGCTTAAGTAACTAAGATATTTAAATTTTAGCTGCCTGAGTTAATAAGGAAGGAAGTTACAACAAAAAACGGATTTGGAGGGGAAATCGCTTTAGAAAATTTCATAAATTCCACACATCTTCTCACAAAATTGATATAGAAAGGTCAAATCTTGAAGGTGGTAAAGGTAAAGACCAGAAAATGATGCCTTGAATTTGTATCAAAATCCATTCAAAATGAATTCAAAATGATGGTTGGTCAAAATAGACAGAAAAACCTTCACATATGATTTTGAAGGAGCGAAGAAAGGGTTATTGCCCTCAAAATGTTCTAGGGTAAATGAAAGGTCGTGGTGTCAGATGATAAAGTGAACCCAAGTAAACAAACCATAATCAAAACTCTATTCTAGTAATGCAGTATGGCTTCTTATTACTTTCATTTCATTTTATTGTATCATATACTATAACTATGGTCGAAGGCACATTTATTGAAGAAAAAAGGATTATATTTTCTGAAATAGGTTAGTCTGTCCAAGGAAAGTGAATAGGGACATGGTAATGGTGACTTTTGCAGAGAATGTCCTAGAAGCTGCCAAGTATTTTAAGTCTAAAGTGAATGTCTAAATAACGAGGGCAGATTATTGATATGTATGAAATTGTGAGTGGGAATTGGTATTTCTGATATACAGGTGGGGGCCGATGGATTTAACTCATAAAGTTACGAAACTGTGGAAGTATATAATTATTTTAACTTTTAAGAGATTGCATGAAAACAGGAGTTGAAAAAAAAAATTGAAACTTTATGTTGAAAAATAATCATAGGTTTTCATTTAAAGCTTGGCCAAATGTATGAAATTCTTGCTTATGAACTTGAAACAACCGTGCTACTAAATTAGTAATGATCTATCATAAATGCGCTTTGTGAAAATATGATAGCCGTCGAAATTTATGATGGTCCTATGCCGAATATAGTATTATGCATTTCAGCTCCCAAACGGTATAAAAATTTAAAGAAGTTTCCCTTAATTTGTATGTATGTACAATCATAAAACTCCAAAGCTCCTAGTAAAATCCTTTTTAATATACCGCCTAAACCGCCTACTCAGCTATTACAAAGCTCTCGACATTTTCATACTCCCAAAGCATATTCGAGCATTTCGAATTTTCTCTATTCTCAACCTCAAAGGCATTCTAAAGGCTCTTTATCGATACCCATAAAGAATGAGATACGTGGCCCACCGCACAAATGAACCAGTCTGTCGTAAATAAATGTCGACTCGAGTCTCCGCATTAAAATGTAAAAAACTCGACCCAAGTCAGTCCGCAAAAAAAGACCCATCCAAATTCAAACATCAGCGCAGTTGAGAATTTATTAACGAAGAATCGAACGATATGAATAATTTATAAATGGCGGTAGAAACTGCGTCGTTTAATGGATCATAAAGTGTTCAGAAAGTGTGAAATCAAAGAGCGAATCGTACGTGTTTTATATTATTTGCGCGAAATTCCGAGGTACCGGCGTTTTGTCTTCTATTCAATTGCGCGCCGCTATGACGATCGGATATGGATTTCGGCTCGTAAATATTTCATAGTTGTGAAACTATACCACTGTACTTCGCGACTACTAGTTCAAGGCGACTCGCAGTCAGACTGACCTAGATTTCTCTCCGATCTGGCGACTTCCTTTATAATGCGATTTTAGTTTGATTTTTTTTGCCATACATCGTACACTTTGAGTTTAATACACTTCTATATTCAGTTAACATCGCGTGCTAGCTTAATATTTCCGGTAGAAAAAAGAAATAAAAGTGGAATGACCGTTGTATTTTTACTATTCCGTTTCAAATGTAAAGGTCAACGATTTCTTATGCCTCTTTGAATGACATCTTGAAACGCGATGTTTGATTTTGTCAAATTAGAATCAATAATATATACGCAATAGTTTAAATATTCCTAGTCGGGAAACATTCGAGCTACATCTGCGTTAAATAAGTTGCGTATACGAAACGTCTGAAATAAATTATTAGGTATTTGTTTAGGCAACTTATTCGACATTCTTATAAACAAAGAAATACAACAGCCGCAATAATAATAACGTTAGAAAGTAGAGAAACCACATTGATGAACAACTTTTCTTTGTGAATGTGAAACGGAATATTATGTTTCAGACTTCCAGTCGTAAAATTTTCTGTTACGTAATATGAATTTTTCTATATTAATATATAATCTAGGGTTGATGGGAAACAGGTTTTGTCTTCAAATTAGTCATATTTGGATTCTAAAAGTTGTCAAACCATCTGAACACACTAATTTTCGAATTTCATAATATTTTCAGGTACCTAATCCTATACAGACATTTCAATGAACAGATATGAATTCAAATTTGAAAAATAATGAAATTGGAGCCTTAAATGGTATATGAAAATCTTATTCCAAAATAAGTTGAAAATTGGCTGAATTTGACTACTTTTCTTTTGAGATAGAGTTTTTTAATGCTTGCCTCGCCCCCTATGAATTTTCTAATTTGAGTCTGAAATTTTTAGGACTTCACTGTTATCAGTCTCTGCAAATAGTGATCCGCGATCCATTTTAATTCATGCATCCATAGTCGACTCCATCTATGGGCAATGGACTATTAGCAACATCGTACGAGGTTATCATGTAGTCGCACGTGTATCAAAATATTCATAATCATAACACGTCCAAAGAGGCGTACACTATCAGCTGGTGATGGCATTGCTACGTTGATATGTTAGATCTGCAGCTGGAGTTGGCCGTAGTAATGCTCATTCAATAGCAACTTCATCTCATAGGTAGTGCTATGCTGTGGTTGACTTCAACAGTGTTGCCACCCATAACAAGCTAATGTTGATGCAGTCACATATATACTTGGCTATCGATTAGTTATGATTATGTCTGTTTTGATACACGTGTACAAGATCAGCTTGTGTGATGCTGCCAGTAGTTCAGTTTTTGGGTCTGTGATTACTGTCAGCTACGTTATTGCTCAAAAAAATGTAATAAAAAAATCGTAATCAAAAAACTTCATCTGTGATACGCAAAGATGATCAAATTTTTTAAGCCTCTTAGCGTAATACATGAAAAAATGCTAATTTTTTCAAAAAATTTTTCATGTTAGTCTTAATTAGGATTATTCCTTCAATATGAAACAATTTCAATTCGTTCGAAAATTCTATTCAAAGTTGGTTTCACTTTCAAATAAGAAGGAAGACATGTTAATTGAAGGATTCATATTTTTGGGCATCTGAAAGCAAAATAATGAACTAAGAAGAAGTATTAAGAGGAAGTGGAATCTTTGTGGAGTTATCTTGCAGCAAAGACTGGAAGGCAACTGAAAATTTGACTGAGATTCCGACCTTTGACTCCAGACCATCCAAAGTCATGTCTGAAATTTGACTCTGGCATCGATCTTTCATTCAGAAGCATATTTCTAAACTTGACTTCGAATCCAAGTTGGCTCCGAAGAAATTCTCTGACCCAGACTCCGACTCTACTCCGACTTTGCTTGGTCTTTGAACAGTTCACATAGAGGCATTCTTATTTATAGGATGTCGATGCGATGAAGACTCCCAAACTCCTGTGTTAAAGCCATGAAGGTAGTTTGACTCAGAGTCAAGTGTCGACTTTCGCTCCTCAAATTAAGTACAGACTCTTCACGTGGTATGACATCATGGTTCTGTCGCTGTTGGTGGTTACGATTATATTATTTAGTGTCAGTTTAGGTCCCTAACTGCTGAGTCGAGCTATGGCCCGAGTCGGCAAGGCTGATGCGTGCCCGAACCGGCGATGATGCTGATTCGAGTCCGTACTGGCGAGACTTTACTGAGTTGATAGTAATGGACCCAGTTAATTTAATGCTGAGTCGATAATTATCGACCCGGCTAATTTTAATGTGGAATACTGAGTCGATATTATCGACCCTGTGGCTGATTCGATGTGATCGAACCGGCACTGACTCTCTCTCTCCTCTAACGAATATGATGAGAATTAAAATTAAATAAAATAAATTCAACTTTGTGTAATCTGGTTGATTTCTTGATGTACACAGTAACAAGTGAACTACTTAACTGACTTATGAGTACGAATACGTTTATATTTATATTAAAAAGTATAAGTTCAAATAACCAATCAGCGTACTAGTGCAGCTTAACCAATCTGGGCGAGGCAGCTAAGGTTGTTTTTAAAACGAGGTAGGTCGAAAATTTTCCGCCGTTCCCATTACGGTATTAGGTGCTGCACTAGTACGCCGACTTGGAAACATAGTACACGTTATTACATTTTGTATTCGATTATCGATTATTAAATCAATATTACTTCCTAAGAGAAAATGTAGGTGGCAGTATATGCCTACAGTTCTCTTATTTTAAACAGACTTTGGTATGCTTGCCATAAAGTTATCACTTGCATAGTTGTACAGCACCACATATATAGAAGAATGAATACCATTCTTTTACGACATCTGTAGCATTACAAATTTCTCCATTCCGTTATATTCGAATTCGTCTGATCCCATAATTCGAAATGAATCCTTTATGATCACAATTTGAGAAAAATCATCCTTCATTATCTTCGAAGGTTACTTGAAAGGGTACAGCAATTAATTTAAATATATATCGATAGAAGATACAAGCCCGAAATTAGCACACTTTGCAAGTCTCTATAGGTACTTTATCAAAGGTCATAAAAAGTTCCATTCCACCTCGAGACTTCGGGTATATCGGAGAGCGAATAATTTATTCAATTTCTTAAGGGACCAGCTAACATAGAACAATAAATGGTACCGAGTTGAAGCTCAAGTATGAATTTTTACACAACTGTCTTTTAGAGCTTATCTTAAGTATAATTTAGCAACCGTTATAAGTTTTAATGATCTAGAAAATTGGTTAATTAGTCGAATACATGGGGAATTCGTATGACGCGACCCTGCTCATTTTATAGACAACTGTTGACATTACAACTTATTCGTTCGGCGTTTCGTAAGGGAATTCCAGTGTATCAATATTACGCTGTTCACGAGTAACTGTAACCAAGGCTAGCGTAATTTTTATTAAACCAAGGAATCACGAAAACACCCGTTACATTAAAAATTTATGTTAATTTTGACAACATCGTGGTCACGCAATCACTGTAATCAAAATACGCGATGTTAAAAGACTGACGCGAGCCGCACAACCCGAATCTTAAAAGCCCGCTAACTGACCGACGTTATATAATTAAAATTCAAGCGTACTGGCTTATCGATTTTCGACGTTGGCAGTTGAGAATTTGAAAAATAATTTTGAAAAATTCTTATCTTCGCCACCGTGCTGGGTACGACGAGAGTACCGCGTTAACTTGTTTCGGTACCTATTATAAAAGACTCATCCTTCTTTACTCTTCAACGTGATTGATTTTTCGCTTGCTTTACCTCTTATCAGCTGCTGCCTTAGCAACCCAATCGAAAACGCCGTTCACTTTTATTGCGTACCTACATCCCGTCTGTAACGACGGTATGCTGTAGTGTTCATACTGTTCTCATTTAACAACGATATCGCCTTTATGAGCGGATTTCATCACTTTCGAACTTGTTGGCAAATTATTTGAAGAATTATTTTTCACCTGGATAACTTTTTGAAAATCATCATCCTTCGAAACATCTTTGGTAAGGCATTAGTAGCCAAGATTCCGTAATGATAACAAGTAACTATACAGTACACACCTGCTCTGATACAGGAAAAGGATTTCTCTTCAGAAAAGCTAAATGTACTCGCAAAATGGACTACCTCGGATACATTACGTTTTATTTATGATCTTACGTGAGGTCTTAAGTCGAAAGGTGATAAATATACTATCATCGCACCAACGTAATATCCCCATCTGTAACGACTACCAGGTATTTCGAGTTAAACGTATCCTATAAATCTGAAACTATCCCTTTTTCCTCCGTTTTTAATATCTCTTATCATACGGACCCGATAACCTTTACGAAGAAAAGTTACTGTAATTTTTTTCTCGTATTCGCATTATCACGCCATTCATGTTCTTGTATTCGAAATCCTTTTTATTGTGAAAAACGCCGTCCAGTATCATCGATCATTTCGTTTCCAAATGTTTGAAATGAACGACAAAATAGGAGAAATTATACTATACGGATTTTCGAATGGAGTTCGCGCTTTGTAAATTCGAATTTTCACGCACTTATTTATATGCTTTCCTAAGCCGTTTTTTCTTTAGCTGCAAAGAAAGGATCGATATTCTTTTTCTGATGTCTAAACGATTGTAGAAAATTACAATAAGTTGATAAAGTGAAGACTTCACTGATATTTGATTTTGTTGAATTTCTACAATTTTACCATAAATAAGTAACTAAGAAGTCTCTCCAATAAGCTGCTCGTAGAAGTAAATCTAAATACCTAGTCCATTATTATTGAAGCTGAGTTTTGAATTACCTCAACTCTCAAGACCCTTAAACTAGATTAGAAGGCCTAATATAGAAATACGTTTTAATTTTTGCCGGCAATCATAAGATTTCATGTTTCATGTTTCTGAGTTATCCAATTCATGATACGAAAAAATTTGAATCCACATTTTTTCATTTTTCAAATTTATTTTTAGCTCTTCATAAATAATATTACAATTATTCTTTGAAAAAAAATTTAATTATTTAGAAATTATACTTAATTTAAAATTCAAATTTCCGCGTGCATTAAACAATGAAGAAAATATAAACGAATAGAATAAACAGAACCAATGATATTCTTTATTTACTATTTTCATATGTTAAAAATACACTTCATTATATTCTGCCGCGGTATTAATGAACCATACATCTACACAGAATTAATATTCCTCTTCTTTTACGATGTTCAAATCGTTGGTCACCTTCACACATTCACTTACGCATCAAGGCCATCACGGTCAAAGGTCAGGGTCAAGGGTCAACGTCACACACCTCATGTGTGCCGCGTGACCTGCATGTATGTAGATTAGGTGTTAATACAAATACGTTTGTTTCATAATTGAAGAAAAACCATATGTGAGTAAGAAGTGGATTTGTGTTAGAGAGATTTGGAGTCATTATTGAGGTGGTAAGTTGTTGCTAACAAGAAATATCTCTGATAAAAGTTTTGGATGCCAAGTCTACCTATTACTGAGGTGTCCACTGAGTAGCCATACATGTAAATAAAATTAATATTGGCGATATTCCTCTTCTTTTACAACATTTAAATCATTGGTGACCTTCACATATTCACCTACGCATCAAGGCCATCACGGTCAAGGGTCAGGGTCAAGGGTCAACGTCACACACCTCATATGTGCCGCTTGACCCGCACGTATGTAGATTAGGATTAATACAAATATATTTGCTATATAAATAACTGAAAAACCATAAGTGAATGAGAAATGGTAAATTTGCTTTGGAGAGATTTTGGGTCATTATTGAATATTGAGATAATAAGTTGGTGCTAACAAGAAATATCTCTGACAAAGTTTTGGAAGCCAACTCTACCAATTACTGAGGGAGCCACTTTGAGTGGTTGTAGATCCATAAAAATGAACTTTAAACAAAAATTGTATATCCCTTTCATCTTCATTTTCTTTCAAAAATTGCTAGCTCTGACCTTATATTCAATTTTTTGTAGGGCCTCTTCAAAATCGACGAGGTTGGGGATCTAAAACAAAAACTAACTGGCATCTACTACCATCTAAGTATTAAGCCGAATCCATCTGAGGCGACTTTATTATTCTTATCCACGTATCGCCTTCAATAAGATGATCAAGTTTTGTTCACATTAGTCTGCCCCTTCCTGAACCTAGACCTTTCCTTGCGCAGCTTCAATTCATCACACCAGTCCCTTAAAAATTCAAGGTAGGCAAAAATCCATACATACAGGTTACATAATTCGCCCAACTTATAACCCCGATCAAAATTAGAGTAAATAAAATATAAAAATTTTATGTCACATAATTTGCCCACCTCATGATACGCAGGAAATCCGCAACGACCCTCAACACTTCGTACATTTAATCCCTTAAAAATACTATTTCACTCTGTAGGTAGTTGAAAGCAGCCTCGAGAGGGATATAATTTTGAAACGTGAATCGTTTCATTCCATTTCAAATCGCAATCTGTTCGTAAAAATCATTCGTAGGGTCGACCGATTCTCGAAATAAAACTCTGACAGTCAAATCATGCCGGAAATAAGCGGCACTACTGACGTCGAGCACATGTACTCCGAATACTCAGACATTTCGTTTTAACGTATACAGACAGCCATAAAATGGCGTATTCGACATTATATAAATGGTATTCTTTCATTTTAACCGGCGAATTGTCTGCATGCGATGTTTTCTTCATTATTTATTAAATTTTCATAGTCTGTTTTTTGTTGGCCTATACCTGTGATGGTAAAAATGATGGGATTCACTGAAATTTTAAAACGACTGTAGTGTGATATTGAAGAGTGCGATGATCACGCGATATATATGTACGATACGTCACTAAACGTAGTTCGATCAATCGAGTGGCAATTGCTTAATTGAAGCTTTTTATTTTAGAGGTATTTTCTGTATTCTTTGATATTTTCTCTATTCTTGTTTTTTTTTTAATTTTATATTGGGAGTTTTCCACGTTTCTAAAATAAAAAAATACACTAACAAAAAAGAGCAGTAATACAAGAAATTAGATGTGTCATAATGATCGTTCACAAATCACGAATCGTTTCGTCTATCGATTACCATTCACTCCCGATAAACATCGATAAGCCAATGCATCACGAAACTCGCTGTAAAGGATTTGGCAGCTTCTTATACTTTTCATTTACGCTGATACTGCGTTGTTCCCGATATACCATCAAAGTCCATAAAAATTTCCCATAGCAATATATTTAAAGACGTAGGAAATGGCAAACTTTCCTCGACTTTTTACCATCTTAAAGTTAAAAGTTGCAAAAGGTCGTCGCGCAGATCGTTAATTCTTTCGCACAGAAAACATTCCACGTCTCGAATAATTTCCACATTTAAGAATGATAAACGTCTCGCCCGAGTTCCATACGGTCTACCTCGTGGCCATTTTCATTCCTCGGCAAATCCTCACCTCCGAGAACGGTTAATCGCATGTGCTAGCGCACGAGCCAGAAAAAAGCAACTCGATTCTGACCTCGAATAAATTTCGGACCGTAACGTAAGCACGTTTAATTTTCGCATTTACAATTCCAATTGTAGGTGGAAAAGTTTTTCTGGTCGATAAGCAAATTCGTCGGAGCCATTTCGTGAGTAACTGCAATTTAAATTCCGATCCTATTAATATTCTCGCTGGCGTAGTTTTTATCGTGTAAAACTGTCGGAATATATTTTTTTCATTTACCTAATAAAGTTTTCTTTTCATTCATACCCTTCGTCGACTGACGCTCTTTTTTAATTCCTCATGCCGAATTTTCTGTGCGGCTTTTTGCAATACATTCCAGCACTTGGGAAGTGTTTCTACGTCGGAACCCTCGAAGATACTTTTTTCCTCGTAACTTGGTTCTTCTTTTCGATACGTTTACTAAAAACATTGTTTCATTTCCCCGGAGCAAGCGATTACGTTACGCGCCGAAAAAATATCCATTTTTTAACGTTATAACAACACGTATACTTAAGTGGTTCGTAAACTTTTTAATTACGGACAAAGATGACGATGGCAAAAAAAATAACGAAAACGAGAACAAAAGGAATTTACCTCGTTTCCGCTAAATTTAACATTCAACCCTTGGAGCCTGGTGCTCCACTTAAATTTCACTGTACCGCGAAAATATTAGTATTGCGGTTATAATTAATTTTTTTTTTAATTGTTACATTTCGTACGACCGCTTGGCGAATGTGTAAACAATTATTCTCCTTTAATGAACAACGCAGCAGAGAGAATGTTAAATTCTTCAACTTCTTATACCGCAGCATGACGCTCACTTTAATTGAACGCCTTCTTCCCCTCAGTGGCTCATCGAAAAGGTAAAAGAAACCAGCACGTTTATTTCCCACGAGTACTTCCACCTTTAAAAGTCACCAGTCACGACGTTTTAGTAATGAGGCGAAAGTAGTTTTAGAGGAGAAAAAAAAGGTCAATAGCATCTTCAGTGGCGTGTTGCTTTCGTCAAAAGCCTTCTTCTTTCGCACAGTAGTATCGTTTTAAATATATTAGATGAAAATTATCGGACGAGTAGGCTTCACAATAGCCTTTTAAATGTCTCGAAAATGATTTTAACACGATGAAATTTTTTTCAAATTATTCTCTCCCCTTAAGTCCATACAAATGTCATGTAGCTGCCAACGAAATGGATTGGTATTCGTAACTGACATGAAGCTAGTAATTTTCAACAATGCTTTTTATATTAGCGACCTTTCATTCATTGGTGTGTACCACGAATCGTTATTATAATCGTAATTCGCGGTATACTTTTCCAAATGCCATGCACCTATTACCCTTGATACTGCGTAATGCGTAATGGCCCAAAGCCAAAAATAATTATTTTGCCAACTTTATCTACGATTCGCGTGTTTCCCATTGCCAACAAACTAGCTGTAGTCGTATAATCATACACCAGCCAGGTACCTAATTTAAAATTTATTACCATAAAAGGTTAACTTGACGAATATTGAGCGTTTTTCAATTATGCTATATCGCTTGTTTCCTACTCTGGTACTTTATCGTACCTACAATGCCACCGTAACCGTCAACGATCGTGTTTTCAATATCGCTACACAGCACATACCCTATTCCTTCATTATCCTACCAGCGTACCGTAACTATTCGCGAAGACAAACAACATTAGTTCTCTTCAAATTAAAACTTATTTTCCGCCAAATAAAATAAATTACCCTGAAGCACCTTTTTTTTCCACGTTGGACGATTTCTTTTCAGCATTCGTCTTCTCGCAAAGCTAATATAGCCACGTTATAATCAGCTCTCGTAATTTTAATTCAAAGCCGCCTAAAACTAACGCCTATTTTTTTTTCTCGTCGTTCGGCAAAAAAAAGAAGGAACGGAGAAAAGAAATTTCAACGCGAACGCTTTTTCCTATTATCGCCGCTTTTCCACCTAAAGCTATATATTTCGCCGCAAACATTCTATCCTTTTTTCGCGTTAACGCGTATTTATTTTCAGAGTTCTCTTTATTCGCGATACCCAGAAGTGGAATTGGTTAAACAAAAGCTCTTGTTATCATTTCGAGCATTGTTTATGAGTGCACGATTTGGGTAACTCACACAATGTCATACTTGGGGTGTGCGTATGAAGAAAGTCTTGGCATTGTTTGCGGGCCACTTACGGTTGTAAAACTGTACTTACCTGTGGATTCGTCGAGTCTATTAAAGAAACCAGAATTCATTAATATAAACTAGCGACATCATCAATGAAGAACGTGCGAAAATTTTTCCTGAGATGATCAGTGGCATATGATGTTTGAAGTATTGCAATGATAAAACAAGTTAAAAACGTTCATTGCAAACAAATCTATAATTATTATGATGACAATTACTATTACAACAACTTTTCATGCCTATGCAATCGATATGGCCCAAAGGACGATGTAGTAATGAAATATGTTGAAAAAAACGAATTAGGTATAATGAAGAAAAAATAAAATGAGCAACCAGTCACTATACATAAGTAAAGTTGCATTATAATAACGAAGTCAATAATGATGTATTGCAACAACAAAATACATACATTATAATAATGATGGATATTTGTTTTTACGAGTAAAATGTATTACAATCCCGAATGAAATATATTACCACAACCAATTAATCTACTATAATCTACAGCGACGCGAGATGCGCGCTGCGCATCATTTCTCATTTATAACTATTTTTCATGTACACGCTGTGGCCACACTGCGCGGTGGTCGGGGCTTATTTAGTATTATATAAACTCTGTACACGCAATATATTTTCTCAGTTTTTCTTGCGATCTCGAATAAACTAATTACCAATTCAAACTTAACTAAGCGTTGGCTTTCTTCTCTCCTCGTACGGGCAACCGGGCGTAAATTAAATTACTCTTGTTAGCACGGACTGCCGTCCAAGGCGAGGGGAATAATGTTAAACAAGCCTTTTTAGCGCGGGCTATCGTCCGGGCTCGCACGTACTACAAGGGCAAGAGGTATAAATTGCCTATCTTTAACCCTACTGTTAGTAGCCTACCTAACCTGCTACTACAGATCAATGCGTAACCCATCAGTGTATAATTAAAATACGTGTCTACTATAATTATTATTGAAATGCATTTCCTCACACCTAGGAGGTATAGTAATACTGCTGTAAACTTACCAAACAATCATTAGCATACTAATAGTTACAAATGGTTTTTTGAGACATTAATATTCGTATTAGTAGAGTTTACTGATAATTTACTATTAATACTTGTAGTTGGTGTAGAGCTTGTAATGATTAAACTACTTATATTATTATGATGTATTGCTCTATAATGATTGAGAATGCGACGCAGTCATTAAAAATGCCTTATAATGACCAACGTACATAGTGATTGAAATGTGTTGTTATGACTGAGACACATTACAGTCAAAAATATAAATTATAATGATCTAAGATGTATTAGAAGTTTCTGAAAAGTTTTACAATGATCAAGATATTTCACAATGACTGAAATCCCTATATAATGATGAAGGAAATAAATATTACAATGATTGATTTATCACTACAGGCAAAGCTTTCAGGTAAATTTTATAAAAATGAAAGATTTTTTATGCTTGTAGGTGGTGTTAAAAGAGTATAGGCGCGCTCTCAGATTTCGAGATCTGTAGCAAGGTGCATATACACATATACTTTTAACGCTACATACACCGAAAACCCTTCATTTCTGCAAAATCTATAGGTACTAGAATAACAAACCATTTAAAATGATTTGAAATATACATACACCCTTACTCAGTTGCAATATTTAGTTGCACCTAACATAAAAATATATATTATTACAACCAATATCTACTATAAATTACCATAATTGTTATGTATCTATCTCAAGGATGCAACCCTTTCTTTCATTACGAGTGTAGTCTTGGAAAGAAAAAATTATAGGTATATAAGTTAAACGAAATGTGTAATTGACTACACACTATTTAAATTTCCTTATGAGTACTAGACAACATCATCAACCATTGTGGCTAACTTTCATAAGGCGAGGTAACAGCACTTGAAGTGATTGTAAGAACGTTAACTTAAGGACCATACTGGATGCAATCATGTAATAAACTAAATATACCCAAATGAAATGACATTCTATAGCAATATGATGTAACGCACATCAATATCAATAGTACTGTATCAAGATTACCTATAGCTTGAGAGAATTTTAGAATATAATCGATCACTTCACTCCATTAAAATTAAATTTAGATATCATACTGATATCATTCACATTGAAAAAATATAGGTATTCTGAAATCAAAATGGGAGCACAGTATGAGGATACAATGAATACCAAAAAAACCACGGTATAGCTATATGTTTGTCATACAGGTATATTTCAATAGAAATAGGTAATACAAAATGCTTCACAATGACTAAAATACCCCTTGGTCATAAAAGTACCTAATGGTATTGAAATGTGTTGTAATAGCTGAAACACATTACAACCAGGAACATAAATCATACTGATTTTAAATATATTGGAGTAGTCGATAACATACTACAATACTCAAAAGAGATATGCCATAATGACTGAAATACATTATAATGAATCAAAATCTATTATAGTAGGTAACAAAAATATGTTGTAACGACAAAAATGCATTGTAATATTTAAATTATAATGCATAATGCATATAAATATTGATCAAAAATACATTACAACCACTTAAAATGAATTATAGTGATTGAGATACCTATGTACTTTATAATGATTATGATGCCATATGACTAAAATGTATAGAAATAATCAAATTATACTTGAACTAGTAATCTGTACCCATCCTTCGGACGGGGTGTTTAAGCATGTGCTTCTTTATATTGAAAGGGGCTTTTTTATCTTTATTGTCAACTTCTGCGATGGTAATAGTTCTTCTTTGCTTTGTTTTGCGAATTATTAAAGGAAAAAAATTCACGGTTCAATTCTTCCGTGAGCTTACACAAACTCACATTTCCGCTACATATATAAAATTTTACTCCATAATATTAAAACATGAGCTGGTTCAGTTTTTCCGTAAGCTCACACAAACTCACATTCCTACTACATATATACAATTTTACTCTATAACATTGAAACGTGAGGTCACACAATCTCACGTTCCAAGTTCAAAATTTAAATTGCGCACATCATAGGGAGATCCTGGTGAATAATTTATTAACTACTCTTCGGGGTTGTGGAATGACGTTTGGTCGAGCGTCATAGATATGTGTACAACTTCTTAGGCCCATTTACTGGAGGTTTCCTTAAAGCTTTTTTTCGAGCTTCATGGAGCTTTTCGTGAGTTGCCTGAGGCATTACGAATGATCTCCTCGTTCAGCCCTATCACATGAAACCACTCGCACCTTTCATCGTTGCATGTATCTCGACTTTACTTCGGACAAAGTTTTACTCTCCTCAATTATATAGTAGATGATTCAAATAAGGTATGATAGTCTATCTGCATCATATAGTGGCTCAAGATACATGATTACGAGCGAAGTACGTAATTCACTAAGTATGGCAAACAACATTCTCCATAATCATTACAATACATTACACTGGCGTAATTTTCGAATATTAAGTTATACTGTGCACCACTAGGATTACCAGCCTTTTCGGATTTTGCTGATACACTCAGACAGAAAGCAAATTAGAATTAGCCACCAATGTGGCGAGTATACTTGTACTGAAGACAATTATTGAAATAGAAAGCCATGTGGAAAAGCATAGATGTCGTCTGTATAATGGGACAGTCTAATAACTCATAAAACAGGTCGTTTCGGTCTTTGTTCTAAAAATTCCCAGTTACGTACTTGTTACAACGGGAAAATACATTAATGATCAATTTGTCAAAGAGTCATTACTGTCATAAAAAATCTAATTATAATGCTGATATGCATTAATACAAATAGGGTACCTACGAGTATAGTGTAAAAACAAACTACATTGTGAAAACAGCAAATCAAGTCAGTAAAAAAATCGACTAAATTGACTATATTAATGAAACATGGGAATACTGGATACATAACGAACTCTATCCCTGCTACCAAAACAAAGATCACAAGTGTCTTTCATAATGAAGACTCTTTGAAATTTTGATCGCAATATACTTGAAAAGCTGAAATTACAAGATCACAAATCTTTCAGTAAATGTCAACAACTCTTCACTCTTCATCCCCTACACAAACCCTCAGTCTATTATCGATTTAAACGTAAAAATTTTTTCCGCAATATAATGACAAAACATTACAGACGAAAAGTGCGACTGGTCGTAAAAATTTGCTTTATTTTATTGTCCTAAGGTAGTTTATATTGTTGTTGTTTATCTGCGCGAAAATGTTACGACACGGTTTACTCGTATACTTGTTTATGAGTTGTAAAAATTGAATTTATTAATCCTAAAGGAAGCCGTTGCGTACAATTTTTAAATTTTTTTTATCGAATTTGCCAAGATTTTCATCCTTTTTAACTTCTAAGACGAGATTTCGTTATTGGAGGCGAAATGGAGTACGAGAATAAGAGTGGTGTTTGTAGAAGGCAACTTCATTAGGGTAAAGCTTGTTCGGTATATGGTTTTCACAACAATGACGAGCTTTGTGGAAAACATATAAGTGGGTGTTAAGGGTTGACGATTGCTGGTTTCGCGTTAGCGTACGGGTTTGCGAGGTACATATCGAATAACTGGGGCGGAATTGGAAGAATCAATTAAAATGAAATATTATTCGTTACACAGAACTACTTTTTAGAGAGGAAAAGTGTGGTATATTTGTTTAATAAATCTCGCTCTGATACACGATGAGGGTTTTTTATCGTCGGATTAAAATTAGTATTAACAATTCCGACATAAATATCGATAGAAAGAGTATCGCGCCGTTATTTTTTTATAACTGAGTTGTTATGTTGTATTTTTTGGGCGAACCAAAAAACAAAATAGAGGTATCAAATCAACTCTACAGCGGGAAGGTTGAATTAAGCCAATTACGAAAACAAAAAAGTAAATAAAAACCTTCGCTACCGTAATTTATCAAAAGCCTCGCCAAAAGCCACTTTTCCAATGACTTCAATTAAACCAACCGCTCATTCGACTTCTTTGGCGCGTCGAACGCATAGGAAATGATACGTTCGCGAAAGAATAACAAATCGAGTCGATAAATTAATTCCGAAAAGATTCAACGCATCTAAATTGCGAGACGGCGCGTTGTAATTTTTCCAACCAGGCGAAGCTGACGAATAAACGCTAGTGGGAATGTTTGGGCCGCGTTTAATGGTCGTATAAAATTAAATCTCCGCTCTCGATTTCCAGCTGGGCCCGTTTTTAATTTATTAATTTCCGACCTCTTGGAATTTTCCGGATACCAGCGTTACGATAAAATCCGAATTTCCGTCTTTGGAATAGTCGGGCTGGTGTTTTTTACGCTTTCACGCACCATTCGAAGGCGTCGTCGTTGTTTTGCGCTCGTTAGCTTTAGTACCTACAGATTCCCTCGTGTGAATGTTGTTTACGCTTTTCGAATCGTACGAGTACATAAACTTTGGTGATTTACATTTTCGAAGAGCCAACATAAATTTACATTAATCTGTTTAAATGGCGAAATTTCATTCGACATTCTCCACTACCAGCTGTATCGAAGGAGACATTCGACTTTATAATAATTCGTTCAAAGTTGCTGTCTTTTTATCAACCAAAAGTTGTGGCATGACATCACAATACTGAAGTCTTAAATAATGTTAGAACTTCATTAAGGAACGAGTCGTCAAAGTGTACAGTGTACACTGTACACGCACTAGCTTTGATTAAAAACTATTAGCCATCAAGTAGGCCAACATAGAGTAATCTTACATCCATGATTTTTAGCATCAGTCCTAATTTACAATCACCTACACAAGTAAGCACACATAAGCCAACATCAAGCTCTCAGCTCATAATTTCCTCGTATACGTACATGGCAAACACGATACGAAAATATTCTATTCTCCAGCAAAGCTGATAAAAAAGCAAACTCTCAACATCCTGCAGTGGGACCGAACTGATAATTACTATACTCGATTAGAATATAACCCTTACGAGAAGCTTGTTTATTTTGCAACTTCCCGCGTACGCCAT